>CAHIKZ030005487.1:2630000-2662500 GCA_903632075.3 Acanthosepion pharaonis | reverse complement strand
CAAAGAATGGAAGCCGATTTTCGAAACCACATTTCTTGGTTCTTTTGGGATAAAACTGAAAGCAGAATATCCTGAGCTCGCTGAAATTGCTTTGAAATCCTTTCTACCATTCTCTCCAGCATTCTTCTGCCAGACTGGCTTCTCAGCCACGAATGTCATTAAGAGAAAATACCAAAATACAATGGATATCCATTTTCATTTTTGTTTGCGTGTGACTTTGCCTCTCGCTGATGATAAGACGACAAAGAAGAGGCCGTCTCGGCTTTCGCTTTCAAAAAATTCCTCTCATATTACAATTCAGCATGTTACCCCATTAGTTCGCGCAAGCACCCTTGAGAAAGTCATGAATTCACCTCCTCCCCCCGGCTATAGGTTAAATAGTAGGACTTGTATCTGGAAAGATCATTGTCACCCCCCCAAAAAAAAAAACACATATTGTTGGTAATCTAAATATAAGCGGCGTAATCTTCTCTTTCACGTAACGGCTTAAAATAAATGTCACGTAGTAGGCCAATGCCCCCCCCAAGATTGCGGGGAGGCGACAGGTCTTCTAGTTTAGGGTCCCTGATAATCAAAATGAACGGAGGAGATTTGTTTATTTTCAGATTTAACGGGGCCACTTTGAACTAATTTGAAACAATTTGGAGTATTTGGGTCCCTCTAGTTGGAGGGGGTCTTTTAAATTCGATGGGGCCACTTTAAGGTGTCCCATTTAGAGGTTGATTAATCTTTTTTATATACATTTTATCGACACGGGGGCGAGCATGCGTAATAAAGGGCTCCCCAAATTCTATTAGCCCAGGGGTCTTTTATAGCCTAAGTCCGGTCCTGCCCAGTGTCCCACAGTCAATCATCGATCCGAATGAAATATTATCACGAGAAGATATTTTGCAAGAACACCAGTACTTATCGCAGGTCGGCAATCCTCTTAGGGAGCTTGAAACTGTACTTCACTGGTTAGCATAACCACGGCTCATTCGAAACAGCTCACATAGCATTTAAACAGGAGTAGATAGGTTCGCCTATGGCCCGGTTGATACCTCCACCATCGGTCTTTTGAACAGGAGGAGAGGCTGGTCTCTTGTTTCTTGCTTAGGATTGGTTTTCCGGTTCCTTCTAAAGTAATTTCATTATCTTTCACGCCCAGTAGCCCCCCTTGCGTGTTAGGGGTGTTGTCGCCTTGCTTTGGTAGGAATTGATTAAATAAAAATGGTGCCACCGATCATTTGAGCTAAATGTCTATCAAGATCCATCAAATGGTTATCGCTGGGATTGCAAATCGTAGAAACATCCTTGAAGTGTCAGTGATGATTCATTTTTCACTCAGCATTTATTTGCTGTGTAGTCCACCATTACCCGTTGTAATAAGATTTAATTGTAATAAATGTATATACCTGGGTCTTCTTGATTTTACGACATTCAAGAAATATCAGTTTATTTTACGCCGCTTAAGTGAAGGATTACCAAGATAATAACTTGCATATAAATAATGTACAGGGTGATTGAAAAGTAACTCCCTATTTTATGTATGAGTAACCAGTTAGGAGTGCTGACTTAACACCCTCTGACTTTTTTCTTTGGGGTTGGTTAAAGGAGCAAGTCTCCTATATCAAACCAAGATTTTGAAAGAACTTAAAGGGAAAATACAGTATGTCTTCCATACCACAAGAGTTCCTGGTGAAATCAGTTGATGCTATTCTTGAGCCGTCCAAGAAGCTTGTAGCGAAACCTGGTGCCTATATCGAATTTTAAATAAAACCTGATCCTAAACGTTTTCCTCTCATATCCATTTCGTGTAAAAATTATAGTTAATAGATAAATTATAAGTATTTTCAAATGTGGAGTTACTTTTCAATCACCCTGTATATAGTGATAAATCCTCATCTTAGAAATTCAAACAGAAATGACTTGAGTAAGTAGTATATTCTGTAGTGTATCTGTTGTTCTGAGAGTAAATAATTATAGAATAAATTTAAAATTAGAAAGACTGAAATTCCTTTGTACGACACACATATTTAGTTAATTGAAAAAATCTAAAAGAACTGTGAGATGAATCAAAATACAATGCAACAAATACAGACATTAACTTTACATAAATTTTCACATCTTATATATATTTTTTTAAGCATTTCACCCCAAGCAAGGCGGGAAGCCACTAGGACGCAAGGGGTTACAGAACATAGCAAGATCAGATAGGAGTGATAGAAGAAAGGATGAGGGTAGTGGATAGATTAAGGCAACTGGAGATGTCGATTGACATTACACTTGAATAGCTGGAGATTAAAGCTCACAGAGAAACAGGAGAAGGGAAGGGAGTTCCACAGGCGAGAGGTGCGAGACATGAAGCTATTGGAGTAGAAGAGACGGCTACGTTTAGGAGTTTCGACAGTGAAGAGGTGAGAGCGGGATGCCAGCCTCGTAGGGCGCTGGAACTCATGACGTCTGGGAACCAGCGAATGCAGCTTATTACCTTATTACAGTTTTTAAAAATAAAAATTGTAATAAATTTAAAAGTTGAAATTTACTATTCTTTTCCTACTGCAAATTAATTTTTAAATATAAAATTTAAATTATCTTTTTTATACAATATATTTTTTAAATTCAATTTTTATTTAGAAGATATTTTACAAGAAGTTTGATGCTTATTGGAGCTTTACACTAGTCAGGAAATGGTGGCTTCTTGAAGAGTTGTCATCAGGGTGACTAAGGAATCCCAGCGATCCTGGTTTTGAAATCTTTCTCTTAGACTTGACAGCTGATCAAGGTTAATAAGATCTGTTAGCCCATAAGGTATAATATTATATATAAAGATCAAAACGTATTCTTTATATGAGCTATGTGCTTCAGGATATTGACAATCATGGCTCTCCACAATTTCCTGTCCTTTGTAGCTTTTAATAAATTGTCTTTTTGTTATCTTTCCTAAACCTTGTTCTGCCATTCATTTACTCAAGTAAGTTATATATTGTTTCCCTCTGTCCATCTTTCCTTCATTCTGTCCTGTGAGTATCAAATTTTTCAAGCCCTCTTTCCTCATTATATGCCCTAGAAATTGCAAACTGCCTCTTCCCGATAAGAGATATTTTTTCTATTTCTTTTCATGTCACATGATAGACAAAGTCCCCACAGTCAATATTATTGCAAGTAGATATTTTGCAAGAAGATTGATGCTTTTTGGAGTTTGGCAATCATCTTAGGGAGCCTATAACTTTGCTGCATTGGTTAACACAATGATACCTCATTCAAAACAGCCTACATTGCAACCAGTGCAATTAGCCATTTAGATTAAATGTCACATTTATTTGCTGCATAGTCCACCATTGCCTATTGTAATAAGGTTTGATTGTAATAAATGTACATATTTTGGTCTTATTGATTTTACACCATTCAGGAAATAGCAGTTTATTTTATACTGCTCAAGTGAAGGATTACCAAATAAATAATGTAATAAAATAAAAATTCAGACAGAAATTTAGATATTACTTGAGTAAGTAGTGCATTCTGTAGTTTGTCTGTTGTTTTGAGATTAAATAGTTATAGAATAAATTTCTAATTAGAAAAACTGTTTTCTGAAATTCCTTTGTATGAGCACACATATTTAATTCAATTGACCGTGAGGCACTTTATCTGCCATATGACATGGGTGAAATGAAATAGAAAAAAATCAAAAGTTCAGTGAATAGAACAAAAATTATTTTACGCCGTTTTGAAAAGATTACCATAAAAATAGTTTGGGAGGAGTGTCATTTAGATTTTTAACTGCGTGGGTCACTTGCTAGATACTCTAGCACTAGTCTATTAATGAAAACTTTCTTTGGACTGTGGTCCATTTCTGGTTATAAATTTCAACACCTGCATGGTAGACTATATAGTTGCAAATCTGACAAATAAAATTTATTTGCAAATAAATTTATTCTATAAATTTACTAAAATTTTAATTTTTAAAAAATATAATACGGTAATTATATAAGATGTGAAAATCTATGTAAAGTTAATGTATTTGTTGCATTGTATTTTGAAACATCTCACAGTTCCTTTAGATGTTTTCAATTAATGGGGCATTTAGTCTGTCATGTGACATGGCTGAAAGTGCTAGAGTGGACGAAATAACGGGTTCAGTTCGAAATTCCAGAAGGCCAGGGCGTACAACGGTTGAAACGTCGTGAATATGGCAATAAAGATGAGGACAACAGTCCGAACAATCTAAATCACAGTCATCCTAAACTAATTTTTTTTAATGGTTATCTTTTCAAGACGGCGTAAAATAAATTTTGTTTTATTCACTGAACTTTTGATTTTTTTTTTCTCTTTCATTTCAGCCATGTCATATGGCAGATAAAGTGCCTGACAGTCAATAGAATTAATTATTATTACTAGAAAATATTTTGCAAGAAGATCGTTGCTTATCGGAGATCGACAATCGTCTTAAGAAGTCTCTATATCCGTACTACATTAGTTAAACGGCTCATTCGAAACAGCTGACCGTTTGGATTAAATGTTGTATTTATTTGTTGCATAGTTAGTCTCCCATTACCCGTTGTAATAAGGTTTAATTGTATATACCTTGGTCTTATTGATTTTACGGCGTTCAGGACATAGCAGTTTATTTTACGCCGCTTAAGTGAATGATTGCTATTTTTTAATGTAATATTAACATTCTATCTTAAGCTTTTCAAGTCAAGGGCCAGTCGTTTATCTATCGACGTAATCGCCGATTCTGTCACCTTATATTATCACGCACCTCAGTCAGTAACTGTTATATTCTATGCTAAGGGAATAAATACCAGGTGGATAATAGAAGAAAGGTTTATTGTACACAACCAGCACAATATGAAATACGGTACAGTTATACACACAGGTCCATCTAGTAGTGAGTGCCACTAATTGAAAGGTCGGGCATGCTTGCGTCTTCTCTCTCTCACTCTTAATATTTAACGCCCCCCTCCCCCACGAGGGATGTATGTGGCACAAGGCCGAGTTTACCGTGGGTTCTCCGAGCCCGTAGGCTCGGCCAAAAATATTCCCTTAGAACACGCATAAACGGGTTCAGGGTCTGTCTACCTCCCCGGACGAAACTTTGCCCTTCGGCAAAGCCTCGTCCGGGTTCCTCTCTGCCAAAGCAGAGAGTTCGACAGTGAAGAACAGGAAAGACCACTATTCCGTCTCTCACTGTTCCTCAAGTCTCCCGTAGACAGTTGACTTTATAGGTACTTATTACCTATAGAGTAATCGTTCATTGGGGTGACTGGTTATTCCGTTACATCAGTAACATTTTATCTCGAGTAGATTTTCAGTTTTGTATTGAGGGAAGATTATCTTAAGAAAGAATTAACTGTTCCACTATCTGAATATTTTCCTCTGACATTATTTAAAATGTTTAATTAATATTTTACCAAAGATATGAGAATAATAATTTGGCATAGATTTTTCTGGCATACTTGCGAAGATGTAAATGCCGGTCTGTAAGATCGGGATAGTTTGATTGCCACTACTATACACCTTCTCGAGAATTTTTTTTTCTCACCCATAATTCTCTCCCTCTCACTAACCTCTCCAAGTACCTAGAGGAGAAAAAAAAATTGCAGAATTTTTATTAGTCGAACAAAGTTAATATCGAGCGATGATAGTGTCCCCCCGCCCCCGATGTGTGTGCGATGTCGAAATTACGCCTCCCTTTTCAGATATTTCCTAAGCCCTCCTCCTCCTCGCAGGGGCAATCCGATAGTGGCGTATCCAGCGAGGATCGAATTCAACACAGTCTGCGAAACTAGCTCGTTAACCATATCTCCCTTTAGATATTTAAGCTCCCACAGAACATCGATAGCGATTTACTAAGCGTAGCTTAGACGTGTCACAAGGCCGAAAATATGGAGCAAGTAGTATGGATCCATCTCATAACTCATTCGTAATGGATCTAGCAAGACAAACTTGCGAACAGTGGAAAATTCCCTTCAACATTAACAACCTGTAAAACATGCTTAAATACAGATGTTACCCAATATGTTCTCCTTGTGCCAGACTTGGTCTATATCTACATAAAACGCTTGCTCTAGACAAGGTAACCTCTTACGGGCAGTGGGCCACATGATCTATGAGGCTGCATTATTGAAAAGTTTCAAGGTTATTTTTCGGAGTAGGAACCTCAGCTTTTTTCATTACGGAAGACCATATGCGTAAACATATACCTTAGAAATAGTCGGAAAGTATTATTTTAAAAAATATATTTTTTTCTATAATTAAAAAATTAAAGTCTTTGTATAATATTATCACTGATAACTGCGATTAGCATATATCACTGCGTGGGATTTATTAATTTCTAATTTATTAATTTGAAAATGAAAACATTCCTTTAGAGAAAAAAATCTTATGAACGTTTTCTGGTTCAAAAGCAAAAGATATTTACACGTATGATCTTCCTTAGTGAAAAATCGCTAATGGTTTAAAATGCTGACAACGTTACTTTCTCTGAAATTTTACAAAATTTAAGAAACATTGTACTTAATCATTGTTTATGTATGCGGTTAAATATGAGAGAATGTGTGAGCGAACAAATGAGAATGAAATAAAATAAAATTGTATGACACGTTATTTTGCTTGTGAAATTAAGCGCGAAATTTAGAAAGACTAAACGGGCTACAGTTTGCCCATGACTAAGATAGACCATTTGTTAACCAGCTCGTTTTGTCGACCGTTATATGTTCCATCTTTCATCGGTTGTTACAAGTTCAGGCTATACTGGCTGGCCCATAGATTAGGTCATTGCCAAGCTATGTTAAGCTTGCTTAAATATCTACAAAAGGCACGAATCGATTTGCGGCCTTTTAGACCACGAGGAAAAGTCCATTACCCGGGGGCTGTCCAACAAGGATGTACCTTCCCTATTGCACTCTGAAGAGAGTCAGAGTAATTCCCTAATATCCGAGGCGTTCTAAAAGGTGTTGAGGGAAATGGTAAAATTTGAGAGCTAATCGAATGGAGGCGTTCGACGCCCCACGAATGAATGCACGCCATAAAATCCAGTATGAATTTTAGGTTTCCAAAAAATCCGTTATCTCTTCTATGGATGCTGGACAGTCTCATCAAATATGAAGAAAAGAGATTTGAATCAACAGAAATGTGGTTCTACAGAAGGATGCTGAGAATACCATGGAGCGAACAAGTGGTCAACGACGAAAATTTAAAAGAAAATGGAAAAAAAAAACGGACGCATATACTTAGAATCAAAAAGAGGCACTTGGATTTTCTAGGACGTGGAATGAGGAAAGAGGGCTTAGAAAATGGGATACTCACAGGACAGCTAGAAGGACGGAGGTAAACAAGGCATAACCTGTCTATCGGGCTTGTGGAAACGGATAGCAGAACGGGATTTAGGAGAGATAACAAAAAGATAACATTTATAAAGAGCTACAAAGGACAGGAAATCGTGGAGAGTCATGATCGTCAATGCAGATAGAAAAAAAGAAGGAAAGCAGGTAAACTTAACACATAAGGAACATAGCTAGGGAAAGGAAGCGAGCCACTTACCTGATGTGCATGTGTGAATGGTAGAGAAAAACTAAAAAAAAAATGCAAACGTCCAGATGTGATAGTGCTATAGTGGAACACACCTATTCTATAGTTAATAGACTCTCCCATCTATAATAAGTAGGAGCAGTAAGACTAACGAGGGAGTCGTTGGGTTGCTCAGTGAGTTGGTCAGTCAGTCGATGCCGAACGACCGTTAGTCGGATACTAAAGTATCAGCGACCACCACTAGGTTTCTCTGCGTCATTACCTATTATATCAAGTTCCTAACGTTTTGTACGTCGAACCTATTTTAGGACCGACTTAGTACAAATACAAGCCTCCACTATGAAACAACTACATAACAGATAGAAAGTAGTGGAGAGTAATGATCGATAATATCCGATGAGAGGACGCGGAACATAGAAGAATGTGAAAACCTAATAAATTAAGAAAATTATTGAGAACACGTTCAAATTAATACTAAGCAAATGTGATATATATATATATATATATATATATATATATATATATATATATATATATATTTTTATGCTCTGTAAATTTACATTGAGCACTATTTTGTAAAAATAAAATATCTATAAGAACACCGGATTTTATATCTTACTGTTCTTTTTCTTTTTATATATATATATATATATATATATATATATATATATATGTGTGTGTGTGTGTGTGTGTGTGTGTGTGTGTGTGTGTGTGTATGTGTGAAGAAATATAGTTTAAAGGTGTGCTATATTTATGGGATAAACAAGCCTATGTCTACGGATGCCAGAGTGCTTATAACGAAAATGGCTAGTATTACAATTGCCATTACAGATGCGGAGAGCAGATCCTGCATTGAGCATTTATTTGCCTCTCCACGCTGGCAGGACAAAAAGCCAATTTAATATGAGGCGCTCAAATGCGGGGCATCCGGACCAAGTCCAAAAAATGGCCCAGCCCCCGCAAACGTCGCTTGAGCTGGCATCGGTATTACACTTCAGTGCAATGAGGATGATATTGCCGCGGACAGCTGTTCCCCGAGACCGGTCACTTCTCGATAATATATTCAGCTGCGCTCCGTCCGCGGACAGAGGCACAACTGTGTTGCGCTCTGTCCGAAGATTTAATATGAAATATGAAATATAGTTTGACTATATGAAATATAGTTTATCCGCCCGAGGGCAGATACTACACTTTGATCCCTGCCCGATTGCCAGAGAATGAAGAAAAGCATAACACAAGTAACCCGGCCAAGGAATGCCAAATGTTTCCATATAAAGAAACGGCTAATATAACCATTACGGTAAATGACTGAACTCACCATAAACGTTTTATTCTAACGAGACGAGCTTCCTAAAATCTGTTCCCAGAGCGGGGACAAAGCGGGATGGTAAATAGTCAAACGTTACTTAGAGTTACAAGGGACAGAAAGTTGTGGGAAGCCATGATCCCCCACGTCGTGAAGGGATAATCATTTATGTTCCATGCATGATACACGCTTGGACGATCATGTATTTTCGATACATGACTGACGAGGCAGATTTGCCATTTCTTTCTGCGTTGCCATCCAAGGCTATAGAACCCGGTCTGTCCTGCTATTTACCCATAGCTGGAGAAGAAGAGGATTCATACCTTTCCCAATGGAATTCGAACTCGGCTCTCCATTGAAGGGAAGGGATACGGAATATAAAAAGAGGAGTTATATGAAAGTTTTAACAATGCGAGGGGAAAAAGAAAGCGACAGTGTAGAAGTGAAATATAGACAGAAGAAAGATGTAAGAAAGAGCGTGTTAGAGAGATAGAGTGAGAGAGAGAGAGAGAGAGAGTGAGTGAGAGAGAGAGGGAGAAAGAGAGAGAGAGAGAAAGAAATATTTAAATATTGAGCAATCTTCCCGATGGAATTCAATGTGGCACAAGGCCATTCCTTTTATGGGAATCCATGCACATTTGTACTTGGATGCGAAAACTTGTACAGTTCCTGCCATCGGCATACTGAAGCAGGCGTCAGTACCCACTGAAGCTACACCTTTTTGTTCAGTGTTGAGGTGCTGCTTGGAAAACGGATCTCCAGGTCAAGGTTCACACAATCAGAGAGAGAGAGAGACAGACAGACAGACAGACAGACAGACAGACAGACAGATAGCGACAGACAGACAAAGATAGAATAAAAAACTAAAAATAGAAATGAAGGGAGACGGAGATAGAATAAAAGACAAGAAAGAGATGCGAGGAGAGAGAAAGAGCGAGAGAAAGAGAGAGACACAGAGAGAGAGAGAAAGAGAGAGAGAGAGAGAAAGAAAGAAAGAAAGAGAGAAAGAGACAGAGAGAAAGAATAAAAACAAAAAGAGAAATGAAGGGAGATAGAGATAGAATAAAAGACAAGAAAGAGACGTGAGGAGAGAGAAAGAGAGAGAAAGAGAGAGAAAGAGAGAGAGAGAAAGAGAGAGAGAGAAAGAGAGAGAGAGAAAGAGAGAAAGAGACAGAGAGAAAGATAGAATAAAAACAAAAAGAGAAATGAAGGGAGATAGACATAGAATAAAAGACAAGAAAGAGACGTGAGGAGAGAGAAAGAGAGAGAAAGAGAGAGAGAGAAAGAGAGAGAGAGAAAGAGAGAAAGAGACAGCGAGAGAAAGAGACAGAGAGAAAGATAGAATAAAAACAAAAAAGAGAAATGAAGGGAGATAGAGATAGAATAAAAGACAAGAAAGAGACGTGAGGGGAGATAAAGAGAGAAAACAGAATAAAAAATGAAAAAGAGAAATGAAGGGAGACAGAGATAGGTAGAATAAAAGTTTTAAAAAAACAAAAAAAAAAACAAAAAAAAAAAATTCCAAACACACACACACAAATGTACGGAGAGAAATTTGTAGGCGTGAATGGTGATTCATACCTGGCAAAGCTAACCTTTTGCAGATCGGAATGTCCTAGCCCCGGGGGTAAGGGATGACGGTGGAATCAAAAGAGACAAGGGGGTGGAGGTAGGGAGGAAGAAGTGGTACAGACTGATATACAGCCCAACAGATGGGAGTTGATAGTTGCAAAGACAACGAGAGGCCGATGGATGCGCAGTTGATGAACTGAAGATAATAGAATTGATTCGTAAGCGGATTTGAGATTTTACTAGTACATCAATGTACTAGACAGCAGGGATATTAGAAAATCTTTCCTTTGAACTGGTACCTGAATAATAATAATAATAATAATAATAATAATTCTGCTACTTCTTTCGTTCCTTCCTTCGTTAGCACATACCCAACAGTTTAAAAGTTTGAGGCCCCACCCAAAATTAGCATGGGATGAATTTGACAGACGAGTGAAACCTGTCCATCCAAAAACTGAAAAAGATCTCTTAGAGTCATTGAAAAAAGAATGGAATCAGTTACCAAACTTATACTTTGAGAAACTTTTGCAACGAATGCAAAAAATTTGTGCTGCAGTAATCAAGGCTAAAAGAGGGTATTTTGACGAGATCAAAATGTAATCATAAAATGATATTTTTTCTTTTTGTTTATAATAAAATTTCTCTCAAACCACAAGTGGAACTCAAATATAGGATATAAGTTCCTAACTCCTCCAGTGATCCTCTGCCTTTACAAGAGCCAGATCAGGCCGAAAATGGAGTACTTCTGCCATATATGAGCAGGAGCTGCCCAGTCTTCACTCTCCAGTCTTAATAGAGTCCAAAAGCATCTCTGCTATCCTCTGCCTTTACAAGAGCCAGATCAGGCTGAAAATGGAGTACTGCTATCATATATGAGAGGAGGCACGGTGGAGTAATGGATAGCGGTTGGATTGAGGAATCGGAGAGCCGAGTTCGAATTCCAGTCGAATCCATTATATTCACTTACGTGCTAATACCCTTGGGAAAGGTGTGAATCATCTTCTTTTCCCTCCAGCAGGACAGACTGGGTTCTATAGCCTTGGATGGCAACTGGTCTAGGAGAAGGAAAACTCTGAATTCAAAACCTGTGGAGGGTGAATGGAGTCTCTCTGAGCCTTGGTTGGCAATCCATTTAGTGATGGTGTCACGATAAAAACACCCTTGATAGCCCTAGCGAAGCATCAAGAATTCAGCTATTTGACAAGATTACGAACTACACCAATCAAAGTATTAGCTATGACAGATAAGGAATACTGGAAAGGTGTAGTGAGTTCAATCTCGGCTGAGGCCGCAAGATGATGATGATCATATATGAACAGGAGCTGCCCAGTCTTCACTTTCCAGTCTCAATAGAGCCCAATTGCATCTCCACGTCCTCGTGGGTGATGAATTATTCTCCACACTACACGCTCTTTCCTACAGACGAAACGTTGCAGGCTTCTCGCCAGTCTACCGCTATTTCCATGGAAAATATTCAGACAAGCTGCATTCTATAGTCCATCTTTCAGCTAAGATCTGCAACGCTGCGTACATTGAAGCGATCTACCTTCATTCCCTTTGTGTTCCATTAATAAGGAGTAAGTTCCAGTCAGATAGCTTCTTTTCAAGAACTGTTGCTTTGGAGAACAGAATCCCAAAAGGATGCTTTTCCGATAACTACAATATTAACCTCTTCAAGTCGAGGATTAACCATTATCTTCCCACATATCCGCACACACCGTGTCCCTCATTAACCCTCTACCTAGAGTGGCTCTTGGGCCTTGTATAGGTGGAGATTAGTAAAAAATCAATGCAATAGGGGTATTTTCCCGGGTATTTTATAAACGTAGAACTCACGAGAAGCTTATTCATCAGAAAGTTCAAATAACAAATACACTGATACTAAATGAGGCATACTTCTCGTGGCTTCTGATCTTAAATGATTGGAGCGTTAAAATGTACATGTTTCGTCTTGAATCAAAATTTGCTAGAGTAAACATCCCGTTCTGTATCACAGATTTTCAAGTCCGTTACCTGACCATAACCAGTTGGCCATATCCACACACCCCAGGGGCTGATAAACTGACCGTTTGGCTATGTCGCTCTGGGGCTGATCCACTGGCCGTAACCAGTTGGCCATGTCCCCCAAGGTCTGACGCACTGTGCGTATGTCTTAATGAGCGGAAGTGTGTTGAGAGTGTTGTTTTTTTTTTAAGGTTGAAGGATGAGGAGGCTAAGATGACTTTGGAATCACCTCTAGAACGAGGTAATGCCCAACTTATCTAGAAGTAACACCCGATGCACCTAGGCTGCTCAACTGGAAACCGTCTGAATGGACTCGGCTAACCGACCTGAAGTCATTTAATAGAGGGCGTGCCATTGGCTGAATATAATGACGTCATTCATTGGCTGAATATAACGACGGCATTCATTGGCTTAATATAATGACGTCATTCATTGTCTGAATATAACTACGTCATTTATTGGCTTAATATAATTACGTCATTCATTGGCTGAATATAACGACGTCATTCATTGGCTTAATACGTCGTTCATTGGCTGAATATAACGTCATTCATTCCCGAGTAAAAGATGCGTTATTTATGGTTGTTGCAGTGACTGTAGGCGAGCGCTTGGACTCGAGGGAGACAGAATAATAATAATAATTTTTTTAGCTCCCACCCTGAGAGGATGTGGTATTATGGTGTATGGTGGATTGATTGACGACGGATGAGTTTTTATGGTGAATGAGGAAATTGTAACGAGTGAATGGGTTGTGAATCCGATTAGCTAGGTATAAGATAGTTAGTGAAGACCAGCCTCAACCCATTCTCTGTTTTCGGCATTGTCCCATAATTGTATTAATTTACAATAAATCTCAATAATAATAATAATAATTGCCTATTAATTGATATGGCTTGCCCAGCGGACTGTAACATAGCAACCAAGGAATTTGAAAAAAACAATCAAAGTATAAAGATATGGAAAGCGAAATAGAAAAAAAAATGTGGAAATTGAAAACAAGACTAGTACCAGTCATAGTAGGTGCGCTTGGAATGATGAAAAAGGAACCCAACAACATACTGAAAAAATTCCCTGGAAATCTTACCTTAAGAGAAATACATTTATCGATAAGTACAGCCCACATACTAAGAAGAACTTTGCTCATGTAACACTAATGACGCTATGGGAGTTAGAAAAACAAATCATGAAATGTCGCCATAATAACAAACTATTACCTGCCTTAGGTCTTCCCGAAGATTTGGTAGATAGGGTGACCATAGCACTATCGAAATAATAATAATAATATAATGCTAGTGTTAATGCCCTTGTGAAGGATATGAATCCTCTTCTTCTTCCTCACCTAACTATAAGTAAATAGCAAGACAGACTGGGTTCTATAGCCTTGGGAGGTCAAGGAGAAGGTAATTCTGAAATACTCTGGTAACCGGTCAAGGAGAAGGTAACTCTGAATTCAAACCCCTCATGAGCTCCATCAGGTTATCTTGCCCAAGAAACACTTCTACTGCGGCTGCAGGACACGTGGTGCCCCTACGACCCCAATGGATCATAGGATTTGCGATCGATCGATCGATCGCGAATGCTATATACCAGGCCAGGTTCTCATGGCTTCTGACCATAATTCATTGAAAGTGTTAACGTGTACGATTTTTTTCTTGGGGAATAAAGATTTGCAACAGCGAAAGATCCCGTCCAATGTCACAGATTAGTTTGTCAGTTACCTGACCCTAACCAGCTGATACACTGGCTGTAACAAGTTGGCCACTCACTCTGCATATCTGTTAATGAGCGGGAGTAGAGGGGGGGATCGTCATAGCCGGTATCGAGAGGGTTGGGTTGTTTTTTTTTTGTTTTGTTTTTGACATGACGGATGAGGTAGCCATGGTGACTTGGGAGCTACATCTGGTTATTTGGGAACATATTCAATCAGACTCTATCTGAACGGACTAGATTACTTGGGAGCTACATCTGGTTATTTGGGAACATATTCAATCAGACTCTATCTGAACGGACTAGATTACCCGACCTGAATGTGTTTCGAACTGGGTCACACCTGCAAAGTTATGCACTACTTTTATCAAAACCATTACCCTATGCAAATTTGGCTGTGATGCATGTGCCCGGTATACACTTATTTGAATAGGTGCCATGACGGGTACATTGGGTTTCCTATATTTGTACTCTAGCAACACTTTGTTGACGTGCCGCTCTCTTTCGCAATAATAATAATAATAATAATAATAATCACAATAATAATAATAATAATAATAATAATCACAATAATAATAATAATAATCACAATAGAGATGGGCCTGCCTAATGAAGAGTGGTTTTCTAAACGTAACTTAGATGTGGCCTAAGGCCGAAAGTATAGGAAACCCAGTGAGGATCGAACTCACTACTGTGATGGTTATAGCGAGACAAGCTTGCTAACTATTACACTACAGTGATGTGCCCTACCTGCCTCCTGAAGAGTGATTTGAAACTAGAGACAGAAGCACTGATTTGTGTAGCTCAAGAAGCAGCACTTAAAACAAACTATGTTAAGTGTAAAATGGATCCCACACCTGACAATGACAAGTGCAAGATGCGTAGTGATAAAGAAGAAAGAGTTTTGGTTTGTTATAAGTGAAGGCACAGAATTAACAGAGAGGGAATATAATGAGGAGACATGATAATGTTACAAGAATGATATATTGGGGATTCTGCAACAAATATGGTTTAGAGAAGGCAGAAACATGGTATGATGGACAGAAGGTGTCACTGAAAATGGCTAGTACAAATTTTTGTGGGATGTCATGACCCATCGAAAGTCTCATGAACCGATAGGAATCTCTTCTGGCCACTATTATGCGATGCCATGGTTTTAGCCACGTCACACGGCATAACAGCCTCTGCGAGACCATCATGCACAACACCGTTGAAGGAAGGACACAAGCGGGGAAGGGGGCAACGCAAAAGCTGATCAGACAACAATGAAAGTGTGGACGGACATCACCAGGACACCTGACTGAGAGCCATCGCCAACAGATCATCCTGGAGGAGGTTGTCTTTTTCTTCTTCCCTTAGGTTCCCCCCGGAGGAGTGAAGCAGTCAAAGAACTGATGACGACGACGACGACGATGATGATGATGATGATGATGATGACAAAAAATTTAGTATAAGAGAAAAGGAAATTAAAACATAGACTACGCTGCGCTAGAGCTAGTTTCGTCCAACACCGAAAATAATGGTGGGTGGGAGTTTCATAATCGTGGGCGTATGGATCAAGGTCAAAGGTCTGGTGGGCCGACAGGAATCTCTACTCGACAATATTAAGCGTCGGAAGCTGTCATGGTTTGGCCACGTCACAGACTCTGCAAGACCATCATGCAAGGCACCTTTGAAGGAAGGACGCAATCGGGAACGGCAACGCGGGTCAGACAACGGTCAAAGAGCGGACGGACATGACAATGACGGCACTCCTGAGAGCCACCGCCAGCAGATCATCCTGGAGGAGGTTGTCTGTTTCTTCTTCCCTTAAGTCACCCCCCCCACAGGAGGAGTGAAACAGTCAAAGAAATGATGATGATGATGATGATGAAGACCCATGGTGACCGTGAAGCATTGCATAGAAAATGAGACATTGCAGTGATAGATAAAGAAAAAAGAACTCTGAGACGATACAATATATATACAATAAATTGTATATATATTTTCAATATATATTGTATTTCAATATTTTCAATATATATATATTGATATATATATATATATATATATATATATATATATATATATATATATATATATATATATATAGTTGAAGTTTATCTGTCCGTCTCAGTTTACACCCATTATTAACTAAATCATATAAACTTCAAATTCAAATCAAATTTGAAACAATCAGTTCAGATGTCAAAACAAAGCTTGGTTTAAAATTTTAAGTAGTATCAATATGTTTTACTGAAGTTATTTGATGTATTCTAAAAAAATGCAGTCTGAAGTTATTAGTTAAAACCAAATCACATTTTACTTCAATAAAAAGGTAATAAAATTGATTAACATATTGTTTAATTATAATGGAACAAATAACAAACACATGTTTAATCTTTGAATCCTTTACATTTTAATATAGTGTTCCTTCTTCTCAATAACAAACAGTAATCTATTATCTATTGATTTTGTTAATTTTTTTACTTCACCAGGTTCAATTTCCGACATGATACTTTTAATATCTTCCTATAGATTTGTTCCGCCACGGAATATGTGAGCGAGCGGCGCTAAGTTGAGTCTGATTTGGAATCTCTTCGTTACCGAGACCCATTTGGTACAGTTGGTATGTTGTTCGCTTAACAACCCAACTGTCAGGGTTTCGGTACTCGGTGGTGGATGCGCACTGCTGATGAGTCCTAAATATAGGACGAAACGGCCGTCCAGTGATTCTCTATTCCTGTTGAGGTTTCTATCAGACTCAATGAATTAATTAAATATATATATATATATATAGCATAGTTGTAGTATAAACCACAGGTGGGCTCTGTGGATGTTGAACAAACACTAATGTGCCCGAACGAGCGTCTGCAATAGGGATTGCCTATCCGCCCTAGAAGACGGGTATCCTCGAATACGAGTGGACAACTATTATATATATATATATAATTATTTATTCAAAAATACGTTATAAAATCATAAAATGGACATTCAACACCATCAATTGAGAAGACACAAGAAGTTTTGAAACAAAATGGCTATTTTTGTAGTGATTTTATAACATATTTATGTTATAATTTTCGAATAAATAATTATATTTGCTCTACTCTGTATTGAGCACTCTTTTAAGAATAGTATTTGTTGGTTATTGAAATTTATTCCGTATACACCAACCAACCATATATATATATATATATATATATATATATATATATATATATATATATATATATATATATATATATTTTTTTTAAAAATAATAACAAAATACTAAAGAACTTTGGATTATTTACCTAACAAGTTCTTTCCTATTTTCTATATATTTTCACACACACACACACACACACATATATATATATATATATAATACCAAATTGTAATGGTAGGGAAATTTCAAAGAGGACGTTTAGTCGATATGAGAGCTCAGTGTATGATACAGAGCAAGTTATAATAATAACTAGAAAAAAATGTTTTAAATCCATATTTGGTAATAAATTTATTTCGATGACTTATAGGTATATTCATCTCATCAGACGAACTACATTTTCTGAAATCGAATCAATATATCCCGACAAACAGATATACAAAGATAAAGAAAAGGAAAGAAATAAAAAAAGTACAAGATGAAACAATAGATAAAATAAATTGACCTAGAAAAGTTTTCTTGAGGGGGGGGGCTTACATTAACAAAAGAGAAGAAAAGTTAATGTAACGAGCAAGGAGAGATAAAGACATAGGAAGGTCAAATTTAACAGACTTACAAAGGGTCAAAGTTTATAAATTAAAGTTAAGTGGAGTCTGTGTAGACTGCAACATCAACATCATATAATACAAGCATCATTACATACTACTACTACTGCTACTACTACTAATAATAAAATTAATAAAAATAAGAAAATTATAAGAAAAATATATAAGATAAAACATATATACCTATATATAACTATATAAACAAAAATATAAAGCAAATAATAAAAAACTCCAGAAAGTTATAATAATATCTAATAATAAATAAAAAATATATAGATAAAAATAATAAATAAGTAAATACATATAATAAAAATAATATTATTAAATAATGTATATAATAAGGATAATAAATAATATTTGTGACGTGAGCATAACATAAATAATCAAATACATTACCAGACCCCCCCATATATATATATATATATATATATATATATATATAAAAGTTAAGTGGAGTCTGTGTAGACTGCAACATATATATATATATATATATATATATATATATATATATATATATATATATATATGTGTGTGTGTGTAGACTGTGTAGACTGCAATATATATATATATATATATATATATATATATATATATATATTATTATTATTATTATTCAACGGTTACACAACTACATGCTTATCCAGACGCCTTACGTTACATCTATCTGATCTTAGATCCATTAGAACACATTTAAACACACACATAAACTTACCGGACTCCATTCGAAACACACTAGTAGAAAACACAAATATAATAGCTTCATCCACCTGTAAAAAGATTAAAAATAACAAAAAGCCAACTCTTAACAATATTAACTACGAACAAGGCCACAATGTTCTAACCGTGTTCGGAAATTAAACAAAAAAACATCTCTATAACAGACTAAAACATACACATAATGCACACACTCAATTAAGCTGAAACATTGAAATATCCTTGATAATGGCTAAAGGTAGAGCCGAAAGCGCAGGGAACTATAAAACATTTGGACAGTTCTTATACACTCTTTATCCAGAAAAGAAATCTCTTGTTCGAACACAAGAAAAATTAAATAAAAAGCTTAACCGTAGTACCTTGTCTGTCGTTTTTAATGAAACATGCATATATATATATATATATATATAGTCGAGGAATCTAACTGAAATAATAATAAAAAATGAAACAATATTAATATACAATCCAGTGTCTCTTGAAGATTTTAATTTTTAATATTTTTTATTGTTCAATATATATATATATATATATATATATATATATATATATATATATATATAATTATGATAGTGTACAATTTATGGTCAATGAAGAAAGCTGAATCCATCTCCATAGTTGTTGGTGCTCTGGTCACCATGAGGACTGATCTTTCAAAATGGCTGGAGAAGATTGGGGTCAATGTCAAGATTGAACACTTACAGAAGCCCACACTCTTCGGGACTGCTCGCACACTTCAAAGATTTCTCAAATCCTGATGAAAATGTACCACCTCAGTTGGGGAAACCTGGTACTTAACTCCATCTGCTGAAAAAATTGCTGGGTTTTCAAATCAAATAATAATAATAATAATAATAATAATAATAATAATAATAATAATAATAATCTGATGTGAATGAATGAAAGAGGGATAAGTATCTCGACCTTGTGAGGAAAACATTACGAATGACGGTCGTATGGGCCGTTCTCGGAGCACCAGGAACGGTCCTGAAGAACTTAGGAAAAAGTCAGGAGGAACTGAAGAAGAGTGTTGCTGAAACACCTAGAATCCTAATAAAAGTTCTGTAGAAACTTGTCACTTAATATCATGTATGAACTACCTGATTCTACTGGGAGGAACATTCAATGAGTGTATAATAATAATAATAATAATGATAATAATAATAATAATAAATATGATGGGGGCAGATGATTCACTGGGAACTGTGCAAGCAAATGCATTTTAAACATACAGACTTATGGTGGGTTTGTACAGACCAGAATCTGTTTGAAAGAAACGGATATCTTCTGGGATAGAAGACCGGATCTATTAGTTATAAGGAAAATAAATAATAGGAAATAAATGATATATAATGAATATATCTAATTTAATCTAATCTAATGGTATAGTATATATACGTATGTATATGATACATGATTAACGCTTTATATAATTGTCATGGTCCGGTTCCTTGTACCACGGTGATAGTCCAAGGTAGAACCAATAAAGAAGAACTCGAACACAGGTATGGAATAACACAGATATATTACAAACAGGAATATATACAGAAAAGTAGAAAGTGTTAGTACGAACAATCAGGTTTAGTAGTAATTGTCTGAACGCGACTCTGTTTCGGACTGCCTCTGACTCGACTGACTGACGGACTTCACTCCAGACTTCAGACTGAACAGTATTTAGTCACCGCCCCCACGAGGGCATCATGTAACACAAGGCCGGTTTAACGTGGGATCTCCGAGCCCGTGGGCTCGGCCAAAAATATGCCCTTTGAACCCGTATAAACGGGTTCAGGGTCAGTTTACCTCCCCGAAAGAGACTCCGCCCTTCGGCGTAGCCTCGTTCGGGTTCCTCCCCGCCCGAAGGCAGAGAGTTCAACCGATCAGCCGGTCGACCGGTCGCCCGACTTCAGGCTGAACTCCCTGCTTCTTCTTGAAGCGCAGTATTTATTATGTATGGAATAGTCCATTATGTTATTATGGGTAAGGTCCCATAACAATAATATTTGATACTAGCTTAAAATATAAGTTTTACTCAATTAGCTATTATGTTTCTCTAACTCTTCAAATGTTGAATGTATAACTAATTCTAATTTCTATTTTCCCATCTTTACAGTATATTAATTTTATCTTATAAATTGTTCCCTGTTCTGTCACCCATGAAATAAAAATAATTGTTTGTACGGAAAATAAGGATCTACGTACATCAAATCGTCTTTAAATTAAGAGGCAGCAGAAGAATTATCGTTGAACTTTTAAAAGGTAGGCTTAAACATTAATTTAATACTTAAATACATCAGTCAATTTTGAGTTCTTTTGTAGTTTTTTGATGCTTATCACATTTCCTCCTCCCTAACTATTGCGATGATGGCCAAATCAAGAGTCCTCCATAGAAGCTAGCTTAAATGCCGCCTGATAGGGTGGCTTTTAAGATAGTTTATAATGAAACGTGCACTGCAATTTCGGATTTTAAATACAAAAAGAAAATATAGTTTTCAGAAATATACAATGACAGTAAAATGTTCACTTTTTCTTGCAGTAAAGTTTGTTTTATAAAGTAATTAAGTGTTCTTAGTGTAATGTGAAATGCGTGGACAGAGATATATTATGACGGTCAGCCTAATTTGTTTGTGAGTTTGTAGACAAAGGCTTATTCAGTGGTTGCTGGTTAATACTTTCTATTGTAGAGAAGACCTTAGTGGACGGCTTCTGGCTGTTCTCTCTTCCATTGTGTGCGTGTGTGTCTACGCATGTGTAGGCCAAAATGGTCTCCGAAATTGGTTTGAACCTTGAGAAGAAGTATGATTCTATTTTTGTATCCGTAAGAGGATTCAAAATCTATTTTCACATAGAGGTGTGAACTTTTTGAATACAAAATTTTCATTAGTTAGACACGAAAATCTTTTTCTCAAATTTGCGGGAGTGGTGAAGGGAGTTATTATTGTTATTTTCTAAATGGTCCAAAAATAACATAATACTTGGTCTACAACTACGTCCACGAAGTATTTTGGTGGTATTTGCCCTTCTAATGACTGTTTATTCAAGAAAAAGTCTGATGGGATTTTATTGGTTAAAACACACACACACACACACACACACACACACACACACACACACACACACACACACACATATATATATATATATATATTTATAATAGTAAGTGAACATTGAAGTCAACACTTAGAGGCAATAGTCTGTTTCATGCTAGACGCAATCGTCAGGCCACGAGTGCTGTTATTTTTCTCGGCTATTTATATATACGGGTCAGTGGCGCATTGTGGGTAGCCTATTTTGGCGGTTATTTTGCCGGAAGCCGTTTATTTGTTTCTTTATTTATTTGTGTTAAATTATTTTGCTTGTCATTATTTATTTTTATTTTTTTTCTTATCTTATATATTTATTTATTTGTTTTTATTTTAATCTGTGTTTTCATTAAGGTAGTAAAAATGTGTTCATATCGCTTATTTAGTAGTTTTGTTTTGGTTTGGGAAGATAAATTCAGTTTTGGGGTTGATTGTTGTAGTTTATTCTAGCTATTATTTTGGCGAATCCCTGACCCATATATATAAATAGCCTTGAAAAATGACAGCACCCGTGGCCTGACGATTGCGTCTAGCATGAAACAGACTGTCGCCTCTAAGTGTTGACTTCAATGTTCACGTTTATATTTATACATGCTCTTTCTCTGATATTGAGCACTTTATCCCATAAATATTTCACACCTTAAGACTATATTTCTTCATATATCATACTTATTATAAAACCCAGGTTGTGTGTGTGTATCTGTACGTTTATATATTGGATCGGATTTCCTACATCTTTCAACCGATTTCAACAAAACTTCACAGGACTACGTAAAATTGGAAAAACACAATTGTTTTTGCACGAAATCAATTTGAAAACACGATTAAGAGGCATCGTGAGAATGAAAGGGGGACAACTCATATTGAGTTATACTTATTATAAAATCCAGGTTGTTTGTGTGTGTGTGTGTTCATTTATATATGGGATCGGATTTCCTACATTTTTCAACCGATTTCAACTAAACATCACTTTTTTTGGCAGGTAGTGTTTCTTATTGTCTTGCACACTTTTTTCTTTATTTTTACATTCAGAATGCTTTAAAAATTCCATTTACAAGACAATTGTTTATAATAAAATTCTATTCAATCAGTAGACTCATAACGATTGAAAACAATGTTTTTGTTTGAGTTTGACCAATTCGTAAAAAAAAAACGACAAAAAAAAAAAACGAAACAAAAAAAAAAAACTAATTAAGACATGCGTGTCCGTCAACCTTAAACAATAATCTGTCAATTTTAATTTTCAGTCTTTATGATGGTCGATACTTGATCTATCTCTTACTGTTATATCCCCGGGCAATGCCGGGCTCTACTGCTAATATATATATATATATATATATATATATATATATATATATATATATATATATATATATATATATATATATATAGCATTTAATGCTTATATCACCACGCTGTACGTTATATAATTGAGATCAGCATAAAACAGCTACATTTCAGAATGAATGCGTAGAGCGTACGAGGTTTACCCACGCCGGAAAGAAATTAATTTCAACTTGTAACGGGATTAGCAATATGTGGAATTTAAGAAAGGAAAGTAGCGAAAAAGAATAAATTTGACCCGTCCTAACACCCACCCACACAAAAAGAAAGAAAAAAATACACACACACACACACACACACACATATATATATATATATATATATATAAAAATTCTTATTTTTTTCTTTACTCATTATTTTGTTTCAGCAGTGTGCTTTTTTTCCCCAACATAAACATCCATCGAGTGCAACTGACTGGCATCAGAAAAAAATATGCTGCTTAAAAGTAAAGGTAAAAAAAAGATATAGATTTTTTCTACCCGGAATAGAAGGTAAGTACCTACCCGGAATAGAATGGACCTATCCGTGTGTGAGAAGGTGCTGAAGATATTCTGGTAAAAAAAGCACTGGTATTTCATTGACATTCGCTAAATTTAGCTTAGTCTGGCACAAGGTCACACTGACAGGATCACCTTGTTGGGATCGAACTCGTTTGACCAGAGAGTGATTTCATGAGAATAGGTTGCTAAATGTTGACAGGAAAACAGGAAGCTGGACGAGATTTTCAATGATATGAAGAAGCTAAGATAGATAGAGAGACAGATATGAACAGATTGATATAGATACATAGATATGAAGATAGACTAAGATAGATAGGTAGATAGATATGAAGAGATTGAGTAGGATAGATTAAGATAGATAGGTAGATAGATATGAAGAGATTGAGAAAGATAGACTAAAATAGATAGGTAGATAGATATGAAGAAATTGAGAAAGATAGACTAAGATAGATAGGTAGATAGATATGAAGAGTTTGAGAAAGATAGACTAAGATAGCTAGGTGGATAGATATGAAGAGATTGAGTAGGATAGATTAAGATAGATAGGTAGATAGATATGAAGAGATTGAGTAGGATAGATTAAGATAGATAGGTAGATAGATATGAAGAGATTGAGTAGGATAGATTAAGATAGATAGGTAGATAGATATGAAGAGATTGAGTAGGATAGATTAAGATAGCTAGGTAGATAGATATGAAGAGATTGAGTAGGATAGATTAAGATAGATAGGTAGATAGATATGAAGAGATTGAGAAAGATAGACTAAGATAGACTAATGAATAGATTGGAAAGATAGACTAAGATAGATGGATGAAGAAGAGATTGAGAAAGATAAGATAGATAAGATAGATATGAAGAGATTGGATAGATTAAGATAGATGATAGATATGAAGAGATTGAGAAAGATAGACTAAGATAGCTAGGTAGATAGATATGAAGAGATTGAGTAGGATAGATTAAGATAGATAGGTAGATAGATATGAAGAGATTGAGAAAGATAGACTAAGATAGATGGGTAATAGATATGAAGAGATAATAGATAAGATAGATGGGTAGATAGATTTTAACAAGATAGATAGGTAGAAGATGAAGAGATTGAGAAGATAGACTAAGATAGATAGGTAGATAGTTTTTAACAGGTTGAGAAAGATATGAGCAGATTGCGATAGATTGATAGATATGAACAGGCTGAGATAGAGAGATATGAACAGATTGAGATAGATAGATAGATAGATAGATAGATAGATAGATAGATAGATAGATAGATAGAGATGAACGGACTTTGATAGATAAAAAGATAGATATAGAGATAGATGGATAGATATGAACCGACTGAGATAGATAGATATGAAGAGATTGAGAGAGATAACTAGATAGCTAGATAGATTGATATAAACAGATTGAGATTGATTTGAACAGGCTGAGACAGATAAATATGAACAGATTTCGATACACAGACATGAATAGGTTGGGATAGATAGATAGATAGATAGATAGATAGATAGATAGATAGATAGATAGATAGAGATGAACGTACTTTGATAGATAAAAAGATAGATATAGAGATAGATGGATAGATATGAACCGACTGAGATAGATAGATATGAAGAGATTGAGAGAGATAACTAGATAGCTAGATAGATTGATATAAACAGATTGAGATTGATTTGAACAGGCTGAGACAGATAAATATGAACAGATTTCGATACACAGACATGAATAGGTTGGGATAGATAGATAGATAGATAGATAGATAGATAGATAGATAGATAGAGATGAACGGACTTTGATAGATAAAAAGATAGATATAGAGATAGATGGATAGATATGAACCGACTGAGATAGATAGATATGAAGAGATTGAGAGAGATAACTAGATAGCTAGATAGATTGATATAAACAGATTGAGATTGATTTGAACAGGCTGAGACAGATAAATATGAACAGATTTCGATACACAGACATGAATAGGTTGGGATAGATAGATAGATAGATAGATAGATAGATAGATATGAACCGAGTGAGATAGATAGATAGATAGATAGATATGAACCTAGTGAGATAGATAGATAGATAGATAGATAGATAGATAGATAGATAGATAGATAGATAGATATGAACAGATTGAGATAGAGAGATATGAACAGATTGAAATAGATAGATGGATAGATATGAACAGACTGAGATAGATAGATATAAACCAACTGAAATGGATACATAGATATGAACAAACTGAGATAGATAAATTTAATTTTTTGAAGATTGTAGTTGACAAGAATGCCGGCAGCCAGAAGAGATTTTCAATAATAGAAGTTGAGAGATAGATAGATATGTACAGACTGATATAGGCAGATAGATATGAACAGATTTAAATAGATAGATAGATAGATAGATAGATAGATAGATAGATAGATAGATAGATAGATAGATATGAACTGACTTTAATAGATAAATAGATAGATATAGAGATAGATGGATAGATATGAACAGACTGATATAGCTAAGATAGCTAGGTAGATAGATATGAAGAGATTGAGAAAGATAGACTAAGATAGATAGGTAGATAGATATGAAGATTTATATATATATATATATAAACCAATTGAAATGGATAGATAGATATGAACGGACTGAGATAGATAAATTAAAAATTTTTGAGGATTGTAGTTTACAAGAATGAGGGCCTGGAGAATCTGATACTCACAGGTCCAATAGAGAGAAAGAGAGACAAGGGAAAACAACGCATGACATACCTGGCGGGCTTAAGCAAGCGGATGACAGAACGTGGTCTGGGGAAGGAAGCAGAGAGAAGAAACTTGTTGAGAGCTGCAAGGGATAGAAGGAGGTGGAGAGCCATGATCGCCTACGTCCTGAAAGGACATGGCACATAAAAAGAAAGAAAGAAGTTTACAAGAATGCAGACAGCTGGAAGAGATTTACACGCGCGAGATTTCACGAGAGAAGAGACTATAAACATAGAACTCACGCCTAACACTAGCAATTTTAACAGTGAAATTATGAGAAATAGCTGCTAATCTAGTCTTCTTCTTTTATGTGCCATGTTTCTTCAGGACGTAGGCGATCACGGCTCTCCACTTCCTCCTAACCGTTTTAACTCTTAATAAGTTTTGTCCCTTTGATTCTTCTCCCAGACTCTGTTCTGTCGTCCACTTCCTTAAGCCCGCTAGTTATGTCACGCGTTTCTTTCCCTGGTCTCTCTTTCTCGCTATTCGCCCTGTGTGGATCAGATTCTCCAAGCCTTCTTTTCTCATTACCGGTCCCAGATATTTCAGCTTCCTCTTCCTGATGTTAAGTCCTCCTTGTTTGCATCCTCTCCAAAAACCACATCGTGGCTCACAAGCTCGACCCATGATATCCTTAGCATCCTTCTGTAGAACCATACCTCCGCTGCCTTGAGTCTCTTCTTCATCTTTGAGGAAATCGTCTAACAATCGCTGTCATAAAGGAGGACAGACTTTTCTGAAACCTTATTTGAGGAAGATTAGGTGATTTAAAGTTTAATTAATCTCATTTGAGACAAATGTTACTTTTAGTTTAAAATATCGCAGAAAAGAATTTTTTTTTTTTAACTAGGAAGCGGGTCTTTTTATGAGGGGTTGACAACTCTCTCGATAGATTTATGTTTGTGAATTTTTTCTTAGTGGGCTATAACTGTAACAATTCCTTTACGAATATAACGTGAAGACGTTTGTTTTTGTATAATTTTTTTAACTAAACAGTCACCTTAAGGAAATATTCTTAGCAATCAAATATTTTTTTTATTTTTAGGTACTATGGCTGCACAGGATAACTTACGAAGACGCTTATTGAGGAAATGTTAGAAAATTACTAAAAAATTTCAATTTTACCATAATTACCGCTCTTATTTTTTGATAATATCGCGTTTGGACATCCGTATATACAAAAATAAACATTTTTGCACATATAAAATAATTTCAAAATTATTTTTAAAATATTAGGAGTCGTTGAACTGGAGTAAGCTTTTCTATTTATGATTAGTAAATACAGTTGAATTTAATAAAATATCACTTGACCGCTAAAAATTAATACAGCATTTAAAAAGATTTAAAACTTTATAAATTATTCTAATTAAAATGAAAAAAATGAAAACAATTCTTGTACAAATTCATTATTCATCGAAACAAAAAACATTAAGGCAATAATAATCCATAATATATTTTATGCATAAAAAGAATTGAAATATCTTTTAATTAAAAAATGTCTTAGGTTTATTGAATTTTTTTATTTGACAATTCAGAGCAGATTTTCTCTAAGTGGGAGTCCTGTCCAACCAAAATGATTCCCTGATTTAAATTCCCAGATTTCTTTATTTCTTTATAAGTAATATAAACAATGTTTATATTACTTATAAAGAAAACTCTATAAAAAAGAATTTCACGACATTTAATGAAATTAAATAAACAGTGTGTGTGTGTGTGGGGGGGGTAACAGATGTAAAGAAACAAAATTAAAAAAGAAACGTTTCTCTAATATTTTTTTTATTTATTTGTGAATAAGTTGTGGAAGTTTCATTAAAATGCGACAATGATCTGAGTTTTTTCAAGAATTTTCAACTCCATGAGATTTTCCCCGCAGAAAGACGATAAAATTGCCCATACAAATTTATGGTCACCTACCAACACAAGTAAAACAAAATTTCGAATGTTCTAAAAAAGATAAAAAAATTTAATTTAACAATAAAAAAAAATCCTTTGGTCTTTCCTCTTAATAATAACATAAAGATTTTGACGACAGAACTTTGCTTTTTATTAAGTTTAGGGTATTTTCCCTCATGGTATGCTAATTTTTTAGCGAATTTTTGGAGGTACCTAAATATAATCATTGCAATTCATGTCAGTAGAAAACGTGAGACCAAGAAGTTGCAGTGAATTGTTATCCAGGAGGTTAGCATCAGCCATACCCATGGAAAGCGAAAGAATCCTTTAATATTTTGTTTTAAAGGCGTTGCAGTTTAAGCAACTTTCAAGTTGATCCCAATAGCGGACGTCTTTCTCACTTGGTTTTTTGTTCATATTTCTTTTCTTTTTTCTTCGATTTTTCTTTACGGTGTTTTCGTTTCCATTTTTTTCATCTTTTTTTTTTGACATTCATTCATTTGTGTCTTCTTGATTATGTGAAGTTTTCTTCTTATTTTTATATGATTTCGTTTTTTTTTTTATTCAGTTTCGTTCGCTCTCTTTCTTTCTTTTATGTTATCTCCATTTTCTTTTTTCTTTCTTTCTTTCTTTCTTTTATGTTATCTCCATTTTCTTTCTTTCTTTCTTTCTTTCTTTCTTTTTTCTTTCTTTCTTTCTTTTATGTTATCTCCATTTTCTTTCTTTCTTTCTTTCTTTCTTTTTTTTTCTTTCTTTCTTTTATGTTATCTCCATTTTCTTTCTTTCTTTTTTCTTTCTTTCTTTTTTTTATGTTATCTCCATTTTCTTTCTTTCTTTCTTTCTTTCTTTCTTTCTTTCTTTCTTTCTTCTTCTGAGTTATCTTCCTTTCATTTTTGTTTGCTTGTTTGTTTGTTTCTTTCTTTTATGTTATCTCCATTTTCTTTCTTTCTTTCTTTCTTTCTTTCTTTCTTTCTTTCTTTCTTGTTATCTCCATTTTCTTTCTTTTTCTTTTTTCTGTTATCTCCATTTTCTTTCTTTCTTTCATGTTATCTCCATTTTCTTTCTTTCTTTCTTTCTTTCTTTCTTTCTTTCTTTCTTTTATGTTATCACCATTTTCTTTCTTTCTTTCTTTCTTTCTTTCTTTCTTTCTTTCTTTCTTTCTTTCTTTGTGCTAACTTCCTTCCTTCCGTCCTTCATTCCTTTATCGGCCGTCTGTGAACAAAGTCCCCAAGAGGTCTTGGGACAGAAATCATTTCCAATGGCCATCAATTGAAAACAACAGAATTCGAAATATCGTTTTTCCGAATCACTAACAAGTGCTCAGTATCGAGCACACCGCACCTGCATTTCTCAAATGCCATTAAGGACAGGTACGCTCTCTGCAGTATGGTTTGCTAACGGCAGGAAAAACAACATTTTCGTTCTTGACCGCTCCTCTTACCGAATGACCTCCACACAATGTCGAAGGCTTTTAGTTCCTGTATCTGATGGCGATTGACTTTATTGACTGTCAGATCAAAAAGAAAGTACCAAAGCGAAATGGTATTCTAACCAACTGGTGGAATAGTTAAAATGCCTAGTCACAGACACTGTTGGTAAGTAATAGCAAAGGTTACAGTCAACAAATGAAGTGAACATCGAATATATTTTTTTTTTGCTTCAAGGAAATTCTTGGTATTCATATAGCGGCTAGGTAATTTGAAAATTTCCGAACTGGGAGTTTCATCCTTAGTTCGAAGTTGTGTTTGTTTGTTTTTTTTTTGTTTATAAGCCAGTCAACTGCAGACAATAATTTGCCGTTCTTGCGTTTATTGTTGCCAACATCCTAAAACGAAATTACGAGGCGAGCAATCTGCGGAACTTGTGGACATGTTTCCAAATTTGGGCCCGAAGACTCCTGTAGGCTTAGTTCCCCAACAAGGGGTCCATGAATTATATCAGCTTGGTATTTTTGAGCGATAAAAATTCTCAGGTAACAGATTATCATTCAATAATTTAATACTGTCCGTAATCCTTGATAAACTACATCTAGCAACAAGGCTTCTGATTGGGAGGTTTTGAGGGGGCATAGAACCACCTCTTAATTGCTGGTGTTTCCAGGTCCACCTCGACCCATGATGGTAGAACCTGCGACGGTCTCAGTTATTGGCAAATAGTGAATCCCCAAGCAAAAGCAAAACACTATGAAACATATTTTTATAGTAAAAATACCAGCAATATATTTTTATATAAAAAAACGTTACCAACAATAAATATTTATAGTAAAATTAGCAAAAATACAATTTTAAAACAAAATGACCTGCAATACATTTTATAATAAAATTACCAACCATACATATAATAGTATTACCAACAATATATTTTATAGCAAAATGACCAACAATACATTTTATAGGAAAGTGACCAACAATACATTTTATCTGTAGTTGAAAGCATACAATTGCGTTCAAAATATACTTAGTTGAAGTCATAAAATATTTATGTTCAAAATATTTAGATTTCGTCATTAAATAACCTATAGGGGTGTTGAGGTGCCACATCTAAGCTACGCTTGGAAAATCACTATATAGACATGAACAGAATGATATAAGTAGTATGAACAGACTGAGATAGATATGAACATACTGATATAGATATATAAAAATGCAATGATAAATAAACATAAACAAACAGGTAGATATGAAGAGATAGCTAGCTAGATATGAACATGAACAAAAATCTGAATCGTCCCTCTCATTGATTTGTGGCATGACATTAGGCTGGATAACGACATGGAATCTGTAGAATATTGCTTAGCTTGCCAGTGGTCTAACATACAAGTAGCCAAAGCTAAAAGTGACTTGAGTCATTTCATGGATAAATATATGGGTGAATAAAGACCACTCATGCAAATGTATTGGGCAGGTCCATTCTAGAAAAATGGACCAACCTAACTGGTGTATTAGGCGCTCTCCTATAAAATGAGGTAAAATCAGGAAACAGAAGAAGGCAGCCATGTTGGCAGGTAAGTCACTTGACTTCTACAGAATCTATGCCAGAGGATGTTGAACTCACAATCAGTCCTCTAAGGGTGATTGCTTTTATTAAGAAAACCTCTATTTATAAGCATTCTGTATACAAAATTCACCTGAAGATTTCTGCTCTGAATCGTTTGTTAGGCTCTGGAACAACTCTATCAACAGTGGTTATGGCATGTGTCACTTCGGGGCCGACACGTCCGAACATATATCCAAATCTGCAAGAAGAACTGACGTCATCGGATAAACCGCAATTTAAAAAACATCCTGAAAAGAAAAGAAAAGAAAAGGAACAATGGATGAATGTAGCTCCATCTAATTTGATAACAGAACAGATGGCTTCTTGGCGAAGAACGGATAATGAAGCTTATAAAAAATAAAAGAAAAAAGAAAAAAAGAATTCGCTATGGGTAGTTTCGTCAGCATTCAAGATAAAATGTACAAGATAAACTATAAAAAGGGAAATTACCTAAGAATGCGTTACAAAAGCAAAAAAAAAAAAAATAAAAATAATCGAAGCGATGAAAAGGTAAACAAGCAACAAGAATAAAAACAATCACGAATTTTTCAGCCGAAAACCAATTCATTTACTGTTTCAAAAACAAAACATTACGGCTGATGCATCCTTCGATCGCTTTCATTTAAAATCTCAATACTCTCCTCGTGTTTTTTCTTCATCTTCAATTTCATGGCGACCCTTATTATATTTCTGGTGATTTTCTTAGTGTTGCTTACATTTGGCACAAGGCCGATAGTATGGTGCTCTCAATGAGGACCGAACTCCATACTTAGTCGTAACTGTTCTGGCGAGACAAGCTTGATAACGATTACACCGTGTCGACGTGCCCTTATCAGAGATGATTTTCCAAGCGTATCTTAGATGTGGCACAAGTCTGAAAGTATGGGGCACCCAGTGAGGATCGAGCTCACTGTTTAATCGTAATTGATCAAGCGAAACCAGCTTGCTAACCCTTTACACGACGTCGAGGTGCCCCCTCCCCACCAGTTATCTTCATTCACAGCAGCACCTGACCCGCCACAGTGGAACCTGTTCCCAAAGTCAGTTTCTCCTTTCTCTGTCAGACTTCCGTTAGTTCGACTGACCCATTTATTTACTGTGCTTATAGAAATTTCAAATGCTAAATTTGCTGATAAGAAAGTTGGCGCAATGAGTCGTGTTAGACAATTTTTCTCACCCGAATCTATTTTTCATATTTATAAGTCGGCCATTCGTCCGTGCATCGGATATTGTTGCGACATCTGGTCTGGTACTTCTCCTATCTATCTAGCGATTCTTGACAAATTCCAAAGAAGAATTTGCAATGTTATCGGTCCTGACGTGGGTTTCCGGCTTCAATTACTTTCTCGCCGGCATAA
>CAHIKZ030005487.1:2620000-2625000 GCA_903632075.3 Acanthosepion pharaonis | reverse complement strand
TAAAAAAAAAAACAAACCAGCCGACCGGTTTAAAACTTGATCTTTGAAATCAATCATTTTTGCTGATTTCATCGGAGCGCGAAAAGCAAGTCCTTATTAGCCACATTAGAAATGCAGGTATCCCCACGCCATCTTTGGTGAAACAACTGTCATCAGAGTGTCTCTTTCATGGGATCTATCACCCTGTTGCAGCTCTAGAATCTCTTTGGCAGGAATCACACTCCACTCCTCCATGTCACCATTCTGGGGAGCCCACTCTGCACGGGGCTCGAAGTTACCCAGAGGCAAATGTAAATTTGAAACCCTACCATGGTTCACCTGATAGGTTTTCGCAGAAGTTTTCCTTTCCCAAGAATTGAAACTATCCAGACGACACTAATACTAAAATAAGAATGAGGATGCTGGGATATTAAGGAAACTTAGTATGACTTGTTTTACAGTGAAAGCCGTCTGTTACGACTGATTTGAAAACTAAAAATGAGAAAGCACAGTAAAAGCCTGATAATGTTCCCATCAACTCCTTAATGATAATCAGTTTTAAATTTAAATGTTGAAATCCGATGTATCTCCATGTTTGATTTAGTTTCATTCATCTTGAACGAGGTTAGCATCGATAGAAATCGAATGCAGAAAAGAAATGTCGCTTTGCCAACTTGGAGTCTATCAGCAAAATACGCGACTTTTCATTTTTTTATAGCCAGAATACACGGCAGACATCTTGTGACAATTTTTGTTACTACATTTCTCAACGTCAACAAGCGTAAGAAAATCAACATAATCATTTGTAGGCAGCAAAAGAAGCGTGCAATATTGATCGGTCAAACGAACGCCAGCATAAGAAAGAAAGAAAGCGAGAAAGAAAGCGAGAAAGAAAGCGAGAAAGAAAGCGAGATAGAAAGAGAGACAGAGAAAGAAAGAAAGCGAGAAAGAAAGAAAGAAAGAAAGCGAGAAAGAAAAAAAGCGAGAAAGAAAGCGAGATAGAAAGAGAGACAGAGAAAGAAAAAAAGCGAGAAAGAAAGAAAGAAAGAAAGGAAGAAAAAGAAAAGGAAAGAAAGAAAGAAAGAAAAAGAAAGAAACTAAGAAAGAAAGAAAGACAGACGAAATTTTTCTCGCCTTTGGTATTTGGAGTAAGAGTTCTGGCATTCTATTCATGCGTGTGAGGGATAAACGCCTCGTTTCAAAATGGAGATCTCAAGGTCTATTTTTTATTGACTAGTGGGCGCACAGACCAACCAAGAAGCGAGAATTTCTCTCTTTTGAACATGTCGTGTTTTACGAGTAAAGGGCAAAGCCAAGAATGCTTGGCTCGCGGCTATATCACGTTGAAATAACGCTTACCGTACGATCACTGGAGTTAAGCAACATCGAGCCTGGTCAGTACGTCGATCGGTAACCACTGGGGAATATCAGGTGCTGTAAGCGTGGATATGTGCAGATGGTGTAATGGATAGCGGCTCGGAATTATTAATCAGAGAGCCGAGTTCCAATTCCAGTTGGGTTCATTAAATTCACTTAGGCGCAAGCACACTTGGGAAAGCTAAGAATTCACCTCTTCTCCCTCCCCACCCCACAGTTGAGTTAAAGGTTAATTAGTAATTATCGGTTAATTAGTAAGACTTGTATCACATAACCATTATTATTTAAAGACAAAAAAAAATTTCTGGCTTTAAATAACCTGCAGAGGGTTGATAAACCGTAAAAAACGAATCAATCAGTCAAATACTGATTAGCTGCACAGGTATGTTTTTAAGGTTTATTTACATTTTCTGGAATATAAATGCATAGAAACTTCCGTGGCCACAAAGTGAGGGATCTGTTTACATATTAACTGTGATATGGAATTGATTCCCCACTTTATATCCACATTAAAATTTCTTGTTTGTTTATCAAATTCTGATTAGGTAGGAATCCACCTCTTATCTCTCCAGCTATGGGTTAATTAGTACGCTTTGTATCAGTAAACCATTATTATTTTAAAATATTCTTACAATCCAAAAATATTTAGATAATCTGCAAAGGGTTGAAAACCCGTAAAAAAAAAATCATATCAATGAATCAATCAAATACACAGGCATGCATGTCTTTTACATTTATTTCCATTCTCTGGAATATAAATCTATAGAAACTACTCTGGCTACTAAGTGAATATTGTATTTAAATTAAGTGGCAGCAGAAGAATTATCGTTGAACTTTTAAAAGATAAACTTCAATATTAATGCAATACTTAAATGCAGCGATCAATTTTGAGTTCTTCTGTAGTTTATTGTTGCCTATCGCATCTACTCCTACCTACCTATTGTGATGAAGAGCCCTTCATGGGAGCTAGCTTAAATGCCGTCCTATAGGGCAGCTTTTAAGCTAGTGTGCGTGTGTGTGTGTGTATATATATATATATATATATATATATATATATATATATTGTAAATCATTTATATGTTTATACATTATTTTTATAGATACAAATATTTAAGTAAATGCTCTGTTTATAATAAACAGTATTAAACAACATTTACCGGCCTGAATGTCCGAGAAATTTTCACAGAGAATATTCGTCCACCGACAGGATTCGAACCTGTATCCTATACGGAACCGTCATTTAGCTTGACGTGCCTTTAACCGATTTGGCCACAGAGGAGCGTTCGGTCAGCAAGGTCGAATTTACTGTATTTGAACTTCAATCTTGCATGAATCTCTCACGTACATTCATATCTGCTCATGGCGCATCCAAATCTAAACAAAATACTTAAATATTTGTATCTATAAAAAGAATGTATAAACATAAAAGTGTCATAAAATAATTGTCGGACTTTGTCCATTTCATAATGTGTGACATATATATATATATATATATATATATATATATATATATGGAAGAGGTTATAGTTGTTCCAACGAGAGGAAAGTGTACATTTTAAAAAGAAGAGAGAAACCGCAAACGTTTTTGGTTATTATGTGATTTTTTTGTTATATATATATATATATATATATATATATATATATAATCGACTCTCCCGTCGAGATTCGACGTATGAGGGTCAAGCAGATCAGTTTCCAGGAAACCGACAGCCCGACACCAGCACATGAGATTTGATTATAGTGGTGAAGGCTTCGTGCAGGACCATCCACACTTTTTGGAGGGACGAATACAGAGACCTGGTGCACCGAATGCCACAAGGTTCCCAAACGACCCTCCGCAGGTTTTGAATTCAGAGTTGTCCTTCTCCTAGACCAGTTGCCATCCAAGGCTATAGAACCCAGTCTGTCCTGCTATTTTACCCATAGCTGGAGGGGAGTAAGAGGATTCATACCTTTCCCAAGGGTATTAGGACGTAAGTGAATGTAATGGATTCGACTGAATTCGAACTCGGCTCTGCGATTCCTCAATCCAAGCCGCTATCCATTACTCCACCGTGCCCCCCTCTCTCTCTCTCTCTCTCTCTCTCTCTCTCTCTATATATATATATATATATATATATATATATATATATATTTTATTATAAATATTTATTATAAATATATTTTATATATTTTTATTATATACATGTGTGCATGTGGGTGTGTTTCTTTGTTTTTTGTCTGGTTGGGGATGAAGTGGTGTAATGGTTAGCAAGCTTTCTTGCTTGGTCAGTTACGAGTGAGTTTGATCCTCACTAGGTACCCCATACTTTCGGCCTTGTGCCACATCTGAGCTATGCTTAGTAAATCGCTAAATGCGTGTGTGTGTAAGTTTGGTTTGTTGTGTTCTGTTTTACGGCATATCAACCTCAATGGTTTATTTAATGCTGACAAAGTTTTTATTGCTGGTAATATTTTGTTTTGTCAAAAATCTATTTCTGGTAATAATTTTTTCCTTCAAAAATGTATTGCCGGTAATATTTCTTTTCCTCAAAAATGTATTGACGGTAATATTTCTTTTCCTCAAAAATGTATTGCTGGTAATATTTTTTCAAAAACGTATTGTTGGTAATATTTTTTTTTCTTCAAAAATTTATTGCTGATAATAATTTTTTTTTTTACAAAGTATTTCTGGTATTAAAACTCATTTTTACCCCAGTTTCGGGGTTAACTATTTGGCCATAGCTGAGTCCCTAACAGCTGTTACCACCCCGGGTCAGGGCGGACCTGGGAACACCAACAATTAAGAGGTGGTTCCACGCACCTCAAAATCTCCTGATCAGAGGCCTTGCTGCTGGACGCAGTTTATCGTCTTACGCATGACGCGGTTGTAGTTTATCGTCATACCCAGGACGGGCGTGTGTGTGTCTGTGTGTGTAAGAAATCAGATATAAATAAAATATATCTGTGAAGAGAATATAAAGAACAGAAATTTTTTTTTTTTTACAAACGCCTTTCGTCTCTTGAGGAACTACATCAAAATAAATTATTTAACTTGATAGTTCCTCATGGAGTGAAACGCACTGGTAAAGTTTTTCTTTTGTCATATATATATATATATATATATATATATATATATGAAGAAAAAAAATATACGGAAAAAACAAACAAAAATCCTTATATGCAATTATGCTGTTTTAATGTTAATATAATGTCAACGTCGGACGTTTCGGTCTAATAAACCATCTTCAGGACATATTTATAAAATTTTTTCCGTATATTTTTCTTCATACTGTCGGATCTATATCCATATATTTGCTTACACACACACACACACACACACACACACACACACACACACACACATATATATATATATTTATATATATATTGTTCCTTTATTATAATTTAATCATATAGACAAAACCATTTTACTCACTACAAAGATGCAACTTGGTTTCAGTGCATTTCAACTGCACTTCGACGGAGGAGAATCGAAAATGGTTATGATAAAATGATAAAATTATAATAAAGGAATAATTATCGCTCTACTATCGGTTTCGAGCCCTCTTTTGGATTAATGATGTGAACGTTAGAATTTATATATTACTTTCGTTATCATCGCATCGGAAATATATATATATATATATATATATATATATATA
>CAHIKZ030005487.1:2507500-2615000 GCA_903632075.3 Acanthosepion pharaonis | reverse complement strand
GGAGATTAAATAATTTTGAAGAAAATTTCAAAACAAAGTGTTACAGAAAGGTAACACTTTCTGAAATTTTCTTAAAAATTATTTAATCAGCATACGAAAAAAAAATAAATAAATAAACGAACAAGATATTAATATTGAAACAAAAATTCAACTGCCTTCTTGTGTCCCAGACATATTAGTTGTCTTTTTCTGATTCTAAGTTAAGTCCTGCAAAATACCGCTTTTTAGAACTTCCCACTTTCTGTATTTACTTTTTCTCTTCTTACATTTTCGTAGTAAAATATAATTTGTGGAGTCTAAAAGTTTGAGTTATTGGTATCTGACATAAATTACAGCTCAAGTTTAAAACGGAGGAATTAGTAAAAAAAAAAAAAAATGTACTTGCAAAGGATATTAATCTCCATAGCTTTGAGTAAAGGCGAATAGTCTCGTTCAAATAGACTGAACTCGAAATATTCGATATAGTCATATATCAAAGTATATTTGATCTATATTTCTTAAAATATTTCAACATAATGATATGATCGTCTCATTTTTCCTCCATTTTGTTTATTTAGTCTATGAAATATGCCAGCACCCGTGCACTTTTTTTTTTCAATGATAGAATCGACCGATGTCTATTTTGGTGTAACGTTAAACCGTTAGCTACAGGACGTTTTGAATTACGTGTAAATGTTCGCGATTTCTTTTTGGAAAGCTAATCGCCTGATAACCGACCGGAGAATGACTCTTTTAACCGTCCGCCTTACGATATAGTTCCAAGGCTGAGGTTATGAAAAGAAAAACAAAACTTGATATAAAAGCGGGCTGGCTGGGGCTGGGAATAAAAAAAAATGAATATATAAAACTAAACATGAGATAATGTAAAAAATAAAAAAAATGGTTCGAATTACCAGGTATATTATTATCTTATTGGAATTTAAGAGAAAAAATATTTCTGGGCTTAATCAGGTGAGGAAATAGTCCGGGCTATGTAGAGAAAGTAATCAATGACGTCATTGACTAGGCTCTAAAAACGAAAAAAAAAGGTTAAACTCCAGCAATTTCCGATTCAGTTAGACAAAAAACGAATTATCGCGATAAAACTATCATGGATGTAATATTCAATAACAATAGGTGTTAGTAGATTTATATTAATTGTTCGACACAACTGACTCTACATATAATTTCACTATTAAGTTCAGTTAGTTTCTTACTTTCTTTCTTTCTTTCTTTTTTTCTTACTTTCTTTCTTTCTTTCTTTCTTTGACCGTTCATATCTCACATAGTTGCATAATATTTCTTTCTTTCTTGGATTCATGAATTTATTTAAAGGCTTTATATTGACTATTGTTAAAATGTCATATTTTAGAATTATGTGTTACTAGAGAGAGCCAGGCTATGATCAATGATGGAATGAAAGGGTTAAAATAAAGTAGCAATATTAAAGGAATTGCAATCAAGCTATGATGCATTACTATAGAGGATCTAAGGGAAAATAAAGGCTTTATATTGACTATTGTTAAAATGTCATATTTTAGCCTTATGTGCCACTAGGGAGAGCCAGGCTATGATCAATGATGGAATGAAAAGGGTTAAAAAGAAAGTAGCTATATTAAAGGAATTGCAATCAAGCTATGATGCATTACTATAGAGGATCTAAGGGAAAATAAAGGCTTTATATTGATTATTGTTAAAATGTCATATTTTAGCCTTATGTGCCACTAGGGAGAGCCAGGCTATGATCAATGATGGAATGAAAAGGGTTAAAAGAAAGTAGCTATATTAAAGGAATTGCAATCAAGCTATGATGCATTACTATAGAGGATCTAAGGAAAATAAAAAACTTATATTGACTATTGTTAAAATGTCATATTTTAGCCTTATGTGCCACTAGGAGAGCCAGGCTATGATCAATGATGGAATGAAAAGGGTTAAAAGAAAGTAGCTATATTAAAGGAATTGCAATCAAGCTATGATGCATTACTATAGAGGATCTAAGGGAAAATAAAGGCTTTATATTGATTATTGTTAAAATGTCATATTTTAGCCTTATGTGCCACTAGGGAGAGCCAGGCTATGATCAATGATGGAATGAAAAGGGTTAAAAAGAAAGTAGCAATATTAAAGGAATTGCAATCAAGCTATGATGCATTACTATAGAGGATCTAAGGGAAAATAAAGGCTTTATATTGACTATTGTTAAAATGTCATATTTTAGCCTTATGTGCCACTAAGGGAGAGCCAGGCTATGATCAATGATGGAATGAAAAGGGTTAAAAGAAAGTAGCAATATTAAAGGAATTGCAATCAAGCTATGATGCATTACTATAGAGGATCTAAGGGAAAATAAAGGCTTTATATTGACTATTGTTAAAATGTCATATTTTAGCCTTATATGCCACTAGGGAGAGCCAGGCTATGATCAATGATGGAATGAAAAGGGTTAAAATAAAGTAGCAATATTAAAGGAATTGCAATCAAGCTATGATGCATTACTATAGAGGATCTAAGGGAAAATAAAGGCTTTATATTGACTATTGTTAAAATGTCATATTTTAGCCTTATGTGCCACTAGGGAGAGCCAGGCTATGATCAATGATGGAAGGAAAAGGGTTAAAAGAAAGTAGCTATATTAAAGGAATTGCAATCAAGCTATGATGCATTACTCTAGATGATCCAAGGGAAAATAAAGGCTTTATATTGACTATTGTTAAAATATCTTCTTAAATGTGCTTCGAAATATTGTCACGGAAATGTATGATTGGATTTGAAATTCCTTTATAAATGTTCCTTCTAATATTGGACATCAGTTATGTGAAGAAGAATGTCCACCATTTCTAGTGATCGATGGCTCAAAATAAAACATTCGCCGTCAATCGCTGATAGGTTTTGGATACAAAAAGAATATTCCACATTAGCTAAAAAGATTTTGTCAGTTTTATTGCAATATTCTACTTTATGTGAATAAGGCTCCTTAACCCTGAATAACTTCAGAAACAAGAAGTGAGAAAGTCTACGCTCAATTGAAGAAAAAATGAGGCTCTGTTTATCACAAATTCGAACAAACATTGCAAAAACAGTTTTATTTCATAACATTTAAATGTCTACCCTTTAAATTTTTTGCTAAGTGTGCCATGATATTTTCATTTGCTCCTAAGTATGCCATTGCTTAAAAAGGTTCAGAAACACAGCTATAGAGGATCTAAGGGAAAATAAAGGCTTTATATTGACGATGTACAATTGTCATTTCTACCATCGTTGGCCGGAGGAGTGCAACTTTTCACCCGATTCTGTTTATCGTCCACTATGTTCCATATCCATTAATCTCCATTTTATCGCAGCTGATAATTAATTACGGATGATCTGAATCCACCTGGGCTCAGTTCAAATGCACAACGCACACTTTATAGCTTATTATACTCTCTCTTTTTTCTGAAACAATTCATTATTTCATTCGCTCTACAGCATACCAAGTAATACAATTAGCATCTGGCGAAACACACGAAAAAGCCATTACCTAAAAATACACATAAAAGATTCAGCCACGAGAAATACATCAATTATACATCCTTACTTGATTATATTACTTATCTGTCTTTTTTGGCCTCTTCTTTATCTATCTATCTATCTATCTATCTATCTATCTATCTATCTATCTATCTACATTTGTCTCTTCCTATCTATTTATCTATATTTGTCTATCTATCTATCTATCTATCTATCTATCTATCTATCTATCTATCTATCTATCTATCTATCTCGCCCGGGAGCTTGCTTTTTCAGTTTATTTTTATTTATTTATTTCAGTTTGATACAAATTGATGAGCGCCTTTAAGATTTTTGCTTAATACTGAGCCTATCTCAAAAGCTGTCCTTCGTGAGCACAATCTTGATATGACTGTGCAAACGAAACTTCGAACAAATTTACTTTTTCCTTTAGATAAGTTTTTAATTTTATTTTGAAAAAAAAAAAATTGGCAATTTGTTCTAGTTTTAAACACCAAAGAATTACCCAGCAATTTTTTAGATATTAAATCTAACTTTGAGCATTCTTTCACACGAATCTCAACTTCCTACGTAAAGGGTTTGCCAAAAGGCATTTATATATTTAAACACGAGGATGCTAAAGTTTTAAAAAAAGTGCTTCTTCATTTGGGCAGTTTTTTGGAAGGTTGGTTAGACTGACAAACTTATATAAGCCTATTCCTGCCTATTCTTTTCTATCTATCTATCTATCTATCTATCTATCTATCTATCTATCTATCTATCTATCGCAGTGCTTCTCAACCTTTTTTGACCCATGCACTCATTTAACCATATGTCAGTAGTCATTCCCACCATTTCCAAGATCGTCTGACTCAAAAGGTGCATTCCAAATAATATGCATATATTAGTGAAAATCTTGATTCTTTCTCATATTAATACATAGACATTTACATAGTTTATTTTTATAGATGAGTTTTACAAATTTAATAGTAATAGATTGATTGATTTTGAAACTTGAATCTATGTACAGTAATTGGTTTTAATTCATAACTAATTATTAAATAAATAAATTGAAGCAGACTGCACTAAACAAAAAGTTCAATAGAATGTCAGGATGTTGTAATTCGATAAACAAATGTTCGATAAAAGATCAGGTTAAACACTTCTGCAGTTTAATGATAAAAATAATTTCTTTTACAAATATTTATTTTTCAATATAATCTTGATTGTTAATGCGCTTAATCCCTTAATCAAATAGATACTATAATATGCAGTGAAAATTCCAGATCAAAATAATTCTATAATTCTATTACGATACGAACTGACTGCACTCCCCCCCATATATATATATATATATATTCATACATGTTTCATTAAATAATATAGACAAGTGTTGTCTATTTATTTTATTTATTTTATGTAAATTCTTTTCATAACGTCTGGTAAGAGTCTGTCTATATTTCTGAGATGAGGTATTATGTACATTATTTACATTATTCGGACTATTGTCCTCATCTTTGTCGCCATATTTATCACAACGTCTCGACCGTTGTACGCTCCGGCCTTCTTCAGGTGGTTGGAATTTCGAACTGAACCCTTTATTTCGCTAACTGGGGTAGACTGTTCTAGTTCCACGTGCCATGTTTGATAGATGTCAGTTATCAGTTTATCTCATACTAATTTCCCTCTGAAAGTTCTCCACTGCCTTAACCGGGTATTGAACTCACACTCCTTGGGTCCTGTCACTGGATCTAACCAACGCCTTTATCCACTGTGCCATGTGTCCTTGAGGAAGGCCGTAGCGTACAACGGTCGAAACGTTGTGATAAATATGGCGACAAAGAAGAAGAGGACAATAGTCCGAATAATGTAAATAATGTACGTCTGATAAGCTTAATAACATTATCATTAAACGAAGAAAGAAAATCACAATATTTTATTTTTTAATACTATCTAAGATTTCGGCTTACATAAGCCATTATCAAAGATGTCAATTACAGTAGAATATATTAAGCAATACACGGACAAGAATGTGATAATAGTCTGTTTCTGTTTACATGGATGCTTTCCAAGCAACGATAAACACGTGCATATAAGACGCTGGAAGCGAAAATCGCACCGCAGCCCATGACGTCACACATGACCACGCGAGAGTGAATTCGAGAAGTATTAAGTAAGGGAAGCCGTTGAAAAAAACAATGGCTTCTGTTACCAATTATATATATATATATATATATATATACACAGAGAGAGAGAGAGAGAGAGAGAGAGAGAGAGAGAGAGAGATTTCGGTTACATCACGTTGAAATACCGGTCACTGAAGTTAAGCAACGTCGAGCCTGCTCAATACCGAGATGGGTGACCTTTTGGGAATACCAGGTTCTGTAAGCTTGGATGTGTGTGGTGTAATGGATAATGGCTCGGAGTTGTTAATCGGAGAGCCGATTTTATTGTGTATATTCCAAATGAAGTTACTAATGCTTATAGAAATATTTAATCATCGCTATAACCTTCATTGCTTCCTAGAACCTCATTTCAACTATCTATCTATCTATCTAACAAACTAAATATACTAGCCGAAACCTTTTTCGGCTTGCAGGTCGAACTCTCTGCCTCTGAGCAGAGAGGATCCCGGACGAGGCTATGACGAAGGGCAAAGTCTCGTCTGGGGTGGTAGACAGTTACCCGGCCCCGTTTTTTATGGATACCCCACGTTTAATTCGGCCTTGTGTTACATCTGACCGATTGGGGTGGTTCTTAAATATCCTAGCTGGAATCTTTTCAGCTATACGGTCGAACTCTCTGCCTTCGGGCAGATAGGAAGCTAGACGAGGCTGTGCCGAAGGGCAGAGTCTTGTCCTGGGAGGTAGATAGACCCAAACCCGTTTATGCGGGTTCTACTGGAAATTTTTGGCAGAGCCTACGGGCTCAGATGACCCACGTTAAATTCGGCCTTGTACCACATCTACCCTCGTGGGGGTGCTAGTAAATGTTGACTAGCTGGGATCTGTTACTCAGCTCTTAGCTGCTGTCTAACTCTCTGTCTTCGGGCAGGGAGGAATCCGGACGAGGCTATGCCGAAGGGCAGAGTCTCGTCCGGGGAGGTAGACAGACCCGAACGCGTTTATGCGGGTTTTACGAGGTATTTTTGGCCAATCCTACGTGCTCGGATTACTCCACATTAAATTCGGCCTTGTGCCACATCCTACCTCGTGGGGAGGTTGGCAAATATTATCTGATATCTGTTGAGCACGACTCAGACTTACTTGTGAACTACCGACCTTCCAATAGTAGCACTCACTACTGGATTGACTTGCGATGACCTTGTGCATAACTGTTACCTTTATTCTTATTGTACTGTTTTTTTTTTTACAATAAACCTTTACTTATTTTATCCACCTTGTTTTTCAAGTATATATTCCTATTAGCACAGAATATAAAAAATATGGAACACTAAAAGGTTTATATGGCTAAAATTCAAGATATCCCACTTAACACCCACTTCAAATTATATTAATTCAAAAACAAAAATTATTATTTAAATTACCAGAGAACTGATTAAATCTCTGTCAGATGTCCAGAAATTGATGTCGCTTTCTTTCAGCAATACGTCTAATCTCACCGAAGCCTAGAAGAGCTGTGCCCCCCCCCACGTCCACTCACCTGGTTTTTAATGGGTAGCGTTGTTCTCTTATGCAAATAAGTCTGCTGCATAAAAATGGCAGTAGGTGTACGCACGCGCGACCGACTTTCAGAGAATGGTTCGACACGCGAGGCAGCGAATTCGTTTTGCTCCTGGTAAGTCACTGTCACATCTATTACACTCCCCCCTGATCGTATGATCACATAAGTGACAGCGAGGGGCTGGTCGTTTCACCCTTGCACTCCTTCGCGGTGGTATAACCATGACTTCCTCCCCGGCTGAATCGTCAGATGTGTCCTGGTCTGAATCATATCCCGGGGGATCAATACGGGTCAAGTCTACTTCTTTCTCGCTTTCAGACGGGGTGTCGCTGCTGCTTGTACTGGGGCTTGGTTCTTGCCATTCATGACTCCCTGACGTTGTGTCACCGCCGTCATCCGCTGGTAACAATGAAGTGAGCCGTGGACGTACATCTCCTTACTCTGGCAGTAAATCAGAGATTCAAGTAATTCATAGATTGTGATAACAGCAGTAAATCCAATGTTTAAGAGGATCCTTGATTTTCCTGAAGTGGTTGATGAAACCTGAAAAATTATAAACGTAAGTCAACGGACTACAGAGACCAGCTGGGATCTGTTGAGTACGACTCAGACTTACGCGAGAACTACCGACCTTCCAATAGTAGCATTCAATACTGGACTGACTTGCGATGACCTTGTGCATAATTGTTACCTTTATTGTTATTGTACTGATTTTTTTACAATAAACCTTTACTTATTTTATCCATCTTGTTTTTTCAAGTATATATTCCTATTAGCACGGAATATAACACATTGGTAAAGAAGAAGTTAATTTCAGACGTTTTCTTTCCCAGAATTGTTTTGATAGGCGAATATATTGTGCTAGGCAAGACGACAAAGTAAATCTAGTAAGAAAATAATAATAATAGCTCTCACGTGGTACTTATTTTTATGCTAGGCCTACTGATGCAGCATTTAAAAATATTTTGCCAGGCTTCCACTATACATATAAAGGAAAACATTTGTGGTGATCGAGTCTAATTTATGGACTGATTCTTCATTGCTCTTCTCTGTCTAGTAATTTTACTTCAATCCACTGTATTTTCTACTATTATTTCTCCTTACTTTCTAGTCTGTCTCCAAACATGGGAAAATATTTGACACACCAAATTCTCCAAAGTCAACCGCAATGATATTTCTGTCTGCTTGTGGTTATGACAACGGTATAAAAACTCCTTGCTAAGGAAAATGATGTTGAGGGTATTTATGGAAGAAGGATATCAAAATTATTTGAAATGTAGTATAACCACCTCTCCAGCCCACTAACTCCGGACAAAGGTAATCCTTGCTCCATTGACAATGATTTATTAAACTGTTTAGTTTGGAAATTGTCAACAGAAATGTTGAGATTAACGTAATTACGAGGACGACAGAATATTGGTTCGGGATGATAGAAAATTTTGAATTAAAATTTCATCGGTACGTCAAGTCTGGTAACTTTGATGAGGAGGGGTAACATCGATAAAAATATCAGTGAACTGAAAAACTGCCTACCCCCGCCCAAAAAAAAAACTATGCGTAGCAAAAAAAAAAAAATGACATTATTCGGACTATTGTCCTCATCTTTGTCGCCATATTCATTACAACGTTTCGGCAGTTGTACGCTCCGGCCTTCTTCAGGTGGTTGGAATGTCAAACTGAACCTTTTATTTCACTCACTGGGGTAGACTGTTCTAGTTCCACGTGTCACGTTTGATGGATGTCAGTTATTAGTTATCTCCTGTTAATTTCCCTCTGAAAGTTCTCCACTGCCTTAACCGGGTATCGAACTCACACTTTTTTGGTCCTGTGACTGGATCTAACCAACGCCTTTATCCACTGTGACACATGACACAGACAGCCATAGACTCAAAAAAAAAAAAAAAAAAAAAAAGCATCTATTTTTTCTTGAAAAATTTATCTTTTTTTTTTATTAAAAAAATAAAGAAAATGCATTTTCGGGTTTTTCAAAATTTTTATTGAACTTTTGCTGACTTAGTTTTGTTCCACTGAAAATATTTACCATTGAGTGGAAAAACCTTTTCATTTGCGAAAAAAAAAAAAAAAAAAGGTTCTGGTGTTGATAAGAAAAAAATAGTTCCAAATACTTAATAGTTGATAGTTAACAAATGGAGTGCAGAATTAATTTCAATTGTCACCCACCGCGACACGAATGAGTCCGAACTTTTATTGTCGATAACTCCAAAACGGTAGACTTTAGCAAAATTTCTTTGTTATTTTCGAATTAAGCATGTACATTTACAACTAAATGGAACTATTCGGGAAATATTTTATTAGAATCTGAGCGCGGGGCTTGAACTGCAAATTACTCTTTTGAGGTTCCGTATTGAAATTAGTTCTGTCACCCTAACAAACACTTAACACTTAGCTCTGTGGTTAAAAGGCTTTGCATAATACAGAGTATCCACAACCAAACAAAAAAACAAAACAAAACAAAAAACAAAAAAACAAAATAAATAAATAAAAATAAATAAATAAACTAAAATAAATAAAATAATGTGCTTAAGTCCACATCACGTTCCGTACGATCACCGAAGTTAAGCAACGTCGAGTCTGGTAACTACCTCGATGGGTTGTTTGTTTCTGTTTAGCGGCATATCAACCACTATGAGATATTTAATGCCGAAATTGAAATATTTTGTACACAATTTTTATTTTATTTTTGGGAATAATAACGGTTTTAGTGATACAAGTCTGACTAATTAACTCATAGCTAGGGGGAGAAAAGTGGATTCACACCTTTACTCAAGGCTTTTTGTGTGTAAGTGAATATAACGAACCCAGCTGCAACTGAACTTGGATCTCCGATTAACAATTCCTAGTCATTACACCAGCCGCACATCCAAGCTTACAATACCTAGTATTCTCAAGCGGTCACGCATCTAGGTACTGACCAGGATCTACGTTGCTTAACTTCGGTCATATTACGGGAACCGGTGTTTCAACGTGATGTGGCCGTAAGTCACCTGAGTGAGTGACCGCTTGGGCATAACAAGCGCCGTAAGCTTGGAGGTGCGGGTGGTGTAATGGATGACCGGTCGGAATTTGTTAACTGGCGAGCTGAGTTCCAATTCCCATTGGGTTTGGTAGATTCACTTATGCGCAAACACCTTTGGGAAAGGTATGAATTCATTTCTCCTACAAAGTATGGGTTAAATAGTAAGACGTGTATGACTAAATCATTATCGTCTCAAAATTTTTTTTTAAATCTAATACTATTTTCTGGCTTTAAATAAGATGAAAAAGGGTAGATAAACCGTATAAAATGATTCAATAATAAACAAAATGTTTTCGAATTTTGATTTCCTATAATTTCAGATGCAGGCATTCAATTTCTTTTAATTTTTAATTTAAACCGTTAATTTGGTTTGTAAGTCAATAAACACTGCATTCATTATCATTTAAGGAGGGAGTACATTTTTGGAGACATCCTGTATATATTACCCCCCCCCCCCAATAAATGTGGATGTGGAGTAGTGATTATCAAGGTAGAAAACGAAGTTGGCCTGTCAAGTTCAAATTCCAGCTGCCGCCACTGCATTCGCACAAACTAGACTACCTGTGACCAGTTGGGTCACTGACGGTTCATGTTATAAAACACTGAAGTTGATTTCAACATTAAAAAAAATTGTCTGTTTGAAGAAAGCTGAAATAAAAACACTTTATAAACAACTCGTATTTTTAAATCTATTTCATTTAAAATAGTTTTAAAATCAGATTAACTTAATTCTTTTTTAATATGCCAAAAATATTTTTGAAATATTTAAATTATTGTTTTGTTTAAAGAAAGATGAAATATGAATAATTGCTCTACAAACAACTGGACGAAACAGCAAATCGGGATCTCTTTGTGTCTGTCTTTAACTTAAAAATATTTTAATTAAAAAAAATTGTCCGCTTGAAGAAAGTTAAAATAAAAATACTTACTTTATAAACAACTAGTATTTTTAAATCTTATTCACTTAAAATATTTTTAAAATTAAGATTAACTTAAAAATATTTTTTAATATGGCAAAAAAATATTTTAAAAATATTGTTTGCTTAGAGAAAGCTGAAATATAAATAGGCACGCACGTGATGACAGAGAGGCGGAAAGAGAGAAAGACAGAGGTGGAAAGAGAAAGGTGGAAAGAGAGAGAGAGAGGGGTGGAAAGAAAAAGAGGTGGAAATAGAGAGGTGAAAAGGAAAAGAGGTGGAAAGAGTGTGAGGTGGAAAGAGAGAGAGAGAGAGAGAGGTGGAAAGACAGAGGTGGAAAGAGAGAGGTGGAAAGATAGAGGTGGAAAGAAAAAGAGGTGGAAACAGAGAGAAGTAGAAAGAGGTGGAAAGAAAAAGAGGTGGAAAGAGTGTGAGGTGGAAAGAGAGGTGTGGAAAGAAAAAGAGGTGGAAAGCGAGATAGGTGGAAGGAGAGAGAGAGAGAGTGAGGTGGAAAGAGAAAGGTGGAAAGCGAGAGAGAGAGAGAGAGGTGGAAAGAGAGGTGGAAGGAAACTTAAATCATTAAAGCATGATTCACAGATTTTTAGTATTATATAGATAGATAAATGTACTCTTAACTTCCAATAATTTCTTTATTTTTTTCTTTTTTGCAGATTCATGCATTTAATTTAATCCAATATTTAATTTAATCCGTTAATCTTCTTTGTAAGTCAGTAAACTCTGCTATTTCTTAATTTTAACCAGTAATCTTGTTTGCCATTTGAAAATGATTTATATCTTTCTGGGATACCATGGATATTAAGACATACACTTTTCATCATCTAAATTGTTTACAGTGTTTGGACTGTTATCCTCATCTTTATTGTCATGTTCACGACGTTTTGGCCGTTGTGCGCCCCGGCCTTGTTCAGGTGATCATCATCATCATCATCATCTGTCTGACCAGCTTCCTCCATCTGTCTCAGTTGTGTGTTAATATCTGAATTGAAAGCCGGAGAGGTATTATTTCATGCGTAGTGCGCCTCGGGAAAGTAGACCTGGTGGAGCGTATCTGTCTCCAAATCGAACCACACAGCCGATGTCCTCAAAGGGAACTCCCCGACTTGAACGTTGACTCCATTCTCGGTAGCTCTCATCCCAGCAACGTCGTCTCACCGCCACACATATATAGCAATGGATTCCTGTCCACTCCGTTGTGCTAGATGTTCGATGACCCCAGAAGAAAGTTCATTCGTCCTTTCACAGATCTTGTTTTTTTTTTTTTTTTTTTTTTTTGTTAATCCTGCTGGTGTGTCGTCTTACAAGGTTTATTAAACCTCAACAGCATGGCGATCTTCAGGGAGCTAGAGATCCTACCAGGATTTAGTATGGGTGGGAATAATTTTAACAACGTAACATACGCAGATGACAGTGTTGATGGAAGACACAGAAAACCACTGGATCTCCTAGACGAGGTAGTAAAGGAAAGAGAGAGGTGGAGAGAGAGAGAGAGAGAGAGGTGGAAAGGGAGAGGTGGAAAGAAAAAGAGCTAGAAAGAGGAGGAAAGAGAGAGATGGAAAGGAAGAGGGGAGAGTGAGATGGAAAGAGAGAGGTGGAAAGAGAGAGAGGTGGAAAGAGAGAGAGGTGGAAAGAGAGAGGTGGAAAGGAAGAGGTGGAGAGTGAGATGGAAAGAGAGAGGTGGAAAGAGAGAGAGGTGGAAAGAGAGAGGTGGAAAGAGAGAGAGGTGGAAAGAAAAAGAGGTGGAAAGAGAGAGATGGAAAGGGAGAGGTGGAGAGTGAGGTGGAAAGGGAGAGGTGTAAAGAGAGAGAGGTGGGAAGAGAGAGGTGGAAAGAAAAAGAGGTGGAAAGAGAGAGGTGGAAAGAAAAAGAGGTGGAAAGGGAGAGATGGAGAGTGAGGTGGAAAGGGAGAGGCGGTAAGAGAGAAAGGTGGAAAGAGAGAGAGAGGTGGAAAGAGAGAGAGAGGTGGAAAGAGAGAGAGAGGTGGAAAGAGAGAGGTGGAAAGAGAGAGAGGTGGAAAGAAAAAGAGGTGGAAAGAGAGAGATGGAAAGGGAGAGGTGGAGAGTGGAAAGGGGAGAGGTGGAAAGAGGAGAGGTGGAAAGAGAGAGAGGTGGAAAGAGAGAGAGGTGGAAAGAGAGAGAGGGAAAAAAAAGAGGTGGAAAGAGAGAGATGGAAAGGGAGAGGTGGAGAGTGAGGTGGAAAGGGAGAGGTGTAAAGAGAGAGAGGTGGAAAGAGAGAGGTGGAAAGAAAAAGAGGTGGAAAGAGAGAGGTGGAAAGAAAAAAGAGGTGGAAAGGGAGAGATGGAGAGTGAGGTGGAAAGGGAGAGGCGGTAAGAGAAAAGGTGGAAAGAGAGAGATAGAAAGGGGAGGTGGAGAGTGTGGTGGAAAGGGAGAGGTATAAAGAGGGAGAGGTAGAAAGAGAGGTGGAAATAGAGAGGTGGAAAGAAAAAGAGGTTGAAAGAAAGAGGTAGAAAGAAAAAGAGGTGGAAAGAGAGAGAGAGAGAGAGAGAAAGAGAGAGGTGGAAAGAGAGAGGTGGAAAGAAAAAGAGGTGAATGTCCGATGACCCCAGAAGAAAGTTCATTCGTCCTCTCACAGATTTTGTTTTTTTTTAAATCCTGCTGATGTGTCTTATTCAACCTCGACATAGAAGCGATCCCCAGAGAAGTAGGGATCCTACCAGGATTTAGTATGGGTGGGCATAATTTTAACAACGTAAGATACGCAGATGACAGTGTTGATGGGAGACAGAAAATCACAGCGTCTCCTAGATGAGGTAGTAAAGGAAAGCAAGAAGAAAGGACTAAGCATCAATTGTAAGAAGAAGAAATTTATGCTTGTCAGTAACAAAAAGAAAAAAAAAAACAATAAATAAATAAAATATTGGGATGCAAGCTACAAATTGGAGATATAAAAAAAATTAAATATCTGAGAAGTGTTTTAACACAGCATGGAAAATGTGACTCCAAAATATGAAGATGCATTGGAAAGATGACTTCCACAATCTAAGCTCAGTATCAAGAAACAGGAAAATTTCGTTATAAATAAAGAAACGAGTGCTGAATTGCTTTTTAGTATCAATCCTCCTACATAGTAGTGAATGCTTGACAATTTTCTCACAGATGAAGAAAAACTTGAAGCAACAGAAATGTTGTTCTACAGAAGGATGCTGAGAATACAATTGACGGAGCGTGTAAGCAATGAGGAAGTCTTAAGGATAACAGAAACAAAAAGACGCTTATACTTCAAACCAGAAAGAAACATTTGAGACTTATAATGCACATGATGAGGAAAGAATGCTTGAAAACTGCAACACTCACAACGGACATAAAGTAACATATTTAACTTGCATGCGCAAATAGATGGCTGAAGAAGAAGTGGGACATTAAAAAAAGGCAAACATTGCGAAGAGCTACAAATAATAGGAAGTTGTGGAGAATCATGACCCTCCAAATGCTCTTTTTTACAGTTCCCCTATCTATTATTAGCACCACTAGTACCGTCTATCTGATTTCATTACATCTCACTGGCCTATATGTCATGTTAATATGTCATGACATATGTCGTTACATCTCACTGGCCTATATGTCATGTTAACCATAACGGTCTTAATTTATACACACTTCTCGATAGAAATACAAAGTTTCACAAACATCGCATTTATCATCTTTATTATCGCCAGCCTTACAGACAGCTAAGAATTAATAACACTTACTCATCTCTCAAATTCGAATCAATCATTTCTTTAACTGAACTTACTACCATCTGCTTTCTCGCCAAACTCCTTACTCTTCCTCGTCATAAACGTAATTATCAGTTGGCAAAGTTTGTAAACAAAAACTCCTTACTCTCCTTACAATTATGGGTTCATTTCGTTTGCCGTCCTTATATCCATGGGTGTGTGGGTGTGTGGGGGGATTTCAGTTTTAAAATTATTGGGCCGTAGGATACCAGGAAAGACAAGAAGTAATTTTTAATTCATTCTTCATTTTTATTGTACAGGGGTTTCACAAAACTTATATATATATATATATATATATATATATATATATATATATATATATATATATATATATATATATATATAGACACTTATTAATAATAGCTTTCCAAACTATATAGTTGATGAACAAATAAGATGCTTTCTTAGAAATCTCGATACTAAGCAAATTGTACATAATACTGCTTCTACTGATCTCAAACATATTAATCTCCTATATCGTAATCAAATGCATACTAATTATAAACAAGATGAAAATATACTAAAAAATTTAGTAAATTCTAATATATCAACTACAGATCCTAGCAAAAAAATTAAATTAAACATATACTACACTAAATCTAGTATATCCAATTGAATTATTCACAATGATTCTTCTCCCCCGGTTAGCGATTTGCAAAAAACCAACATAGTTTATAAATTCAAGTGCCCTTTGGGAGATTGTATCTCCAACGAATTAAATAATATTTATGTTGGTCACACAACAAACTCGCTTTCAAGACGCTTGACACTACAAATGACGTCATACATTAAGAATTGGACAAAGTCCGACAATTTATTAAAGACATTTTTATGTTTAACATTCTTTTTATAGATACACGTATTTAAGTAAATGCTCTGTTTATATTAAACAGTATTAACTAACATTTACCATATATATATATATATATATATATATATGTGTGTGTGTGTGTGTGTGTGTATGTATTAAGAAATGGACAAAGTCTGACAATTTATTTATTAAAGACATTTTTATGTTTAATGTTCTTTTTTATAGATACAAGTATTTAAGTAAATGCTCTGTTTATAATAAACAGTATTAAATAACATTTACCGGCCTGAATGTCCGAGAAATTTTCATAGAAAATATTCGTTCTTTGACAGGATTCGAACCTGCATCCTATACGGAACCGTCATTTACGCTGACGTGCCTTGACCGCTCGGCCACAAAGGATCGTTCGGTTTTATTATAAACAGAGCATTTACTTAAATACTTGTATCTATAAAAAAAAGAACGTTAAACATAAAAATGTCTTTAATAAATAAATTGTCGGACTTTGTCCATTTCTTAATATATGACGTCATTTGTTTACATTTGATACGCCATGAGCAGTTATGAATGTATGAGATTCATGGAAGATTGAAGTTTATAAGCAGTAAATTCAACCTTGCCAACCGAACAAGGTGAACCGGATGATAGGCGAATCTATCTTCTCCTATTGAGGAAAAATAAATAGTAAATAAATGTCAGAGTTTAGGCGGAGACATTAGAAATATAGAGAGGAAGTAGGTTTGGGAAGGAAACGAAATCCTGAACAGAAAACAAGGTATAAATCTCTATAAATGTCCCTGTTCAACAGACCTAGAAAGAGTGCGAACCGGACAATAGGCGAACCTATCTACTCCTAGTGAGGAAAAATAGTAAATAAAATACGAGAGTTTAAGAGACGTTACATAAAAATATAGAGATAAACAGTAGAAGGAAAAATAAAATTAAGAAAAATGCGCACTAAATCTCTCTTTTAATTGCCAACATGTTGCAAGTAAAAATCTCGCCGGCTTATCTTGGAGGTCAATCTTGTATAATTCTTTCTAATTATTTACGCATTTTCTGCACACATGCTTATTTTTTCTAAAACGTTAACCAAGAAAACAAAAATTAGACGTTTGCTAATATTTTTTTTTTTTACCTCGTATACTTAATCCTTTTCCACGTTCCTTCTATGCAGATTTATCGAAAGGCGCTAATTATTTCAACATTTCTATTTTTCAAATAATCGGCATTATTGCATCAACTAGTGGCCTTCCCGCCTTGCTTGGGGTATTTTTCTCTTCTCCCCCCCCCTTGAAGTATATGTCCTGTTCTTTTTAATGGGGATCTTGGTCTCATTTCATCTTCTTTCGTTTCTGAGTCTCTCCCGCTATCATCCACAGGCTCCTCTTCAATTACATTATCCTGATCTGAAGAACTCACCCTTTCTTCTCTATCAAGATCTTCTTACATCATAATGTCTTTGTTTTCATTTCTGGGTTTTAATTGATCAGAATGATCGATTAGGCTGTTTCCTTTCTTTTACATAATGGCTGTGGTATGTCACCTTCTTGTCTGATTGTCTCTCAATTTTTTTTAAACCTGGCCTGGACTGTAAAACATCCGATCCAAGTATCGAAAATTCTGGTTCATCCAAGCGACTTAAACATCCTATCGGCGACGCTATATTGTTGAATTATGTTGTTGTATGAACCATGATCAGTAGTCAATTTCCTCCTGTCTCTTACTTTACTATACTCTTTATTTATCTTCTACTTAAGAATCCTAAAATCTTATTTACCAATCCACTATACTTCTATTTGAATATTTAATTTTATAGTCATCGGGGATTTTTATTTTACAATAAGGTTCACCCTTTACAAGGTCCGGGTGATACTCGCGGAAGGTTACGTTCAGAGGCAGTTTATACAGATAGAACGGAAAGATAACGGTTAACGCTAGTCTTGAACAGATTAAGATCGTGGTGATTGGAGAAACATCCACTTGAGAGTCTGTTCCACAGAGCAGCGTCTCGCTAGAAGAGTGGAACTTCTCAACAACGGAAAAAAAGGAGTGAATGTGAACGGTTTGCTACAATGTGAGTGGCATGGTGACTCCTAACTGTGAAGGTGAGAACTAGGGGAACAAAGGAATGCAGTTCGATTGAGCACTTTCTGTTGTAGTAGCAATAGAACAGCGAGAGACTTTTGACATTTCGTCCCTAGGGGAGGAGTTTCAGATTGGAAAATAACTTGTCACTCACAAGGACTCGGAGATGCTTTCTTTAAAAAACGGAAGATAGAACCGTGTTTAACTGTATAATATGGCATCTGTCGGTTTCGAGAGACCATAGAGTTGCGCTCGAAGAGTTATGTCTTCAGCAGGTCGCAGGTCTGGGCAGGGTTTTTTCTCTTTTGTTATGAGAGATCAGCAGTTGCCCATGCAGCACGTCCTTCCTCCCCGTGCCATATCACTGCAGGACATAGACAATTATGACTTTGCACAAATTCCTTTCTGTCATTATTTGTAAATTGCCATGCCTTCTCCAGAAAGGTAATGAGGAAAGTAGGTCTGGAGAATCTAACACTCACATGAAATACAGAAAGCAAGAAAAGTAAAGGAAAGCAACAAAGAACCTGCTTAATGGGTGTGAATTGATGGCAGAACAAGAACAAAAAAAGGCCTGATAAAGAAGCAAAAGTTACTTGAAGCAATAAAAGATAGGAAGTCAAAGAGAGCCATAATCACCCATGTCCTGAAGAGATAAAAGAAAATGAATATTAATTTTTTTTTTTAAATATCTACTCAGTTTTGTATGTGAAATTTAAATAAATGGATTAAAAATTAATCCTTTAATTCTTTAGAAATTACTTTATTTACGTTTTGGATATGAAACTGAACAGATATGGGCTTTCAAGAAAAATAATCTTGGTGAAGAGGATTTACTTTCCCTGAAAAGGGAAAAGAAAATGTTGCTTGACTGTGACGTTCTTCGTAGCCGAGTAGTAAAGCATGTCAGATCAAACATTTTGAAAACATGGAGGAAATGAAGGAAGCTGTGATGAAAACTTGGGAAATGAAGGAAGCTGTGATGGAAACCTGGGAAATGAAGGAGGCTGTGATGGAAACATAGGAAATGGAGGATGCTGTGATGCAAAACCTGAGAAATGAAGGAGGCTATGATGAAAACCTGGGAAATCTTCAATTTAGAGGACTATGAGGAAGCAATTAAGAAGTAGCTAGACCATAATAACAGCAACATTTAAGTCAGAGGGGCCGACTTTGAAAGAGTTTAGAGGTTATATATATATATATATATATATATATATATATATGTGTGTGTGTGTGTGTGTGTGTGTGTGTGTGTCTGTGTGTCTATGTGTGTGTGCGAGTGTGTGTGTGTATGTATTGACGTAATAGGTAAGAACAATTTGATTAATGATCCAAATTTCTTTATTATTTATGTTGTTATTAAAAAAAAACAGTGCTCAATACAGAAGTAGAGCTTAAATTATAATTATTTTTAAAAAATATGATTCCATCGCGACACGGAAAATACGATGTTTCGAAATTGACTCAAGTTATAAAGTTATTGGAATTAAGAGATTATAACAAAAACCTTTTGAAATCGCTACACAAAAGCTTTCATGTTTCAATACTATCATTGTGCTTCTTACTTACCATCGCCTGAAGAAATACAATCATAGTATTGAAACAAGGAAGCTTTTGTGGAGCAATTGCAAAAGGTTTTTATAATATATTTAAATATATATTTAATAATTAATTCATCGAGTCTAGAAAAATCCTCAACAGAACGAAGAAAGTACTGGAGGCCGTTTCGTCCTATTTTGGGACTACCCAGAATCGAACCTAGACCATTACGATATGACTCAAGCGTCATACCCAACGGGTCGCGGTGACGAAGAATTAACAAACCAGACACGATATAGCGCCATCTCTTCACAAATTCCGTCGTCTGACTCATCCGAGTCTACTTATACCAAATGACTGTGCCCCCATAAATCACGACTTCTATCCACAAGCCGCTCCATTCGGAGCAGTAGAAGTCCGTTCAAGCAGTGATATATATATATATATATATATATATATATATATATATATATATATATATGTGTATATATATATGTGTGTGTGTGTGTGTGTATATAAATTAAGGGGATTTGAATAATCATAATTAATTCATCGAGTCTAGAAGAAACCTCAACAGAATGCAGAGAGCCCTGGGCGGCCGTTTCGTCCTATATTTGGGACTCATCATCAGCAGTGCGCATCCACTACCGAGAATTGAAACACGGACCATTACGATATGAGACAAATGTCATACCAACTGCACCTGTTACCTCTTCGTCACTGAGGCCCAGTTGGTGCAGTTGGTATGACGTTTGTCTCATATTGTAACGGCCCGTGTTTCAATCCTCCTCCTAATAATAATAATCATAATAATATATATATATATGTGTGTGTGTGTGTGTGTGTGTGTGTGTGTGTGTGTGTGTGTATAAATTAAGGGGGATTTGAATAATCATAATTCATTCATCGAGTCTAGAAGAAACCTCATCAGAATGGAGAAAGCACTGGACTGCCGTTTCGTCCTATTTGGGACTCATCAGCAATGCGCATCCACTTATGAGAATCGAATCCGGACCGTTCGGCTTGTGGATAGAAGGCGTGACTCATGGAGGCACAGTCCGTTGAGTCACACGATGGAATTTGTGAAGAGCTGGCGCTATATCGAGTCTAGTTTGTTAACTCACCGTCACAGAGACCCGTTGGTCCAGTGGGTACGACGCTTGCGTCATATCGAAAAGGTTCCATTGTCGGTAGTCGATGAGGCGCAAATTAGAACGAAACGGCCATCCAGTGCATTCTGTTGAGGATTCTTCTAGACTCGATGAATTAATTATGATTATTCAAACCCCTTTAATTTATATATATATATATATATATATATATATATATATATATATATATAATAAATTAATTGATTTAAAATATGGTTTTATTTCCTTACACAGTTCCAACCATGTTTCAAAATAGAAGCTAAAACCCCGAATTTAATTTTGCAATTAAATTAAAAGCATTAGTTCCATTTCATCTTCTTCGCTTGAAGATGAAATGGAACTAATGCTTTTAATTCTAATGCTTCTATTTTTGAAACATGGTTGGAACTGTGTAGCGAAAAAAAACCATATTTTAAATCAATTAATTTATAATATTAATGCTCTGTAAATTTACATTGAGCACTATTTTGTAAAAATAAAAATATCTATAAGAACACCGGATTTTATATCTTACTGTTCTTTTTTTTTTATTTATATATATATATATATATATATATATATATATATATATATATATATATATATATATATATATATATAGAGAGAGAGAGAGAGAGAGAGAGAGAGGGAGGGAAAGAGAGGGACACATTTTATGGCATTATGGTGTGTGTGTATAAATTAAGGGGGGCGCCCTGAGGCGGTGTAATGGTTAGCAAGCTTGCCTCGCTAACACAATTACGAATGAATAGTGAGTTCGATCCTCACTGGGTGCCCCGTATTTTCGGCCTTGTGCCACATCTAAGCTACGCTTGGAAAAACGCAATAAATTAAGGGGGATTTGAATAATCATAATTAATTCATCGAGTCTGGAAGAAACCTCAACATTTAACAAATATTTTATTTCGAAAATAAAAACACATTTTTCTTTCTTTACCCAATTTCGCTTTTATTAAACCTACAAATGTGTCAGATCACTTTCTCACATTCTGTATATATATTTTTATCACTTTACATTTAATTGTACTGGATACTCATATTTGAAAAGACGCCCCATTTATTTATTAAACAGTATATTCTTTTTATTTACGTCTAACGGCCTGAATATTTGCGTAATCTCATTCAAGAAAAATATCTACTCACCAGCAGAGGTCGTTAAATCCGACGTGCCCTAACCAATTCGACCGTGGAGCAGCCTTACCGACTAAGCAAAGCCTGAAATGTACCATTGAGCGAAAACTTTTGGAATGATAAATAAAAATCACTTACCTTTAAAAATTAGTTTGTTTATGTTTGGATACGAAACTGGGCAGATATGAAAATTTCGAGGAATTTAATACGAGAATCTTAAGGGCATGTTTCGGACTTTGCTTGATATATATTCTTTTCTTTCAGAATTCTATATTCATTCAATAAAGAATAACAGAATGAGTTTAAAATATATATTTTTCTTTCAGAATCCTATATTCACTCAGCAAAGAATAATAGAATGAGTTTAACATATATTCTTTTCTTTCAGAATCTTATATTTGCTCTACAAAGAATAACAGAATGAGTTTAACATATATTCTTTTCTTTCAGAATCCTATATTCACTCAACAAAGGATAACAGAATAGGTTTAACATGTATTCTTTTCTTTCAGAATTCTATATTCATTCAATAAAGAATAACAGAATGAGTTTAACATATTTTTTTCTTTCAGAATTCTATATTCACTCTACAAAGAATAACAGAATGAGTTTAACACATATTCTTTTCTTTCAGAAGCCTATATTCACTCAATAAAGAATAACAAAATGAGTTTCATATACATTTTTCCTACGTATTCTCACTCCAATCTTAACCTGTTCAATTCTATAATTAACCGTTATCTTCCACCCATATCCACATAATCTTACTCTGTAATTCTCTACCTTGAGTGGCCCTCGGGTCTTTTTACTGAGTGAACAACATTGTGAAAAAAAAATGAATAAAAAAATTAAAATGTAATATTTGTTATATTTAAACGGGCTTTTATCCTTTAGATAAAAATTAATATATTATTATATTTTATAAACCATATATGTTCAAGTGTCCCGATTTCTTTTTAGAAAAATCTTGATGGTAAGATGTATTAGACGTTTGGCAAAGCAATTCTCTTCTCTTACAGAGGGACGAAGGAGTCATAGTCGTACAAACGATCAGTCTGTTGGCCTTGCTAGCTTTTAAGATGGCGACTTCTTGCCCAGCGCTCTGGAAATATGGTTTCCATCTTGGCAACGTTCAGTGAATGCCTGATTCGCCTGGCAATACCGCGTTAGAGTACGCTGTTTTGCACTAACTGAATCCTCACACACAACTTATAGAAATCCAGTGGAGTGAATCTTAAAATAAGCCAGGTATTTAATTACCTTGCATTTAAGATTAGCTTCATGTCGGAAAGCGACTGCTGATGTGGGTGGCGAAACAGTTTACAGCCTGGGGAATTTTATGGGTGATCCGAGTTCAATCTCCGGTATGGGGTTGTTTGCGTACGCTTCGTGGACAAAGGCATGGATGCAATCAGCTGCGGGTGTTAAATAATAGGGTACTTGAATCCCGAGTAATCGATTTAAGGGAAGGGATTAGCAAAACAAGAAGATAAACGGATAGCAGTTGGTTAAAAGTGAGAGCAACAACAGACAGGAAGCTGTGGAGAGCGATGACCACACGCGAACAGAAAGGACATAAGAAGTGGGATCGGTTTAGCGTTGCGAAAACAGCCCATCTTGGGCATCCAAAATTAGATAGGGGAGCATTCATTACTGCTGGTATAATATAATTTTAGGGATCGATACTTGTTGCTCGTATCACATCACCTAGGGATTGTCCGCCATTATAGGTTCCTTCTAACTAAGGGACCGTTTCTTGTTGTTATCATATGATCTAGGGATCTTTCTTTGTTGCTGGTATCTTATAACCGAAAGATTATTCCCTTCTAATTCTTTCCACCTTTTTTTTATGCCAGCCACCCCTTTTATTACCCACCTTTATGCCACAAACACCTTTTATTCCACACTCCTTTATGCTGGCACCCTTTATACAAGCCACCCTTTTTATTCCATCCACACATTGCATTTCATATACACGCTTTGTCAGCCATCCGTTTTATTCCTCTTATACCTTTAATCCTACCCACCCCTTTAATCCACCCGTATCTTTTATTCCATCCATTCCTTTTATGCCATCCCCCTTCATTTTAAACGTTGACACCAACAGGACATATCAAAGGCAAGAAGGATTGGGAAAAACTGCGCATAATCTATTTTACGAATTTGAGCAAATGGATGACGGTACAGTGTTTAGGAGAGATAGCAAAATGACAAAATTTACTAAGAGCTACAAAAGGACAGGAAGCTGTGGAGAACCATGATCATCCACGTCCTGAAGGGACACGGTATATAGTAGAAAAAGAACGAGCTTTTGTAAATGGTTGACAGGACAGTGTTTCGGAGAGATAGCAAAAAGACAAAATTTACTAAGAGCTACAAAGCACAGGAAAGCCGTGGAGAACCATGATCACCCACGTTCTCAAGGGACACGGCATATAGGAAAAGAAGAACGAGCTTTTTGTAAATGGTTGACAGGACAGTGTTTCGGAGAGATAGCAAAAGACAAAATTTACTAAAATTTACAGGAAAGCCGTGGAGAACCATGATCACCCACGTTCTCAAGGGACACGGCATATAGGAAAAGAAGAACGAGCTTTTGTAAATGGTTGACAGGACAGTGTTTCGGAGAGATAGCAAAAAGACAAAATTTACTAAGAGCTAGGGACACAGGAAAGCCGTGGATACCATGATCACCCACGTTCTCAAGGGACACGGCATATAGGAAAAGAAGAACGAGCTTTTGTAAATGGTTGACAGGACAGTGTTTCGGAGAGATAGCAAAAAGACAAAATTTACTAAGAGCTACAAAGCACAGGAAAGCCGTGGAGAACCATGATCACCCACGTTCTCAAGGGACACGGTATATAGGAAAAGAAGAACGAGCTTTTGTAAATGGTTGACAGGACAGTGTTTCGGAGAGATAGCAAAAGACAAAATTTACTAAGAGCTACAAAGCACAGGAAGCCAAATGGAGAACCATGATCACCCAAAGGGACACGGTATATAGGAAAAGAAGAACGAGCTTTTGTAAATGGTTGACAGGACAGTGTTTCGGAGAGATAGCAAAAAGACAAAATTTACTAAGAGCTACAAAAGGACATAGAATTGTTGAGTGCCATGATGGCCAACATCCTTAAAGGTACACAGCACATAAAAGAAGAATTATGAGAATTGTACTCAATCAGTATTGCTTTAATTATGATTTAGAATTAATTTCACAACTCCATTAAATGCCCAAAGAACACACACATAAAAAAACAACGTGTTTTAATTTAAATTTACTCATAAAAAAAAACAAACAAACCAAAAACTCTGGCCAACGCCCAGTTCCATACCATAATAGTTATAACATTGCATAGAGCAAGTATTATGGCATCACAAATGGAAGTTAAATCTTTCTCTACTTATAGTTTAAGGTTAAGTACATGAAGCGACTGATTGAACAATAAATAGCAAGACATCAACTATGAGTTCATGAAGTGGGCGTGGACACAGAAATACGCCAACGCCGAACACCGTTTCATTATTATTATTATTATTATTATTATTATTATTACCATTATTATATTCACAAACGAATCCATTTCCTCATCTACTTAAGATTTAAATCCTAACTCCATGATGTAAAAACAATATTTTAAAGAGATGAAGCATAATATTTTATGATATATGAATTTGCAGATTATATATATATATAATGTCTCATATCGAGAACATTTCACATTGAACATGAAGAAAAATTAATTATTTTTAATAATATGTAGAAATCTCCACTTTTACCTGAAGACGGTCGCGAGACCAGAAACACGTGTCGTAGTAAAATTATGTAAAACAAAGCATAATATTTTTTTCTAAATAAATCCACATTACAACCAAAAACGTTTGCGGCACCTCTCTTCTTTTTAATATACATACTTTTCTCTCGTTGGAACCACTACAACATATTTCTTTTATATATATATATATATAGTGGTACTCGCTTGGAAAAAACTTAGGTATTTCGGCTTGTAGGTGAACCCATTAGGCTATATATATATATATATATATATATATATATATATATATATAAAGTAACAGACAACTTTAATCTCTTAATATAATTAAGATTTGATCTGTTTTTACATTGACCTCTCTGGATTACATCCTCCTTTGAATTATCCATACGGATTACCAAATAACTTTGTTAACTATATATATATATATATATATATATATATATATATATATATATATATATATATATATATATATATATATATATATATATATATATATATCTCAGAAATATATATATATATATATATATATATATATATATATATATATATATATATCATTGAGGTTACTACTACACAAAAAGACAATCGTTAAATATAAAAAAACAAAAGGAAAATTAATTCCTTTTAATAATATGAAGAAATATTCACTCTTTGCCTGAAGAAGGTCGAGACCAGAAACCTGTGTAGCCAAAATATGGCATTATTATAATATATATATATATATATATATATATATATATATATATATATATATACTTTAAAAATTAGGAAATCAGTTGAATCCACTACCTTGGTTTCAACATGACAGTATCCTCAGGCGAGTTTTATCAATTGATCTCTCAATGTTCTATTTGTTTTTAAACTAATGAACATTATATTATTTTTTTTTAAAATAAATAAACAAACGCATGATGTTGGGTGTTTTAGAAAGGGAGTAGGAGGATGTGAATAAAGTAGTAGTAGTAGTAGAAGAAGAAGAAGGGGGAGGCGAGGAGAATAATAGCAAAAGTATTATGAATGTATTGGTGTGGGGTGTAATTGAAATGTACATAATTTTTTTTATTCAGCTTCATATGAGCTTCAGAGGAAGGAGGTCAATTGATAGAAAACGCCTGAAGATACCGTAAGGTTGAAACTATGGTAGCGGATGCAATCGATGTCGTAATTTTTAAAGTTAAAAGCTCTACATGTTATTTTTTTTTCACACGTGTATTGAACACTTTTAAATACCACTGTTTCCTGGTATGATTCAACTCTGATCATTAACCTTTTATGTGTTGTGCCCATTTTTATACGTTTTTTCCTCGATTGAGCTCTAAAGAGCGAGGAGCGATAAGCGGTTAACAATTTTTTATGCTTTGTTTTTTGTCGTTAAATTCTTCGATCCACCATTTCACTGTAGGTAATTTCCACTCTTGTCTTTCCCCTTCCTCCCACACTTGTTTTATATGATTATATATATATATATATATATATATATATATATATATATATATATATATATATATATATATATTTGGTTTTGTTGTTTAGTAGAATTAAGTTTTAACTACATTAAGATATCGTTTGGACACCTAGGATTTCTATAAAATTTCCAAAATTAGCTTATTTTGCCTGGCGATTCTAGTGTTGAAAATAGTAGAAATGAAGCATTATTTTCAGCATTTTATGCCCCTTTTCTCATTTTAAGAATGGTAAAAATTTGGCTGAAGCTCTTGAATAGATTTTTTTTATAGAAAAAAATAGAGTGACGTGACAAAAGTAGACATTTCTCATTGAACTATGATTCATAACCATGGAGATATGTTGGAATTGATATTTATCAAGTGATGACCTTACGAGAGAATCATTAATGCTATGTGACACAGGAATCAACCAATCACTCAAAATAGCCAAATAAAGTCATTTGCATCAAAATAGTTATGTTAGTCACTTTGATGTGTGGCTTCCAAATAAGTTTATAAAAACAAAATCAAACATAAGAAAAATCAATGTTATATGGTGCAGAAGATAACCAACAGATTCAAAATATGTAAATCAAGCATCGAAGATTAATTTGTAACAGCTTGGTTATATTAGTCACTTTGATGTGTGGCTTCCACATAAGTTTATAAAAACAAAATCAAGATATGAGAATTATCAATATTATATGGGGGAGACAATAGCTAACAGACTTAAAACATCCAAATCAAACAGTGAAAATTTATTAATATCAGCTTTGCTATATTTGTCAAAGCTTCCACATAGGTTAAGTGGAAAAAAGAAATCTGAAACATATTTTCGTGTGTAATTTCTGACTTATGCTTTACCCCGCGGCACCATTTTAACGTAACGATTTTTCCCCCCATGTAATGTGACCAGTTAGCTTCTTTTCTTAATTTCAGATAAAAAGATGGAATTTTCCTAACATATATCAGTGACACTATTTACATTATTCAGACTATTTTCCTCATCTTTGTTGCCATATTTATCACAAAGTTTCGGTCATTGTACGCTCCGGCCTTCTTCAAGTCGTCCGAATGTCGAACTGAACCCTTTATTTCGCTCGCTGGGGTAGACATGCAATGATAACAGCAAAAATTACAATATGAGCACTGGTAAAAAATGGTTATGTAGACATTAAGTTTATAAGTCCTGGAAATTCATACACAGATGTCCTTAAGGACACCTGGTACAATGGACAAAGACGTTAGCTAAATCAAGTGACAAAGAGTTGTGAGTTCAATACCTGATAGTGGAGAACTTGGAGAGGTGAATTAACAGGAGATAACTGATAACTGACATCCATTAGACATGGCACGTGGAACTAGAACAGTCTACCCCATATGGCAACAAGATATGTAAATAGTGTACATAATACCTCATCTCAGAAATATAGACATATATTTCAGTGAAATGTTCCCTTTCCAAAATTATAGATATATAGAAAAATTAATACCAAGAGAATATGTTTAAACCTAACCAAAAAAAAAAAAAAAAAAAAAAATCCTTTTTAGAAGCAAGTTTTAACGGTCGATGAAAAGTGGATAGTCTACAGTAAAAGTGGAAGGCAAACGACCTTGGAGCAAGTGAAATGAACTATCGCTAAACATAGCAAAGGCTAATCCTTATTTAAATAATCTGATCGGATTAGAAGTGAGTCCGCTACTATGAGTTCTTTGCGGGAAAAAGAGACGACTGATTAGAATGTGTACGGTTGGAACACATATTGAGGAAAGGTGGTACTGCCGTTCTTTGTTGAGAAAGCTAAAAAAAAAGTCTAGGAGGGCGGGACTGCAGAGATGCCTGAAAGAGAGCAAATGATAGCTGAACAAAATGGCGGTGACATTACCCACTGAAATTTATGTCGAAAATAAAAGGTCAAAATAAATAGATAAATGTCCTTTATTTTAACTAAATAAACCGGGTGAACATATTTTTACGTTACTGAATAGAAAAGCTTGCAAAGGTACAACATAGAAGCAGATGTCGGCAAACCATGTAGGTTTATTTAAAAAGCACAGCGACTTTCAGATATCAGAAAGTACATTACAAGAATAGACAATGCTGTCATCTCGTTTATTACAGCTACTACCAGATATCTGCTACCATCTTACCTATCTATACCGCCCTGATACTATCGACATCGTCATACCTGGAACCATCTGCGTCTTACTACCAGCTTCTGTTGCAGTCCACCTCCTCGCTGCCACCATTTCTTGCAATCTTTACCCTGTTCAAATCTCAGAGCTAACTACCCCTGTCATTAAAAGCTTACCTCAAAGTGACTATCTATCTATCTATCTATCTATCTATCTATCTATCTATCTATCTATCTATCTATCTATCTATCTCCTTGTGTTCATATCTATCTATCTATCTATCTATCTATCTATCTATCTATCTATCTATCTCCGTATTCAATTACTTTCTTATATATATATATATATATATATATATATATATATAAAACAGATTGATATATATATATATATGTCTCTTTCTTTCTTTCTTTCTTCTGTCTGTCTATCTATCTATCTATCTCCGTATTCAATTACTTTCTTATATATATATATATATATATATATATATATATATATAAACAGACTGATATATATATATATATATATATATAAACAGACTGATATATATATATATATATATATATATATATATATATATATATATATATATATAGTCTCTTTCTTCCTTTCTTTCTTCTGTCTGTCTGTCTATCTATCTATCTATCTATCTTCTTGTGTTCATATCTATCTATCTATCTATCTATCTATTCACTTTGTTCTACGAATAATTATATAACTGTCCCTCACCGCTCGATGCTAAGCGTAAATTAAAATTGTCGTTCCAACACCTCTTTATTTATAGATTGTCGGAGTAGTGCATTTTAATGTGGGAAGAAGAAATTAATAGATAAGAATTAAAATTAGAAACATATAGATCACTGTTTTATTATTAATAATAACATTCACTGTTCTCTCTATTTTATATCTATCTCAGATTTTTCATATCTATCTATCTATCTATCTATCGAGAAAGTGATAAAGAGAGACATACAGACACACACACACACACACAGATAAAGAGAAAGTGAGAAAGAGAGAAAGAGAGAGAAAGAGAGAAAGAGAGAGAAAGAGAGAGTGTACAATTCAGACAATGCAGAAAAGATCGGCAACACAAGCCAGGATTGTAGAAACACAGAACTTGATTATTAGTTTCACGCGCAAAGCGATCCTCAGACGGCTTCTTAGTGTATCACCTTTCATGTGAAACTAACAGTCATGGTCGAGTTCCTTCCCTTCGATAATTTTGCAATCTCCGATTGGCGTCTGTTTTGCCGGGTATGTGATATATAGTAATTTCAGTAGATATATCAGACCCTCCCACACTGATGAGCGCTGTTACACGAAACTCTAGAGTTGGTCAATAAGATAAGTTCTTCGAAGATTTAGTAATTTATAAACTATTATCGCTCTAGTTATCTGTTGTGCACTTTTTTCGACAAAACTCCTGCTGACTTTTAAAATACGATAATTTCTAATAATTTTACGCATTTTAATAGGGGTCATTGTGTTGTGTTATGTAGAGGCGCGTAGCCTGGTGGTCAGAACGTTCGCCTTCTGACCATGAGTTCTACCCGGGTTCTACCAGGGTCGATTGGCAGGAAGGTGACTTCTTGATGTTATCGATCCCAGCGAGCGGCACCTTTGGAAAATTCCCGAAAAACCATAACTTGTGAATGAAACTTGGTACACGGAACTGTTCTACTCGGAAACCGGTGAGGATCGTGCCAGTACGAAATCACAAGTCATCGTGACCGAGAGTTTAAACGTACTGGCGTTGTTCAAACTGCTGATCATGTCAGATGATATGTGCTTTCTCTCTCTCAGAAACTGTAACTAAGGTTCGATCAGCATAGTTGCAGTATAAATCACAGATGGGGGTTGTTGAACCAACATAAATATGCCTGAACAGGCACCTTCATCAGGGACTAGCTATTTTCTTTTTCCGTGTACATCTATCTATCTATCTATCTATCTTGTTTCTACCAGAAGATTGTTATTCAATGAAATTCTGAGTAGTGAATAGTGATGTGGAATTAATAATATTATTGCATTATATTTAGGATCTGACAACTTTGGCATTTAGTCCCCAGTTTATTTTTTATTTTTTATCTTATTTAAGCTTTAGCGTTTATTCTTACTATATATATATATATATATATATATGTGTGTGTGTGTGTGTGTGTGTGTGTGTGTGTGTGTGTGTATGTGTATACCCAAGTATAGGATTGGTGTATACGGAATAAATTCCATTAACCAATAAATACTATTCTTAAAAGAATGCTCAATACAGAGTAGAGCAAATATAATTATTTATTCGAAAATTATGACATGAATATGTTATAAAATCACTACAAAAATAGCCATTTTGTTTCAACACTTAGGGTATCCTATCAAGTGATGCTGTTGAATGTATGATTAGAAGTGTTGAAACAAAATGGCTATTTTTTTAGTGATTTTATAACATATTCATATTCGAATAAATAATATATATATATATATATATATATATATATATATATATATATATATGTCTTATTAAATAATTTAGACAAAATTTGTCTACTTTTTTTTTAATAGGATCCCCTCGTAATTACGAACAGTTTTCTTAGTGTCCTTTTTAAAGGAAGAAAAAATATTACCAAGTTGATGCATATTCATTTTATTCCGAGTACTTTCGACATTAGCACAATGTCGTTATCAGTTTTTTTAAGTAAAAAATGTGTTCATTATTTTTCTAAGACAAAATTGTTCGTCTGAAAATTAAATTTTTACGTGTGAAGTGAAAGACGCTATGTAATATACAACATTTAAATTTTATCATATAGACACGCGTGTAAATGTCAAGGGAGGTAACTGAGTTATTGAAATGTCTAAAAACTTTTTCTTAAAGAAAAATTATTTAAAAATATTAGTTAAAACCTAGATATTTTAAACTATCTACTGTAAACATTTTAAAACATCTGTGCAGTATTCATAGTTGATTTTATTAAGGGTTGGTTTATTTTTTTTTTTAAATATAGATAGCTTCATGAAGTTTTAGTTTATTATTTCATGAAAAAAGTATAGATGTATTTTTAACAAGAATTTTTTTAATTTGCGAATGTGAACAGGCATGTTGTAAATGTTGAGAGATGTTAGTTGCATCATTCAATTTGTCTTATAAAAAACAAGACCCTGATGATGACATTGTGCTAATGTCGAAGTACTTGAAATAAAATGAATATGCATCAACATGATAATTTTCTTTCTTCCGTTCATAAGAATACTAAGAAACTTGTTCGTAATTACAAGAGGTTCCTATTAAAAATAAGTAGACAAAACTTGTCTAAATTATTTAATGAGGCACGTCTTAATGAAAAAATGCTGCCAAAATATACGCAATATATATATATATATATATATATATATATATATATACAGACAAGTATACGTATATATTTGTATGCCAATTGTTCTGATGAGCTTTTCTCTTTGGTTAGGTCTCATCATTTCACTTTTTAATTAGCTAGGTGTATCTGTAAGTCCTATTCTAATATTTTATTCTCTTTCACTTCTCGCTTGTGGAGCTCTCGTTAGGCAACTTGCTTTTCAATCAACATGGATTTTCAAAAATATAAATGCAATACCTTCTCAATTCCTGTGTTTTTTATTGACCTCCAACTAATAGTTTTTCTCATATTCTTTCACACTTAGTAACACCATTGTGTCTTATTGGCTTTAACTCCCTGCTTGGGGTGAAATGATTAAAAAAAGCTCCCAATCCCATATATATATATATATATATATATATATATATATATATATATATATATATATATATATATGCACCGATTTCTGTATTCGATATATATGCACCAGGTTTCTGTATTCGTCCTTCCAAAAAGTGTGGCTGGTCCTGCACGAGGCCTTCACCACTATAATCAAATCTCATGTGCCGGTGTCGGGATGTCGGTTTCCTGGGGACTTATCGGCCTGACCCTCATACGTCGAACGCGACGGGAGAGTCGATTATATATATATATATAGTATATCGGAACGCTAAATGAGGGTCAGGATTGCATAGAGCGTTTAGTTTAATACTTATGCATGCTAGTAAGGGCTATTGTGGAGAAAACCATGTAAGGAAAAGACATATTTCATTTGTGCTTTCTTAAGCGTCATACTAGCTTAGCTATATATATATATATATATATATATATATATATATATATATAAATATACACATACATATGCAATTATATATCTAAAAATATATCTAAATATATATATAAATACATACATACATACATACATACATACATACACATGCATATATATATATATATGGAAAAAATAAATCCAAGTGGATAGAATCCAGGTAGAACTCAATGTCCGGGACAGAGTAAGGATATAATATAATAAAACACACTCATACATACACTCTCACTAAATTATATTTTTTATTCCCGGAGTTGTTTTTTTCTGTTTTCTTTTTGAATCTGTAGGTCTGATGAATTGGATCGTATTTATATATATATATATATATTAATTATCTAAATATATATTTAAACATATATTGTTAAATATAACAGACAAATGAATATCTGTTATGTCTGATCACATAAGCTATCTTCTTCTACGAACATTGTAAAATGTGAGCCGAAAGCTTAGATGAAGGATCAACTTAATAAAAAATATCCAAATATTGGACAATTTTTGTCTTTATTTTTATCCGAAATTAAAGCAAACATTCGAATGGCTCATGATCAGACATAACAGACATTCATTGAACTGCTACCTCAATACAGTAAATAAATTATATATATATATATATATATATATATATATATATATATATATATATATAATGACAGTTGCGCCGAGCATGAAACAGACTGTCGCCTCTGAGTGTTGACTTCAATGTTCACTTTTATATTTATATTTACATACGCTCTATCTCTGATATCGAGCACTTTATCCCATAAATATAGCACACCTTAAAAACTATATTTCTTCATATATATATATATATATATATATATATATATATATATATATATATATATATATAGATAGATAGATAGATAGATAGATAGATAGATAGAATTAATACAAATATAAAGCTTGTCAGCTGATTGGTGTTACCTTCAGTAACTGGACTCAAGAGAGACATCCAAGGGGTATGTACAATTATACGACGATTGCGTTTAACCATGAAACAGACTGTCGCCGCTGGGTGGTGACTTCAATGTTCACTTTTATATTTACATGCTTTCTATCCCCTGATATTGAGCACTTTAAGCCAGACTTTAAGACACACATATTTTAAAGAGCTTATATTTATTTTTCAACATGATTTTACTTCATTGTCAATGCACTTAATTCAGTGTATAAAATTGCCCCCATTGATCGAGCATGGTTCAGGATTCAGATCAAATTCAGTTAATCACTTTATATCAGGCTAAAGGCTTATTATTCAACAGCATATATCTATCAATTTATATTCGACACCTCGACACACGCACGCACGCACGTGCGCGCGCACATACACACACGCACACGCACGCATAAATAACTTTCTAAAGGTGTAGAGCAGTGATGTATTCTTTTTTGGCAGGTGTAACGGATAGAGAGGTCGGGAGCGGAGAGAGAAGCAGGCTTGTAGACAGAAAGTTTTATGCTTTGGGTACGCAGGCGTGGAAGGGTGGGGTGCACGTGTATGTGTACATACGTGCGATATTTTTGTCGGGTAAGGGTTGTCGGGTAGATGACGGGGTCAGGGAGAGGAGGTTACCTGGTTGGCTGGCAGGCGTTTTTGTTACTTCTATCTTATCTAATGTTACCAGCTTAGACGCCTACACCATATATGGATGCCTCCACGAGCCAGAACATTTTTTTTTCGTTTCATATCTTTTTTCTTGTTTTCTCTTTTTAGCTACATTAGTATTATTATTATTATTATTATTATTATTATTATTATTATTATTATTTACTTATTTTGCAATTGCTTTTTTGTGAGGTAACGTCCTGGTTACCTCATTCCACTGTTTTTTTCTCCTACTTAACGGTCTTTCTTTCTTTCTTTCTTTCTTTCTTTCTTTCTTTCTTCTGTACCTTCCTCTTTCTTTCTTTCTTTCTTTCTTTCTTTCTTTCTTTCTTTCTTTCTTTCTTCTGTACTCTCCTCTTTCTTTCTTTCTTTCTTTCTTTCGTTCGTTCGTTCGTTCATTCGCTTTGCTTCACTCTTTCTTCCTATCTTTTATTCTTTTATTGGCACTGTCCACCTTTCTTCCTTCCTTCCTTCCTTTCTTTCTTTCTTTCTTTCTTTCTTTCAGTCTTTCTTTCTTTCTTTCTTTCTTTCTTTCGTTCGCTTTCCTTTACTCTTTCTTCCTATCTTTCATTCTTTTGTTGGCATGTCCACCTTTCTTTCTTTCTTTCTGTCTTTCTTTCTTTCTTTCTTTCTTTCTTTCTGTCTTTCTTTCTTTCGTTCGTTCGTTCGTTCATTCGCTTTGCTTCACTCTTTCTTCCTATCTTTTATTCTTTTATTGGCACTGTCCACCTTTCTTCCTTTCTTTCTTTCTTTCTTTCTTTCTTTCTTTCTTTCTTTCTTTCGGTCGTTCATTCGTTCATTCGCTTTGCTTAACTCTTTCTTCCTATCTTTCATTCTTTTGTTGGCATTGTCCACCTTTCTTTCTCTCTTTCTTTCTTTCTTTCTTTCTTTCTTTCTTTCTTTTGTAATCTACTTTCCATTTTTTCTTTTTTCATTTCGCCAACCTCCTTTCTTCCTATCTTTTATTCTTTGGTTGGCGCACTCGTTCATTTTTTTTCCATGTCCTTTCTTTCTTTCAGGCCCACATTTTAATTATGAACTCCTTCTTTTTTGTCCTTCCTTCTTTTCATTTGTTTTCTTTCTTCCTTTTGATTTCTATCTTTTTTCTTTCTTTTTTTTTCTTTCTTCAGCTCTCTTCTCTTTCTATTCTTCTTCTTTGTCCTTCTTTCTGTTCATTTCCTTTTAATTTCTTTCTTTCTTTCTTTCTTTCTTTCTTTCTTTCTTTCTTCTCTCTACCTCTTTCCATCTCTCATGGCTTTTTAGCGATATCCGCCATTCTTTCTTTCTTTCTTTCTTTCTTTCTTTCTTTCTTTCTTTCTTTCTTTCTTTCCCATATTACTGCTTTATTTATTTCCACGGTTACCATTTACTGATAATCAAGTACCTCACTAACTGCTCAGTTGTAGAGCAGTGCACCGACGCCTGAAAGGCGCGAAAATATTGTAGTCGATTTTACGGTTTGGCATTGCGGTATCTAATTTCTTATAGCGCACATAATGAGGAAGGAAGGCTTGGAAAATCTGATACTCACAGGACAGAGGAAAACAGCGCATAACCTACTTAGTGAGCTTGATTAAATGGATAGCGGAACAAGGTTTAGGGGAAATAAAAAGACAAAATTTATTAAGAGCTACAAAAGACAGGAAATTGTGGAGTGCCATGATCGCCTACGTCATGAAGGAACACGGCATATTATATTCCTGATTTCAATAATAATAATAGTAGAACTTGTAAGAATTTTATTGGACTTTACAATACACACAGACAGAAAAATCAAAGGTAATCCCCCAGACATCAAAGATCAAAGACCACAAGAACAGAATGTGCTTTCTTATTGACATGGCAGTCCCTGCAGATTATAATGTATCTTCGAAGATTTTCAAAAAACTCTCTCAATACAAGGATCTTGAAATGGAAATCTCAAAAATATGGCACATGAGGACATCAATAATTCCAGTTGCAGTTGGGACCCTCGGATTGACTGGAAAAGGGTCCGATATACTCATTGAAGGGATTCCTGGAAGCCCATGCCTTAAAGAAATACAAAAAAATGTACCCAAAAGTACAGATCATACATTACATTTCCACTGACCAATTAAAAAAACACGCACAGATTATAATAATAATAATAATAATAATAATAATAATAATAATTATTATTATTATTATTATTATTATTATTATTTCCTTTGATTTCTGGTGTATACACATTTCTTTCCCGCTCCCGCCCAGAGACCTAAGGTCAGAAATGGCATCATGACATTTTCCACTGACCAATTAAAAAAACACGCACAGAATATTATTATTATTATTATTATTATTATTATTATTATTATTTCCTTTGATTTCTATTCTATACACATTTCTTTCTGGATCCCAACCAGAGACCTAAGGTTAGAAATGGTTTCATGGCATTTCCCACTGATCATTTTTGTAAAAACAAAAAATAAGATCACATAAATTTTCTATGTTAGATGTGGTACAAGGCTGAAAGTGTGGCGCACCCAATGAAAATCGCAATGAATTCAGTATGAACGCATTTACATTATACAATAACCCTATTCTGTCAATAATGTTTGCATTAATTCCTGACCACAGATAATCCCTTTCTTCATTATTTTTAATGCATTCACATGGTAAATTCATTATCAATGCATTTATATTGGTAATGGCTTTATTATTATGAACTGTACAGATTATAGAAATAAAGCAAAACCTAATAGACTATTATTAGTAATATACTAAACCGAAATATATAAAAACGTGGACTTATTATACAACGCTGTAATATACACAGAATGAAATTTTTTACCAAGACAACAGAGAAGGTACAAATATAAATGGAACAGTCATGCTCTCCCGTACAACAGTATACCAAAAAGAAGGATGCAAAACTATTTTTTAAACTAAGCAAGGCCACTAAGACGCAAGAGGCGACCAGGAGTGAAAGAGACCAAAAAGATTTTAGAAGGAACCGGAAACCCAATCTTAAACAGGAAACAAGAGATAAACCTCTACTCTTGTTCAAAAGACCGGGGATGTGTGTGATCCTATTCAATCCATAAGACGTTTGGCACGTGAGAGAGGAGTTTCAGTTATGCCAGTCCAAAAAGCAGTGGCAAAAAGACTTGAAAATGAAATCGTACGTGAAACATGTGAGGCACCTTGTTACTCCAGGTAAGAAAGTTAAAAAGTTTAGAAAGGACAAAGATCATCGTGAATAACTTTGAAAATGATTCTGGATTAATATATATATATATATATATATATATATATATATATATATATATATTTGAACTTTATTTCAATCCTTCATGAGCTTCTGATCCTTAGCTATGTTTAATTAATGATGAACATTAACTTTCATTTATGTTCGATTCCATCACGATTCTTCTGTTAAACTTAGGGAGTAATTATACATTCTTATTGCACAAAGTAAAGGCCCATTAGTGTTATAAAACCTCGTAGAATTCCAGTAAGATATATTTAATCATTTCTTAGATACTACGGCACAAAGCTTAATCTACCAATTGGACAATTTTACTGTGAAACGATTATATATATATATATATATATATATATATATATATATTTATTTGTGAAAGTCCGACAATTATTTTAAGACATTTTTTATGTTTATACGTTCTTTTTATAGATACAAATATTTAAGTAAATGCACTGTTTGTAATAAACAGTTTTAACAACAATTACTGGCCTGAATGTCCGAGAAATTTTCATAGAAAATATTCTTCCTCCGACAGGCATCGAACCTGTATCCTATACGGAACCGTCATATAGCCTGACGTGCTTTTACCGATTGAGCTACAGAGGATCGTTTCGGTTAGCATGGTTGATTTTACTTTGTTTAAAAAATAAAAAGAATATATACCCAAGTATAGGATTGGTGCATACGGAATAAATTTCAATAACAAACAAATACTATTCTTAAAAGAGTGCTCAATACAGAGTAGAGTGAATATAATTATTTATTCGAAAATTATAACATAAAAATGCTATAAAATCTCTACGAAAATAGCCATTTTGTACCAACACTTCTGGTGTCTTCGCAAGTGATGGTGTTGAATGTAGAATAAAGCTACATTCAACACCATCACTTGATAAGACACCAGAAGTGTTGATACAAAATAGCTATTTTGTAGGGATTTATAGCATTTTATGTTATAATTTTCGAATAAATGATTATATATATATATATATATATATATATATATATATATATATATTATAGGATATTACATTCGAACATCTGTAAAACCGTTACATAAATGCATTAATGTTTTGATGCATATTATCGCATCTCATCAGGCGGTAGTAAATTAGGGTTATTAAAATTTTTAATTGAGGCATTTTTCGCTATTTCAATACGCTTCGGATTACGGTGTCAAATCCGTGGTCTGTTAAAATACTTCCCATACTTCTTTAAGTTTCTGTACTTGCTTGATTTTGACATTAGCAATTCTTATCTCGCATGTTTCAATTTTTATTCTTTTTGACAAGAGACATTTCCTTCGTGTCAAGAGAACATAAAAAATCGTTTTAATCATATATATTATAAAAGTAAAACACGTATAATAAAATGGCCGGTAATGCTAATTGTTATAAATTAAAACTAATTTAACAATTTAATTTGTTTATCATATCTAAAAGGCATGCACCAAAATTAACGTACAAGCATTTAGTCATTCAACCTAAAATATCACATAGAATTTGTTATAAAAGTAACTAGGCATTTTTCCATGTTGTCGTTCCACGAAGTCTCTGGAAATTTTTGGTTGAGTGTTGGCGTCAACACGTACTACACAAAGCTAAGGCGAAACAACAACAAAAACATCAATAATAATAATAATAATAATAATAATAATAATAATAATAATAAAAGATATGTAACTTCTTTGCCCAGGTAAATAAAAAAAAGAAAAAACGAAAAAAAACCGTGAATATGTTTTATCAGTAACTGGGCAATTTTTACATGTAGTCGTTCCACGTAGTTCCATGTAATCACTCTTGATATCGATGAACTTGTCCTAATGATGCACAAATGCATAAATATTTTGCACATCTGCAACAACATTTTATAGTTGGAATCATTAAAATAATAATAATAATAATAATAATAAACTGAAAGAAACTGGTATGAACACCAACCAGACCCGGTTACGGAGATAGGACCTGTTACAATTCTATGGGATTACACAATACACACTGACAGAACAATCAAAGCCAACCGCCCAGATATTGTTATTAAAGACCACAGACAAAAACGGTGCCTCCTTGTTGATATGGCAGTCCCTGCTGACTGCAATGTATCTTTGAAGATATTCAAAAAGCTGTCAAAATACAATGACCTTGAAATAGAAATCTCGAAAAATTGGCATATGGGAACATCAACAATCCCTGTTGTAGTTGGAGCCCTAGGACTGGTTGGAAAAGATTGCAGTAGACTAATTGAAGGGATTCCTGGAAGTCCATGCCTCAAAGAGATACAAAAAATTGTTCTGGCAAGTACAGCCCAAATTTTCCGAAGGGCTTTATCTATGTAATTGTTTTTTTTTTGTCAGTGGAAAGTGTCATGATGCCATTTCTAACCTTAGGTCCCTGGGCGGGACCCGGAAAGAAATGTGTAAACGCCAGAAATCAAAGAAAATAAAAATAATAATAATAATAATATAAATAAATAAAATAATAATATAAATAAAATAATAATAATAATAATAATAATAATAATAATAATAAAATAATGCTAATAATAATAATAATAATAATAATAATAACCAATTTTGACTCCAAGTGTGATGAATATCCAGAAACAATTGACCATCTTGTATTAAGTTGAAGGGTATTAGTTTCATCAGAATATGAAAATTCTCATAACAGGATAGGTCAATATCTGCACTGGAAAAATTTGCAACTTTTATGGAAAGGAAATCGAAGAAAAAAATCCTACGAACACCATCCAAACCAGGTTGAAGACATTTGACCTGTAACAAGTTTACAGGACTTTTACAATACAGACAGACGGAACAATCAAAGCTAACCTCCCAGACGCAGTACTCAAAGACTAGAAAACAACGCACTTTCTTATTGATATGGCAATTCTTGCAGCCTGCAGTGTAGCTTTGATCTTTAAAATACTATCAGAATAAAATTATCTTGAAGTAGAAATTGAAAGAATGAAGAGTTCAAGAATTCCAGTTTGATTGGAAAATGGTCGGATAAACTCATTGAACATCCCATGTCTTAAGGGAAATACGAAATCAACTATTCTCATAAGCAAAGCTCACGCCTTACGAAGGATTTTATCGATGTAAAATAGGTAGGCATTTGTATTTTTTATGAACGTGTGCAATGGAATACATCAAGGTGACATTGTTGAACATAGATCTCGGGTGGCAACCCAGGGGCGGGGGTGAAATGAGATTAGATCTCAGTTTGCAACCCAGGGGGAAATGAGTTTAGATCTCAAGTTGCAACCCAGTGGGTAGGGAAATGAGTTTAGATATCAGGTTGCAACCCAGCGGGTGGGGGGAATGAGTTTAGATCTCAGGTTGCAATCCGGGGGCAGGAAATGAGTTCAGATCTCAGGTTGCAACCCAGCGGGTGGGGGGAATGAGTTTAGATCTCAGGTTGCATCCAAGTGTGTGTGTGTGTGTGTGTGTGTTGGGGGGGGGGCAATGAGTTTAGATCTCCAGTTGCAACCCAGGGGTGGTGGAGAAATGAGTTTAGATCTCAGGTTGCAACCCAGGGGAAATGAGTTTAGATCTCAGGTTGCATCCAAGTGTGTGTGTGTGTGTGTGTTGGGGGGGCAATGAGTTTAGATCTCCGGTTGCAACCCAGGGGTGGTGGAGAAATGAGTTTAGATCTCAGGTTGCAACCCAGGGGGAAATGAGTTTAGATCTCAGGTTGCATCCAAGTGTGTGTGTGTGTGTGGGGGGGGAGCAATGAGTTTAGATCTCTAGTTGCAACCCGTCAGGGGGATGAGTTTAGATTTCAGATTGCAACACATGGAGGGGGGAATGAGTTTACAATAGAAATGAAAGTAAATGATGATAAATAATAATAATAGTGTTTTGAATGATTGAGAAACTAAGTAAATGAAAAGACTTCGAGATAAAAATCAGTAGAATGTGACATCTGAAGACAACAACATAATTACCTGTTGTTACTGGGTCTTTGGGAATGATATCAAGAGACGCGTAACAAATGTGTGTCCCTAAAATATGAGAATGGATGGAGCGGCTTGGGAATAATAGTCGTGGTTCGTAAGGGCACAGTCCTATGGGTAAAAGAGAAACTCGGATGAGTTCCACGATGGAATATGTGATCGAGCGGCGTTTAATCGAGTCCGATTCGCGACCTCTTTGGGACCGAGGCCCGCTGACGTTTGCCTGATAGCGTAAGTCCGTGTTTCAATTCTCGGTTATGGATGCGCACTGCTGATGAGTCCCAAATATAGGGCGAAACGGCTTGTCCAGTGTTTTCTGCTGAGTTTGCTTCTACACTCGATGAATTACTTACACACACACACACACAAATATATATATATAAAGAAAGAAAGAAGCGGGTGTAACAGCGAAATTTTCTAATTGTTAGATTAAACTTTCAACCGTTGTATCTTAGAAATGATTAAAGATATCTTAATGGAATTCTCCCAGGTTTTTATAATGCTATTGGACTCTACTTTTGACAGTAAGAATGTATTTAGCTCTTAGTTGAAATGATAATCCCTCTTTCTGTTTTGACCAGGTTTTAGTTTTTTTTTTAATACAGTTTTCCTCTCTGCTGTTCCCGCTTTTTTAAACTTATTCACCATTCTTGTGAATGAACTTTGACGATGAAAACCAGAGTATGAATGTTCGTACCATTACTGAATGGCTGAATGAACGTTTTCCTCTCACCATTGCTCAGTTGGGAAGACAGTGGGTCTGACACAAAATGATTTTAACCTGTTCTCTTTCTAGCTGAATAACTCAAAGAGTTTTTCGGGGATGGTATCATGATGACTAGTATCAAGATGGCTAAACGTCTTACCTGAAAACCTGGAAAAGAGAAACGTTTAGCGTAAGTTTTTTATTTTTTTTAGATATTAAATAATTTGTGGGATGGACAATTATCCTACACTATTTGGACAATTTTGAAGTTACACCCGATATATATGAATAAAGCATAGTTATTGGTACTTCTCATATCTTTAGTAGATTTCTCTCTTTAAAGTGGACGTAATTATATAATTTTCTTCATGCTTGCGTGGATCCGCATTTGCATCTTGGTCTCTTGAAGTCACTGGTACAGACGTCAACTCCATTACACAATGTTAAAGCGAACTAACAACAACAACAACAACAACAACAATGATAATAACAATAATAAAGATATGCATTTCTCTGTCGAGACAGATACGAAAGCCAAGAACAGCAAAAAACACCCCCCCCCAAAAAAAAAACAAAAAAACACCACGAATACGTTTTATCAGTAACTAGGCAACTTTTATATGTAGTTGCTCCACGTAGTTTCATGTAATCACTTTCGATATTGATGCACTTGTCCTGGTGGTACACGAGTGCATAAATACTTTTCTCCAGTGCAACAACAGTTTTATATTTTGAATCATTAAAACTATGGCAACAACAACAACAACAACAACAATAATAATAATAATAATAATAATTTATTCAATAATAAAGGAAGCCAACAAGTTCAAAAAGAAGCTTCAAGTGAGTGAAGAAATGCAAGTATAACACAATATATCGACTGTAGCAGCAAAATACTTAAAAAAGAAAGCAATGACAAATTCAATCGACCAGATAACAAGATGACAAGATAAACCGCTTCACAGTCAATATTCTGTCTGTACTAAACAATCTGAGGTCGACAAACCCTGTACCCATTAGTGGCTATGTAGTGCAGGGTTAAAAGCTGAAACCAAAGGTTTTATTCTTGTGACGCAGGACCAATGCTTGCTGACAAGAAATTACCAAGCCCTTATACTGAAAAACTGTTAATCAAAAATGCAGATTCTGTGGTAAATATCCAGAAACAATTGACCATCTTGTATCAATTTGCACAGTGTTGGCACCCAGTGAATATAAAAGTTGGCCTGACAGAGTGGGCCAATATTTGCACTGGAAAATCTGCAGCTTCTACGAAAAGGAAACTGTAAGAAATTGGTATGAACATCACTCAGAGCTGGTGACGGAAATAGGACCTGTTACAATTTTATGGGACTTTACAATACACACAGACAAAACAATCAAAGCTAATTGCCCACACATTGTGATTAGAGATCGCAAAGACAAAATGTGCCTCCTTATTGATATGGCAGCTCCTCTAGATTGCAATGTATCTTTGAAGATCTTCAAAAGCCCATCAAAATACAAGGACCTTGAAATCGAAATCTCAAAAATGTAGCACATGATAACATCAACAATTCCAGTTGTAGTTGGAGCCATCGGTTGATTGGAAAATATTCCAATAGACACATTGAAAGAATTCCAGGTAGTGTTTTATCTTTTTTTATTTTAAGCGTTTCACCCCAAGCAAGGCGGGAAACCACTAGCATGCAAGGAGTTACAGAGAGTTGGAGCAAGAGCAAAGAGGAGTGATAGAGGAAAGGATGAAGAGAAGGATAGGGGATAGAACAGGGCATCTGGAGAAGTCGATTGACATTACATTTGAATAGTTGGAGATTATAACTATCAAAATATGTGTGTGAATTTGTTTTTTTTTTAAATTGCTCAGTGACAAATGTCATGATGTTATTTGTGACCTTAGGTCTCTGGGCGGGACCCGGAAAGAAATGTATACACACCAGAAATCAAAGGAAATAATAATAATAATAATAATAATAATAATAATAATAATAATAATAATTGATCATCTTGTATCAGGTTGCACGATATTGACACCCGCTGAGTATAAAACCCGGCATGACAGAGTGGGCCAATATTTGCACTGGAAAATATACAACTTCTACGGGAAGGAAACTGAAAGAAACTGGTATGAACACCACCCAGACCCGTTTACGGAGATAGGACCTGTTACAATTCTATGGGATTACACAATACACACTGACAGAACAATCAAAGCCAACCGCCCAGATATTGTTATTAGAGACCACAAACAAAAGAATTGACTCCTTACTGATATGGCAGTCCCTGCTGACTGCAATGTATCTTTGAAGATATTCAAATAGCTGTCAAAATACAAGGACCTTGAAATAGAAATCTCAGAAAGGTGGCACATGGCAACATCAACAATCCCTGTTGTAGTTGGAACCCTAGGATTGGTTGGAAAAGATTCCAGTAAACTAATTGAAGGGATTCCTGGAAGTCCATGCCTCAAAGAGATACAAAAAATTGTTCTGAAAAGTACAGCCCACACTTTACGAAGGGCTTTATCTATGTAATTTTTTTTTGTCAGTGGAAAGTGTCATGACGCCATTTCTAACCTTAGGACCCTGGGCAGGAACCGGAAAGAAATGTGTAAACGCCAGAAATCAAAGAAAATAATAATAATAATAACTGTAATGTACTATCGCCAAATGAATTGATTGGGTCAATATGTTCTTACGTGGACAGCCCACACCTTACGAAGGGCTTTATCTATGGAAAATATGTGAGATTTTTTTTCTTCAAAAATGCTCAGTGGAAAATATCATAAAGCCGTTTGCTACCATAGGACTCTGGTTGGGTCCCGGAAGAAAATGAGTAGACACCAGAAATGAAAGGAAATAAAATAACAATAATATTTTTCTTATGACTATTATTATAGATAAATCTACGAGAAAGCTCAAATATTTGTAGAAATGACCATTGATACTCGAGAGAGAGACAACGACACCGAGTGATTGATTCAATCCAGTGAGTTTCTCAATGGACCGTAACCACAAATTAGTTACAATCTCAGAAATGGATTATACCTTATCGATGTTCCTAACGCGGGTTGTTTGCCTTATTGCAATCAGCAAACATTTGCGAATAAAACTAAAAACAAATTAATAATAGCAAAGATACTTAATCTTAAAAGTAGTAATAATATGGAGTAAAACTCACAAGAAATGCTTCATTTAAAGCAATAATAATAGGATGGAGTAAAACTAGCAATAAAATGCTAATATTTATAAAGCTTCGAATAAACGGTAACAATAATAAAATAAAGCTTCGAATAAACGGTAACAATAATAAAATAAAGCTTCGAATAAACGGTAACAATAATAAAGCTTCGAATAAACGGTGACAATAATAAAATAAAGCTTCGAATAAACGGTAACAATAATAAAGCTTCGAATAAACGGTAACAATAATAAAATAAAGCTTCGAATAAACGGTAACAATAATAAAGCTTCGAATAAACGGTAACAATAATAAAATAAAGCTTCGAATAAACGGTAACAATAATAAAGCTTCGAATAAACGGTAACAATAATAAAATAAAGCTTCGAATAAACGGTAACAATAATAAAATAAAGCTTCGAATAAACGGTAACAATAATAAAGCTTCGAATAAACGGTAACAATAATAAAATAAAGCTTCGAATAAACGGTAACAATAATAAAGCTTCGAATAAACGGTAACAATAATAAAATAAAGCTTCGAATAAACGGTAACAATAATAAAGCTTCGAATAAACGGTAACAATAATAAAATAAAGCTTCGAATAAACGGTAACAATAATAAAATAAAGCTTCGAATAAACGGTAACAATAATAAAGCTTCGAATAAACGGTAACAATAATAAAATAAAACTTCGAATAAACGGTAACAATAATAAAGCTTCGAATAAACGGTAACAATAATAAAATAAAGCTTCGAATAAACGGTAACAATAATAAAGCTTCGAATAAACGGTAACAATAATAAAATAAAACTTCGAATAAACGGTAACAATAATAAAGCTTCGAATAAACGGTAACAATAATAAAATAAAGCTTCGAATAAACGGTAACAATAATAAAGCTTCGAATAAACGGTAACAATAATAAAATAAAGCTTCGAATAAACGGTAACAATAATAAAGCTTCGAATAAACGGTAACAATAATAAAGCTTCGAATAAACGGTAACAATAATAAAATAAAGCTTCGAATAAACGGTAACAATAATAAAATAAAGCTTCGAATAAACGGTAACAATAATAAAGCTTCGAATAAACGGTAACAATAATAAAATAAAGCTTCGAATAAACGGTAACAATAATAAAATAAAGCTTCGAATAAACGGTAACAATAATAAAGCTTCGAATAAACGGTAACAATAATAAAATAAAGCTTCGAATAAACGGTAACAATAATAAAATAAAGCTTCGAATAAACGGTAACAATAATAAAATTATTGATGTATATCAATCTTTATGGGTTATTAAATTAATTCTGAAATTTAAATATTTTGTACGCAACTTTATTTTATTTTTTGGAGATAATAATAGTTTTAGTGCTACAATTGCTTTTAATTAACTCATAGCTGGAGGGAGGAGAGATGAATTCATACATTTCCTAAGAGGATTTCGGCGTAAGTTAATATAACAAACCCAAGTGAAATTGGAACTAGGATTTCCGATGAAATAGTATCAATTAAAATTAAGAATTATCAATTATCAATTACACATTTTGCACATCCAGACTATTATTCCCAAGGGAATCCCCTACCCAGGTTGGGCATTGCTTAATTTTGGTGATTGTACTGGAACCAGAATGGCTGGATATTTGGCCAGACGGACATTTGGCCGGACGGACATTTGGCCGAGGGACATTTGACCGAGGGACATTTGGCCGGACGGACATTTGGCCGAGGGACATTTGGCCGGACGGACATTTGGCCGGACGGACATTTGGCCGAGGGACATTTGACCGAGGGACATTTGGCCGGACGGACATTTGGCCGAGGGACATTTGACCGAGGGACATTTGGCCGGACGGACATTTGGCCGGACGGACATTTGGCCGGACGGACATTTGGCCGAGGGACATTTGACCGAGGGACATTTGGCCGGATGGGCATTTGGCCGAGGGACATTTGACCGAGGGACATTTGACCGAGGGACATTTGGCCGGATGGGCATTTAGCCGAGGGACATTTGACCGAGGGACATTTGGCCGGACGGGCATTTGGCCGAGGGACATTTGACCGAGGGACATTTGGCCGGACGAGCATTTGGCCGAGGGACATTTGGCCGGACGGACATTTGGACGACCGGCATTTGGTATAAATAGTAACAAGCAATACTTTAAGTATTTTAATTGGCAGTATTATAAGGTAGAATAGGACTAATGATTACGACTGAATTTCAAGTGATTAAATTACTAAATATAAATTTAAAGTTAAAAGTTATCTTATTTCAATATTTGTTTATTGAAATTAGTATTTTTGAAAATATTTGAGTGTATTTGGGTAAAAAGTAGCACCTAATTATTTAAATTCGTTTTTAAGAGTAAGGTAAAAACTAGTTCATCCCTTTAAGATCATTAAAAGCAAAATCGAAAGATCTTTTATATCGTAAACGCTTATGATTTTTGCTGTAGTAAAATGTGCTTTTTCTCAAAATACTTATCATTCTTACAGTAATATTTGAAGTAAAATATAATATATAGAGAATAGATTAAAAATAGCCTGTCAAAATAGCGAAACATCCAGTAAATAAATATGAATATATGTAGCACATTACGATAAAGAGTGTGACATACATGTAAGTACGCTACCACATTTTTGGATAAATGTCCACTGGGTTCAATCTCCGTCGACCAAATGTTCGTCGGACAAATGTCCTAATATCGGAACCAATGTTTCAGCGTGATATGGCCGTAAGCCTCAAAACTAGCAATAGAATAATAATAGTGAAAATGAACTTAAAATGCCACACTGACATCGTTTTCTAATCAGACAGTAAATCCCAAATGGCGTAATCAATCGGATCTATGCTCTGCTTCATCAGCAAATATACCATGGCCGAAATCGCCACTCATTCCAGGATCCACGTCGACCTCACAGGCGTTGTTGTCTGTATCTTTTACTTGAACAACTAACTCTTTTAATGCTATTCTATTCTACAACATCCCATCCACCACATTCAAGCAAAGTACTGATATTTATTTACTTTCACTTTCACTTTCACTTTGTCGTCTTTTCAAACAACTTTATCCGAAACACTTTCACTTTGCTAATCATCTCAAATGATCTTTCGTGCCTAATTGCACAGGAGTCGATGCAAGGACACCAAAGGCGGCAGGTAGGCCAGGCGAAACGGAACTATCCATGAGCAACAATATTCTCAGTCGCTAACTTCCATATTATTCTCTACTATTTCAGGCTACATTGACAAAGGATTCTTTTCTGGTCAGATCTTCGACAAAAGATTATACAAATAACCGCTGACGTAGTTACTTAAAAAAAAAAAAACGAAATTCAGTAACGCCAATTTGAAATAACACTTCATGTTGCATGCGCGTAATTATTCAGTTATTGCTAAATATATTTGGAAATTTCTGAAAAACTAGGTGTCAGTTACTGCGGGATTATACAAGAGAGTTCTAGAGAAATTGACTGGTTTGAGAAATCCTGGTAAATTTTATTTCAATTTACAAGGTGAAAATGATCATTAACCTAATGTAATCTTAATTCTTATTGTATGAAATATGTTGGTTTGTTTAATTAAAACATTGAGCTCTATGTGTGACTCAGTTTTAATATTTAATATTTTATATTGTATTAGTAGGTTTCACTAAGATTATATACCAACAGATTATTACCTATATATATATATATATAACAGCTTTATCCAAACATTATTGGGACCTTATCCATATGCTTTTAATATCCTTTATTGGGACATTTTTATCCTTTATTGGGACTTTATTTTATCCTCTATTGGGACCTTATCCAGATCATTTTTTATCCTTTATCCGGACATTATTGAGACTTTATTGACAAAGATCTCACACAGCAATTGGAGTGGAAATTCATATCCAGAGCTCAAACACTTAAGAACATCAATGACTGTTGTAACCTTTGTCTGCTGGAGAAAATACTTATAATTAAATATAAAAACAAGGAGAATTTATTTAACCGTCGAAGTGAAATCATATCAAAATACAGACACAAACACTGTTTTAAAAAAATAGAAAAGTACCGTTTCTTCTGGATTATATAGATTCCTATCTGTACTGATATTGCTCTAATGTTACAGTATATGTTCTCATAAAAATATTTATCGCAATTTGACATTTATGGTTGTGATATGTATGTATATGTATGTGTATATTATATCGTAATATGTATAGTTAATTGAATATGGATTTCCTTGTCGAAAAATCTGTATGTGTGTGAATATGTATATATATATATATATATATATATATATATATATATGTGTGTGTGTGTGTGTGTGTGTGTGTGTGTGTGTGTGCAGGTGTTTGTTCTTATGTATGAGCATATTTTGGGTTTCTTGATACATATAGAAGGGTTTGTAAGAATATTGTGTTTAGAGAGAAATACATGGATGTATGAGTATATATGTATACACATATGTGTGTGTATGTGGATATGTGTATATGAACAGATGAAAACTGATAGGGTGATAGATCTATAATTTGTTACTTAACTATATATATATATTTGATCTATAATTTGTTATTTAACTATATATATATATATATATATATATATATATATATATATATATATATATATAGGGTATATATGAGAACAAGCGAATATATGGTGCTAACTGAAATTATTGTTAGCCATGGATATTATGGATTTTTTAAATTATTTTTTATTATTTTTTTATGATTTTTATTATGTTGTTTATTTTGTATTATGTTGCTTACTTCTTTATACTATTGGTATGTCCATTATGACTGTCCTTGTTTCAATATATGCATTATGGGTGAAGAAAATATATGTATATGTGCGTGTGTGTGTGCGTATATATGCATTTTTGACCAAGTTAGATGCTACGTGGTAATCGGGTTAAACGGGTCTCCTTTAAATTAATGTGAAATACGTCTTTAACTAAACTCATAAACTTAATAGATATACACTAAGAGATAAATACATCTAGGATATAAAAGTTCAGGACTCTAGATATATAACCTTTATAAATATATTTCTCTAAATTTAGTTAATTCAACTCTCTTTTAACTTAAATTTCTTGTTTGATTACACAAAAAGCTTATACCAATTTACATTTAATTTTTTAAACATTTTTTTTCGTTAATTTCGAAAAATCTTTTAAAAATGTTCCGAACCAGACAATTTTTAAATATTTTTAAATATTTTTTTAGTATTATTTACAGAATTTGTTGAATGAAATCCAGGGAATTAATCCCGATCTAACTTTTCCTTAGTTTAAAGTACGTTCATATCCTGCTAAATATTAATAAATACATCTTAGATACAGTAGGTATAAATATGTTTCTCTGAATATAATTAATAATCATTTAATTCAAATTTCTTAGGTATCTTAATTTAAATGTATTTAATTATACAGGGTGTCCATAAAGTTCGTGTGAACTTTAATAAATTTATAATTTTTTTTTGTATTTGCGATAGAAATAATTTGTAAAAAGTATTAGAAAGAAGTAAATCTATATTTTTAAGATTTTATTGAAATTTATTTAAGTTTCCACATGTCCTCCCTCATTAGCAATACAAATGGTAATACGATTTTGCAGTTCACGGAAAACATTTGCCAACTGATTTACAGTAATGCCTGATATCACATTAGTTATTTTAGCTATACTTAATAGTAGGTACATTAAACTTTATAACATTTTTTACAGATTATTTCTATCGCAAATACAAATAAAGTTATACATTTTTTAAAGTGCACACGAACTTTATGGACACCCTGTATAAAAAAAATGATGAAATTAGCTTTTTCGCTAATTTCGAAATCTTTAAAAATGTTCTTTTCTTTTTAATATTATTTACAAATATTCTGTTGAATGAAATATGTCAGAATTGAATATTTGGCCCGTTGACAGAAACAGACGAGATTGTTTCAGATTCACACTTTAAGCCCTTCCACCATCCCCAAGTGACATACTGAGGTCAGTATGTCAAAATAAGACAACACCCTCTGCCTTGTCTCCCATTTTCTAAAGATAGCAATATCTCTTGTTTTTAATCCAGAATATTTTTTCCATTTCATTTGTGATTTGTTTGTAGGTCTTGAAGATTGACAGCTGTTTTTTTAAAGCCCTCATTAAATAAAAAGTTTAACCTATGGGATTTTAAGTGTTTGATATTTTTTAATTAATAATAATAATAACAATATATATATATATATATATATATATATATATATATATATATATATAAGGATAACACCCCATCTAAAAATTCGTACGAAAAGTAGATAATTCTTTCAAAGTTCTTATATATTGAGTACAGATTTTGGTAAGAAAATGTTTTCAACGAAATCTTGAATCCGGTTTTCATTAAGGAACGTTCATCACAGGAAAGTATTTTACTGTAAAACATTTGCAAGGTCAAATGAATATGGCGGGTGGGTTATGATTTGATTTATTTTCTCTCTTATGGACTCTTTGTAGGATATTTAAAGCCGAAACTTATGTTGGATTTAATATAATCCCTCCACTTCTTTCAGTGGTAAAAGTAAGACCGAGATTCTAAACGTCTATATCTATCTATCTATCTATCTATCTATCTATATATATATATATATATATATATATATATATATAATCATATAATCCAAATGTGTTCCGCTGATTATCATAAATGAATCTCTGGTAAAAGACGATAAAAAAAAACATATAAAACAAATTTGAGAGGAAAGGGAAATACGAAGAGGAAAAAATTACTCACCTTGTAATGGTGAATCGACAAATATAAGAAAAAAAAAACAATGAAAAAATGTCTAACTGGTTATCGCTCTTTAGAGGTCAATCGAGGACAAAACATATGAATATGTACACAGCGATTTAAAAAAAAGTGGAGAAAAACTACCAGAGAACCAGCAGCATAAATCAGAGACATCTAGGCCCAGCAATTATTCTTCCTGCTTATCAAGGGAAGGCTGCTCGGACTTGATATAAGTAGTCTCAAACATTCTTACATGGTAATCCGAATGTATTCTGTTGATTACTGTGAAAATCTCTATGGTAAAAGAAGAGGAACAAGTCGGATTATTTATTAAGTGCCCTGTAATTGCATAACCGCCACAGATTATATAAGCATTAAACTAGATTCTCATATATTTGTGTAGTCTGTTCATAAAATGTATCTAATGGGAAAATAAATGTACAAATAACATTCGCACGTAGGATTGTTATTTATATTGTCTCTGTGAAACTTATGCTATTGTAATACGACCCATTTTACAAAGCACCGACAATGATGCTGGCCTCCATAAAAAAAAAAAGTTTGCCCGTTCCTGTTCTAATATATTTATATATAAAATTCTGTGACTTCCGTTAGTCTGTCTGTCACACCCTTTAAAAAAGCCATACTTTGACCGACCGAAACCAAATTCTAGGAAGAAGAGCAAACAAGTAAGGGGGTACGGAGTACAGTTAGTTTTACTAGGATGCGTAGCGTAGTACAATAAATTTTCAGTCATTTTTGGGGGCAAAAAAATAAAAAATGTTTTATTATTTAGTATAGAAAAAATACTCTGGACATTTTAAAAACAATTTAATGGTTAAAATAATAAATACTTATTTAATAAGAATGCAATATTGTTTTTTACATATTTTTCTTTTAATTTTTGTTTTTTTATATAAAAGAATCCAGTTTCCAGTTCGCGTATCGTTTGCTATAACTATAAATAAATCACAACGTCAAATGCTTGAAAAGTTGGAATTTCGGCTTTAGAAAGAAATATTTAGGCATGTCCAGTTGTATATTGCATGCTCAAGAGTAAGAATTTACTTGGTCACAACATCTTAAGTAAATGGTTAAAGAAATAACAAAACAAGTGTTACAGATATATCATATATTAAGCAGTAAGTACAACAGAAGAGTATTACACGACTAGTGTGTGTGTGTGTGTGTGTGTGTGTGTGTGTGTGTGTGTGTGTGTGTGTGTGTGTGTCGGTTGACCCAGCCTTTAAACTATTCGACCGTTCCTCCAAGGCCTTCTCTCCTACTAATCTTAAGTAGGCGGAAGAGTCCAACATAGAGGGAGGACACCACAACACAAACAGAATACGACTGGGAAGGATAGTGAAAAAAAAAAAAAAAAAAAATGAAAAATATTATTTACAGGTATAATGGATAGAAAGATGTGGAGAGCTATATCCTGAACGGAAACGGGAGATAACTGAAGACGAAGCGTGTTCGGGCCATACAGAATCTTCAATTTCTCGTGGCCTTGTGCAAGTCCAAGTTACGCTTAGCAAAGAATCATTGGCGATATCTCTAAATTCCCCAACCGGCGAAATGAACGATTCATCGAATCGATACATTTATCATCTTCATATATAATTAAAGAGTGGATATCTTCTGATAGACTTTTATTGATTTTAGTTCGACAGAAACCCTGCAAAAGGAAGAAATCTACTTCATTAATATATATAGTTATGTATTTGGGTAGCAACCCGTCTTAATACATGTTTCGTTAAACATAACTGAAAATATTTCTTTCTCTTATTTTATTATTTTATTTTTTATATGTGTACCATTGTCTTCTTTTCTGGACCTAATGAATGAAACCATTAGTTATTTTCAGAGATGTTTGTTATAGGAGTGTAATAAAAGGTGTGTACATGCAGCTGTAGTCAGTAATTTTCTTTTTAATCGATATCACCCCATACAAGGGAGTAAAGCCACTGAGACACAAAGGGATACAGGGTGTTGAAGAATTAGGAACAAAAACATTAATAATGAGTGGGAAGAGAAAAGAGTAATCAGGAGGACAGGAGATAGCGATTGACATATATAAGTGTATATTTAGTTCAACACCTAGCGGCGACAGTCTGTTTCATACTTAAACGCAATGGCCTGACAACTGCTTTTAAGGATGGGTGTTGACTTCAATGTCCACTTTTATATTTACATAACGCTCTATCCCTGATATTGAGAATTTTAGCTCATAAATATAGCACATCTTAAGACTATTTGTATCATATATATATATATATATATATATATATATATATATATATATATATATGTACTTTCTAGTTTCAGTGGGCTGATTGAACTGACGCCAACAATTTAACACACAAACACACACACATACATATATATATATATATAATGTGTGTGTGTAAAGTAATTGGTCTTTGCTAACCAGACGCTTCCTCTGTACCTGAGTAGTATAGCACGTCAGATCAAATGACGGTTTCGTCTAGGACGCAGGTTCGATTCTTATCGGAGGACACATATTTTCTACGAAATTACTCGTCCAGTCTTTTTATTATAAACAGAGCATTTACTTAAATCATTGTATCTACAAGAATAACATATAAAAAGAATATATATATACACACACACACACACACACACACACACATACATATATATATATATATATATATATATATATATATATATATATATATATAAGTGGATATTTGAATCAACATCCAGGGACGACAGTCTGTTTTATGTTGAATGCAATCGTGAAACAGTACTACATTTTGGGTATTCAAATTTATATATATATATATATATATATATATATATATATATATATCTGAGATGAGGTATTATGTACATTATTTACATTATTCGCACTATTGTCCCCATCTTTGTCGCCATATTTATCACAACGTTTCGGCCGTTGTACGCTCCGGCCTTCATCAGGTGGTTCCTACACCGATGCAGAAACTTACAACTCATCCCTTCAGGCTTGGCACCAAGAGTTCCCGTCAATTCAAGGAGAGCCCGTCTGGTCGCAGAGAAAGCGGGACACGCCCTTGTCCGAGAGAGAATCCAGTACAATCTTTGGATAAAACAGAGACTACAAGCTCATATCTCCCAGAGGCCCGAGGATTTCTTCAACAGAATTACTAGTGAAGAAGGCCAGAGAAGGATCCAAAATGACCTGGATAAATCCTTCAGACATGAATTTGATGTAATCAAGGCTCGCCAAGTACAAAAATTAAATAGATTGAAAGATCAGAAGATGACGCACAAGGTTCATCACCTACCAGTGAAAGTAGTAGTCAACATCAGCCAATATCAGCTGAGTGCCTCTGAGGAGTCAGTATTGAATAAGGGTCTCAACTTCGCCACAACTATCAGGCGAGTGCCATACTTGGACATCATTGCCAGAGTCGAGGAGGGGGCCTTGAACTTCCCTCAGGCTCAGGCGGATGAACTGAGATGGAAGGTGAGACAGATCTTGGAGAAGGCCAAGCCGCCCAGGTCAAATATCGCGAAACTGGAGAGGCTGGCGATCGGATTCCATACAGAGGAACGAAAACATCATTATACTACCGGCTGACAAAGGCAATGCGACTGTAGTGATGAACAAATCGGATTATACAAGAAAACTGGAAGACCACATTAGCAATGGTAGCTACAGCAAAGTAAAAAAGGATCCTACAATGAAAACGGAACACAAACTGTCACAGATACTAATCAAGAACATGGATCACTTTGCACCTAAGACGTATAGGCAGTTATCGCAGGGTTACATCAAGCTACCTCACATATACGGTCTCCCTAAGATTCACAAAGACGGTATTCCGCTCAGGCCGATTGTTAGTTGCCAAGGCTCTGTCTGCTACCCTCTGAGTCGCTTCCTTGTAGATATAATTGACCCATTGATCGGAAAGTCTCCTTGATATATTCGAAACTCCACCCACTTCGTGGAAATAATCAAAGATGCTCCCATCCTATCCAACCAGATGGTGAGCTTGGACGTGGAGAGTTTGTTCACCAAGGTACCCACGGAGGGGGCACTCTCAGTAGTCAGAGACAGATTGGCCTCTGACATCCCTAGAAGAACGGACCAGTATTCCAATAGATAATCTGATGGAGATGTTGATTTTCTGTATACAAACAACACACTTCGGAATGGGATCACACATATATCGACAGGATGAGGGTTTAGCAATGGGCTCGCCATTATCACCAGCAATGGCGAATATATACATGGAATACTTTGAGAAAATGGCATTAGAATCTATATCACTAAAGCCAACTATATGGTTAAGGTACATAGATGACACCTTCATACTCTGGCCACACCAGGAAGATGTTCAGGTTCTACTGGACCACGTGAGCTCAATAAGACCTTCGACACAGTTCACAATGGAGAAAGAGAGTAACAACACACTCCCATTCCTGGATGTTCTAATATCTCGAGCAGAGCATGGGTTCAAGACATCCGTATACCGTAAACCGACATTCACCGGACAGTACCTCAATTTCAACTCCCACCATCCATACAGCGTAAAGAAAGGGATCGCCCGTTGCTTACAACACCGAGCAAAAGTCATAATTGGCGACCCAGGGTCGTTAGATAAAGAATTGGTCATTATAAGTAGTACCCTACATCGTAACAACAACCCTGGGTACATGGCAGCAGAACCAAAAAACTGGGATAGGCGGGTACAAGAGGAGGACAATGACATTCAGAAAACAATCTGCCAGCATTATGTGAACGGGTTATCAGAGAAAATACAAAGTATCTGTGGTCCATATAACATCAGGACAACCTTCAAAAGCTTGACGACACTTCGCAGATATCTCTCCCGAGTAAGACCCCTATAGAGGAGAACATGACTAAAGACTGTGTGTGCGCTATCCCATGCAGCTGCGGAAAGAAATATAAAGGGAAGACAGGTCGCCCCCTTAAGATAAGGCTTCAAGAACACCAGAAAGCTATAACACGATGGGAAGTGGAAAAATCAGGCGTGGCTAACCACATATGGAGAGAGAAGGGAGATCACCGCCCTCTGTGGGATCGGGTTGAGATCATAGACAAGGAACATCATTGGAAAATTCCAGAGAAAAGCAATAATAACAACAAAATTTGCAATATGAGCTCTGGTAAAAACATGAAATGATTACAGGAAAAATTGCAATATGAGCACTAGTAAAAATGGTTGCTGAGACATTAGATTTATAATACCCAGAAATTCATACCCAGATGTCCTCAAGGACATGGCACAAATCAGATTATACAAGAAAGTGGACAAAGGCGTTGGTTAGATCCAGTGACAGGACCCAAAAAGTGTGAGTTCAATACCCGGTTAAGGCAGTGGAGAACTTTCAGAGGGAAATTAATAGGAGATAACGGATAACTGACATCCATTAAACATGGCAAGTGGAACTAGAACAGTCTACTCCAGTGAGCGAAATAAAGGGTTCAGTTCGACATTCCAACCACCTGAAGAAGGCCGGAGCGTACAATGGCGGAAACGCTGTGATAAATATGGCGACAAAGATGAGGACAATAGTCGAATAATGTGAATAATATATATATATATATATATATATATATATATATATATATATATATATGCATGTATAAGTGCGCAGGTATGCAGAAAACAGAAAAGAACACGTTGGGTGCATAATCCGGAGTTCCTTAGTATTTTTGTTTTTATTTTTAAGAAGACAGTGCTCCATACAGAAGTAGAGCTTTATTATAATATTTTTTGTTTAAAAATATGATTCCTTCGCTACATAAGAGTTCTCATGTTTCAAAAACACCTTAATTCAACTTAATTTTAATAATTATTTGGATGGTTCCGGCTATCGTTTTGGAAACATGAGAACTCTTATGTAGCAAAGGAATCATATATATATATATATATATATATATATATATATAAAGAACAAGTAATCGCCCTTTAATAATATAAAAAAAAACTCAATATTCACAATTTTAAAATAATTCATTTTTACATGTATATACAAATCCTGTTTATTTTAAATGCCAAATATACTTTTTGAAATTAATAAAATGTAATACCAACACTGCGATAACCAGATATATTTTTTAAAATTATCAGTGTGTTTCATACATAAACGCATTGACATGTTTAGCATGAAACAGACTTTCATAGGTAGGTGTGACTTCAATGTCCACATTTATATCTGCATAGGTTCCGCACTGATACTGGGCCCTTTAACCCATAAACATATCATGCTTTACAACTATATTTTATTATATATATATATATATATATATATATATATATATATAAACAATAAAATCCAAAATTACCTCATATATGGTAATAGGGTATTGCAGCAGACGAAGATATCAGTCATACCGATATTTTCGTCTGCCGCAATAGCCTATTCCCCATATGAGGTAATTTTGGATTTTATTGTTTATTAATTATATTGCTCAGTATTAATAAATACATTGAGCACTTTTTGTGATCAGTTTTAATATTTTATATTACTACGATAGACTTGGATTATATAACAACGAATTTGTTACTATATATATATATATATATATATATATATATATATATATATATATATATATATATGTCTTAAAAAAATAATAATTACATTGGGCATCTAAGCACATGCTTATTAGGAAGACTTACTTTGCATCTTTCGGCTCATAGCTCCATTAGGGCCCATTTATATACACACGGGTACCAACCATGCGTGTAGAAAATATGAACAGAATAAACTCAAGGATGTCAAAAATACAGTAAAAAATAATAGAAGCGTTAAGAATAAAAAAGATGAGACCAACTCTCAATAATATCAATTGTGAACACTGCCACAACGTGCTGTCCGTGTTCTGAAATTAAAAACCTTCCATCCCTATATATATATATATATATATATATATATATATATATATATATAAATTAATTGATTTAGAATATGTTTTTTTTCGCTACACAGTTCTAGCCATGTTTCAAAATGGAAGCTAAAAGCTTTGAATTCAATTTTGTAATTAAATTAAAAACATTAGTTCCATTTCATCCTCAAGCGAAAAATTCGTTTGAGGATGAAATGGAACTATTGTTTTTAATTTAATTACAAAATTAAATTTGGGGCTTTTAGCTTCCAGCGAAAAAAAACATATTTTAAATCAATTAATTTATAATATTAATGCTCTGTAAATTTACATGGAGCACTATTTTGTAAAAATAAAAATATTTATTAGAACACCGGATTATATATCTTACTGTTCTTTCTTTATATATATATATATATATATATATATATATATATATATATATATATATATATATATATATATATATATATATATATATAAACTCATAAAAATCTACATATTCAATTAAACAGAAAACCCATAATGGCTAACAGACTAGCCGAAACTGTTTGTATCCACAGATTATTTCTGTAGTTTTTACACATTCTATGTCCAGAACAGAATAATTATTATTCCGAAGTTGTTTGGTCATTTAAATAGTGATTTTGTGCATAATCAACGAACATTTTACAAAGAAGTCGACGCATATATAAAGAAATTTCAAGCAGGTAATTACTAATAGGACAATTGATAATGACTAACAGATTATCCAAAATCGCTTGGATCTACAGATCATTTGGACAGTTTTTACACACTCTATGTTCAGAACAGAAATTAATTGTACAACTGAAAGAAAAATTTAATAAAAAGCTTAATCGCAGTTCTTTTTCAATCGTCTTCCATAAGACTTGTATAAAAGAGGGATAGCTGCCGAAATACACAATTACAGATATATATATATATGTGTGTGTGTGTGTCTGTATGTTTGTGTGTGGTGATAAGCTCTCAGCTCGACCCAGTTGCCAAAATTAGTATTCTGAAGTTGCTTGGCCATTTAAATAGTGATTTTGTGCACATTCAACGTGCACTTCACAAAGAAGTCGACGCAAACATGAAGACGTTTCAAGCAGGTAATTACTAACAGGACAAGTTTAGCGATGTTGATATGAGAAGACGTCGCACTTACCGGTCTTCAGCTTTCGGTTCGTATCTCAATTCCAATCGATCAGCTTTTATCGACCTTCGCCGAGCGAGCAAAAAGAGGTCAGTCATTGAGACGACAACACTGGTGTAATTAAGAATACCAATCTGATGACGAGGATGTTAGTATCTATCTATCTATCTATCTATCTATCTATCTATCTATCTATCTATCTATCTATCTATCTATCTCAGTTTGTTCATATCTATCTATCTATCTAATCTATCTATCTATCTATCTATCTATCTATCTATCTATCTAAATCTGTTCATTATCTAAGTCTGTTCATTATCTATCTATCTATCTATCTATCTATCTAACTATCTATCTAACTATCTATCTATCTATCTATCTATCTATCTATCTATCTATCTATCTCAGTTTGTTCATATCTATCTATCTATCTATCTATCTATCTATCTATCTATCCAAATCTGTTCATTATCTAAGTCTGTTCATTATCTATCTATCTATCTATCTATCTATCTCAGTTTGTTCATATCTATCTATCTATCTATCTATCTATCTATCTATCTATCTATCTAAATCTGTTCATTATCTAAGTCTGTTCATTATCTATCTATCTATCTATCTATCTATCTATCTATCTATCTATCTATCTAAATCTGTTCATTATCTAAGTCTGTTCATTATCTATCTATCTATCTATCTATCTATCTATCTATCTATCTATCTATCTCAGTCTGTTCATATCTATCTATCTGTCTATCTATCTATCTATCTATCTATCTATCTATCTATCTATCTCAGTTTGTTCATATCTATCTATCTATCTATCTATCTATCTAAATCTGTTCATTATCTAAGTCTGTTCATTATCTATCTATCTATCTATCTATCTATCTATCTATCTATCTATCTATCTATCTATCTATCTCAGTCTGTTCATATCTATCTATCTATCTATCTCAGTCTGTTCATATCTATCTATCAATCTATCTATCGTAGTCTGTTCATATCTCTGTAACTATCTATCTGTCCCTTTTCTATAAATACTTCCGTGGTATTTCTTCTAACAAGCTCTTCGCTATGTTGCCTACACTTCATGAATTTAAGCGCAGTACTAGATTGGTAACAAGGTCCCGCCGGTAAGATGTAACCGTAAGCTCTATCCTAGCAGTTTATTGTCTCGCACTTCTCGCTTATGAAACTCTCTTCCTGAAATTTTGATCTACAAAAATTTAAATGCAGTGTCAATCGTTATCCACTCTCTTCCCGATTACTCTTCTAGTGTCCTCGCTCCTTACTTACTAATACTTCTGTTTACTAACTCTCTCACATCTAGTAACCCATTGTATTACAGGAGTATGAATAGCATAGTATGTTTTGTGTCTTACAAAGCAACGGACACTGACTTTTATATAGAGATAATACAGCTAATATTTTCGACTGCGAAAATGCCTAAACTTTGCTATAAAGTGGCTTTACTGCCTTACTTGGGGTGAATTCAATTAAAAAAATCAGTATATTTGTGTATTTGCACTTATTTATAAAAAATATCATACAACAGCATTATATTTTGTTATCGTCAATAAAAACAGACACGAAATCGAATCTGTTATGGGGTCCTCCCTTTTTTCATATAAGTGGACTCGACCAGAGTGTTACTTAGACTGCTGCCGTTAAATACCCAGAGTCAGTCAGAGTATACAGAGACAGTGAGAGCAGACATTGTAATGAGTTGGAGGTAGAGTAATAGTGTGAGGTAAACGCTTGTAGAAGTCACAGTTACAAACACGTAGACTCTAAGGAAGTCCTACTTCGAGACTATATATATATATATATATATATATATATATATATATATATATATTAAAAGAAATGGACAAGGTCCGACAATTTATTTATTAAAGACATTTTTTATGTTTAACGTTGTTATTTATAGATACAAGTATTTAATGCTCTGTTTATGATAAACAGTATTAAATAACATTTACCGGCCTGAATGTCCGAGAAATTTTCATAGAAAATATTCGTTTGACAGGATTCGAACCTGCATCCTATACGGAACCGTCATTTACGCTGACGTGCCTTACCTCCACAAAGAACTGGACATAAATTAAACATAAAAAATGTCTTTAATAAATAAATTGTCGGACCTTGTCCATTTCTTAATATATGACGTCATTTGTTTACATTTGATACGCCAGAGCAGTTATGAATGTACGAGATTCATGGAAGATTGAAGTTTATAAGCAGTAAATTCGACCTTGTCTACCGAAAAGGTTCTTTGTGGCCCAGAGGTAAGGCACGTCAGCGTAAATGACGGTTCCGTATAGGATGCAGGTTCGAATCCTGTCAAAGAACGAATATTTTCTATGAAATTTTCTCGGACATTCAGGCCGGTAAATGTTATTTAATACTGTTTATCATAAACAGAGCATTTGCTTAAATACTTGTATCTATAAATAACGACGTTAAACATAAAAAATGTCTTTAATAAATATATATATTTATATATATATATAACGACTAACCGCGTTCCTGGATTTACTAACAGCATTACTCATTGTATTATTGTGTAAATACATTTAATTTCTTATATTTAATTCTTGCGTTTGTCATTCTTTGGAGACGGAATTTCATCTCGGAATCCACAACAGAATCGAAATTTGATAGTAAAAGGAATCTGGAGAAAGAGTGAAAGATAAAAGGAAATCCACCATAGTTATTAAAATTTTATCTTTTAATTTAAAAATATACAAAAATATATCCTTTTAAGTTATTTTCTTTTGAAGAAATGCAAGGTGGTCCTAAGTATTTTGTCTATAGTGTATATCTGACTGGCTTTCATTTTTTTGTATATGAACAAAAATAACAGAAGTCTGAATAGCATGATATGTTTTGTGCATTACAAACAACGGACATTGAATTTTATATACAGATAGTACGGCTTAAAGCAAAGACAGACTGTTTATTTCGACTAGGAAAATGTGTAAACATTGCTATGAAAACTTGAAGGAAATGACTTAGCTCTGATAACTTCACCCCCCCCCCACCAAAATGAAATCCGTACTGCTAGAGTCGATAGTAATTTGACGTGGAAAAATTACGAACAGAGGCATTACTAATGAATGTGAAGAGAAAAGAGAAATCAGGAAGACAATAGATATCAATTGACATTGCTGTTATCTTTTTGCAGACTAAAGTTGGCTGGAAAACATGAAGCCGGAAGGGAGTTCCACAAACAAGAAGTGCGAGAAAAGGAACTGTTAGCATAGAATTTACGGCTACATATAACCAGCTCAACTATACATTGATGAGATCTCGATACCAGTCTAGTAATGCACTTAAATTTAAAAAAAAAATAGGTTAGGTACCATAGCAAAGAGCTTATCCGAACAATACCATGAAAGTATTTCTCGAAAAGACACAGAAAGTGACTGAAGCCGAGCTGCCAGATCAGGGCCAATAATAATGATGATTCTTCTTTGGGTTTTTATCGAGGAGCTCAAGGTAAATGGCAGGGACGCCAGACCATATGTGGCAGCAATACTCCAAGCATAGACGAATTGTAGACTCATAGATGCACTACAGTGGAAAAGGGGCACTTCGACGTGGTGTAATAATTAGCAAGCTGGTCTCACTACATCCGTTACGACTGACTAATGAGTTCGATCCTCACTGGGTGCCCTTAATCTCGACCTATGGTCACAACTAAGCTATGCTTAGTAAATCAAGTTTGGGCACATAGGTATGGTGTAATGGTTAGCAAGGTAGATCTGGCTAGATCAGTTACGACTGAAAGGTGCGTTCGACTCTCACTAGGTACTCCATACTTTCAGCCTTGTGTCGCATCTAAGCTACGCTTAGAAATTCACCAGTACAGTTCAATAGTCTGAGGTCACCCTGGTAGTTTTTATTCAAATTGACCCCCAAAGTAGTTTTTTTTTGTACTTTAAATAAAGGAGAATTATTATACATAGTTAAAAAAAGTGATGATTTTTTATTAGAAATTTTATTATGACAAAAAAAAAACACGTTATGATTAAATTTTACTCTCGTCAAAATATCCTCCTTTAGCCTTGATTACTGCAGCATACATTTTTGACATTCGTTGCAAAAGTTTCTCAAAATATAAATTTGATAAATGATTCTATTCTTTTTTCGATGACTCTAAGAGCTCTTTTTCTTATATTTTTTTTCACTCTCCTGTCAAGTTCATCCTATGCTTATTCTGGGGGTGGCTTCAAACTTTTGAACTGTAGAAGCTGACATAAAAATGGATTATGCATAATTGCATTTAGGATTTTTGTTTGTTTTTTTCCGTATATTTTTTTTCATACTTTCGGATCTATAACCATATATTTGCTTATATATATATATATATATATATATATATATAATGAATGAGGTCCAAACAATTTTTCTCATACAGATGATCATTTTGTCCATGAGAAAATAGTTATTACCTGGTCTTATCAATGCAAATACATTTACTAAAATGAAGTAAATGTATTTGCATTGATAAGTCCAGGGAAAAACTACTTTCCCATCGACGAAATGATCATCTGTAGGAGGTAAATCTAGATCTTATTAATTGTAATTAACTTATATGAGCTATAATAAAAATTATATTGAGCCCTCTTTTGTGGATCAGTTTTAATATTTTGTATTAACAGAATCTACTTGGATTACTTACCCACGGATTTTTTACCTGTCCTTTCTCTCTCTCTCTCTCTCTCTCTCTCTCTCTCTCTATATATATATATATATATATATATATATATATATTCGTTACAAAGTTTATATTTATTTACAGTAAAAAAATGAATATGGAAGAAAATTGTTTTAATCCTATTAGATAATTTGCTTTATATTGACATACCAGTAAACTAAACTAGACTAATCCAAACTCAGATTTTTTCCACACCATATTTCTTCCAACCTCTCCGCTTATTCCAACCTCTCCGTTTATTAAATTTTGAAAGCCATCACACCCCATTTTTCTTACTTAGAACCGAAATTACTTTTATATGCCATAAATCCATTCCCTTTAGCACATTAGTGTATATATCCTTCACAAAGCCATATAAATACCAAGAAATTTACAAACAATTCTTCTCGATTTTTTGATTAACCATTTCCAATATTAGTATTTTATTACTACCTTTATTGTATCTTATTATTATTGTTTTCAAATGAAACAATTTCAATATTTTTTTTATTTCTAGTTTTACTCCATCTTATTTCTATAACTTTTTAGATGATAACTTTCCACTATTATTATTATTATTATTATTATTATTATTTTTATTATTATTATTCCTTTGATTTCTGTTGTATATTCATTTCCTTCCGGGTCCTAACCAGAGATCTAAGGTGAGAAATGGCATCATGACATTTTCCACTGAGCATTTAAAAAAAAACACAAACAAGATCACACGCACTCTATATAACTGAAGCCTTTCGTTATGAGTGAGCTGTACATGTGAGTACAAATTTTTTTGTATTTCTGTAAGTCTTGGGCTACCAGAATCCCTTCAATGAGTCCATCAGAACTTTTCTTTAAGCATTTCACCCCAAGCAAGGCTGGAAGCCACAAGCACGCAAGGGGTTACATAGGATTTGGAGCGAGAGTAGATAGGAGTGATAGAGGAAATGATGAAGGGAAAGATAGTGGATAGATCAAGGCAACTGGAGATGTCGATTGACATTACATTTGAATAGTTGGAGATTATAGCTCTCAGGGAAACAGGAAAAGCGAAGGGAGTTTCACAGGCGAAAGGTGCGAGATATGAAGCTATTGGAGTAGAAGAGACGGCAACATTTAACACTTTCAACAGTGAAAGGGTGAGAGCGGGATGCCAGCCTCGTAGGGCGCTTGAATTCATGGAGTCTGGGAACCAGTGACAGCAGCTCATCGGAGCAATTACCATGAAAGTATTTGTAGAAAAGACAGAGAGAGGCGACGGCGCGTCTGTGAGAGAGTGACTGTAGACGAGACGCCAGATCAGCGCCAAATATATTACATATCCGTCTCTCAAGATGACAAGATAAATCGCTTCAAGGTCAATATTCTCTCTGTACTAAACAATCTGATGTCGACAAACCCTGTACCCATTAGTGGCTATGTAGTGCAGGCTTAAAAGCTGAAAGCGAAGGTTTTATTCTTGCTACGCAGGACCAATGCTTGCTGACATGAAATTACCAAGCAACTAATATACTGAAAAACTGTTAATCAAAAATGCAGATTATGTGGTAAATATACAGAAACAATTGACCATCTTGTATCAATTTGTGCGAAAGGTGCGAGATATGAAGCTATTGGAGTAGAAGAGACGGCAACATTTAACACTTTCAACAGTGAAAGGGTGAGAGCGGGATGCCAGCCTCGTAGGGCGCTTGAATTTATGAAGTCTGGGAACCAGCGAAAGCAGCTCATCGGAGCAATTACCATGAATGTATTTGTAAAAAAGACAGAGAGAGGCGAATATATATATATATATATAAATATATATATAATATTAATGGCCAGAGTTGAATTAGACCACGAAACAGTAGTATTAAAAGTGCTTAATAAACGTATAAAAATCAATATGTACTGCTTTTAGGTGTCTCCTAATTTTTATACATCCATCACCCATCATATATATATATATATATATATATATATATATATATATATATATATATATATATATATATAACAGTACAGTAAAAAAGTGTCCTCAGTAGTTACCGGTCAAGAAAAACATCTTTTTCTGTAATCATTTCACCTCAGGCAAGGCGATAATGCCACTACGACGCAAGAAGTCACTGAGCATAGACGAGAATGAGAAGACTTGAGTGAGTAGGAAGGGCAATAAAAGAATTCGATTCAGGAAGACAGAACGTGGTGATTTGCGTTGCATTAAAATGTTCGAAGATTGTAGCTGGCAAAAGAAGCGAGTTATTGGAAAAGAGTTCCACAGACAATGAGTACGAGAAAAGAAAGTATTAAAATAGAAAAATACGTTTGCATCCACCTAGTTGAACAGTAAAATGGTGAAACCTGGTTGCCAATCTAGTAGCACAATTAAGTCGAGGCAGCAAGGAGAAAAGATTACCAGAACAATCGCCATGAAAATAGTTGAAGAAAATACAGAGAGAAGCCATGTCGGTGAGAAAAGTAACTGAAGTCGAGATCCCAGGTCAGGATCGATTACATTACAGACCATTCTTTGAATATATATATATATATATATATATATATATATATATATATATATATATATATATATATATTATTTCTTTATATTCCTTTATTATAATTTTATCATATAGACAAAACCATTTTACTCCCTACAAACATGCAACTTGGTTTCAGTGCATTTCAACTGCACTTCGACGGGTGAGAATCGAAAATGGCTATGAACAATCCTGCTTGTAGGCAAGCCATTATTGTGAAACGTCACTTCCTTTTTTCCATTTGTTTGAGAAAAAAAAATATAGGTGACGGAGTGAAACAATAGTGATTGTTGATAGTTTTTTTCTCAAACAAATGGAAAAAAGGAAGTGACGTTTCACAAGCAGGATTGTTCATAACCATTTTCGATTCTCAGCCGTCGAAGTGCAGTTGAAATGCAATGAAACCAAGTTGCATGTTTGTAGTGAGTAAAATGGTTTTGTCTATATGATTAAATTAAAATAAAGGAATAATCATCGCTCTACTATCGGTATTAGGTTTCTATCTCAATGAGTCAAAGACTGAATACATGAACAGATGTACAGCCGACAATGACCATCCTATAAAATCCCTTAATAACACCAATTTGAATCAAGTTGAGGAATATAAGTATATAGGGATCATTCATCTCCTACTCTATGAAAGACTTCCAAACTAGGAATGGAATGGCAATGATATGCATAAGATCTGGACATCACAACTGGACAGAAAGCTCAAGATCAAAATATCCAGAGCCCAATGTTGAGCTGATTCTATTCTGTGGCTCAGAGACATGGACGCTCTCTAAAGACACGGAGAAACGTCTGGATGGAACCTACAACTGTCTTCTGATGAGAGCTCAAAACCTCTCTTGGAAACGCCATCCGAACATCCACCAAATCTATGGCTATCTTCTCTGTGTTTCCTCTCTCATATGAGCTTATCGAGCACAGTTTTGCTGGTCACTGCCACCGTACCGAGAATGAGGTTGTCTCCTCTATCCTACTCTGGAAGCCTACATCAAACCTGACCAGGGGCAGAAAGCAATCATTCCCTGACGTCCTCTCAAGCGAGGCAGACATTAGAAGGCAGAACTCAGGGACATCGATGAAGGACTAGGAAGTCTGGCGTAGTGTTGTGGACTCCATGATCACGACTGTGGTCGACACATGATGATGATGATGATATATATATATATATATATATATATATATATATATATATATATATATATATATATATTAGAGTTATGACGTTTTGACCTTTTTAAAATATATGTATCATATTTCGATTAACATTTCTTAAAAAATAGCGAAGAAAAGTTCAATTTTATTTACTAAAAAAAATGTCACCCCCTGCACGAAATTTCTAAAATCGAATACATGTATAGTAGTACTATAACTTTCTGGAGCCTTCTAGAACTTGTTTTTGGTCATTTGTAAGTTTGTATGTTATGCTATAGGTATAAACTGTTAAATACGTTTAAAATGCATAAGTACTATCCAGTTACATCATTAGTAAATTAAGAAAGAAAGCTTCTGAAATATTTTAATCTTTTGTACCTTGATTGCGTATATGGTAAAATCGAATTTTTGCCTTGGGTGTGAGGTTTTTCAAGAATGAAAAAAAATTAATACCTTTTTCACTATTTTTGAACAAACGTTCATCAATTTATGACACAGAAACATAGGCTTTCAAAAAAGTCATAACTTTAATATATACCATACAAGGGTCGTTCAAAAAGTTCTAAGCCTCACCCAGAAGGATATATAGCCCCCTTTGACGTCAATGCACTTGGTCTAACGATGGTTCAGCGTTACAATTCCAAAGACTCCACCACAGCGCATATAGTCTCATCATCTTTACGAAATGGCGACCACCCGGGTTGGATTTGAGTTTAGTCAGATAGAGTTAAATCTGGTGTGCCAGAGGGGTGGGGTAGCAATTCAAAGTCACAGTTGGCTGCTTCACTTACTCTAATCTGAACAGTGTGAACAGGCGCATTATCCCGGAGCAAGAGCATACCTGCCCTCAGCTTCCATTCGCGTTTCGGTTTGATTGCTTCAGTTGTCTTAATTCTGATGCACAGCACTGTCCATTAATAGTTTTTTTTCCCTTTTCCAGGTATTCTATCATGATTACGCATTCAGAATCCCCTTGCCCCCCCTCCAAAAAAAAAAACAAAAACAAAAGCAATCACCTTGCCAACAGACACTGTCTGCTCAAACGTCTTCAGGGGTGGAGAACCAGTGTTTCCATTGTTTGCTTCGATTTAGGATCGAAGTGGAAAACCCAGGTTTCATCTTTAGTTACCATTCTGCGATGGAAATTCACAGAGGGTCAGTCTGGAAGCGAGTCCAAAATGTCAAGGAAATGTCAACCGTTTTCAGCTTCTGCTCCGTTGTCAGCATTCTTGGGACCCATTTTGCAGACATCTTGCTCATCCCCCAAATCTCAGTTAGTATAGACGGAATTAGAACAAATGCCTATGGACTTAGTTATCTGTTGGACAGGAAGACGTCTGTCGCCCAAAACTATATGGGGAATGGCAACAACTTGTTCATCAATGGTTGAGGTTTTTAGACGACCTGACCGGGGTCACCTTCTGTGCTGTCCCTGCCCCGCTTGAAATTCGCAGCCCAATTCTTCACACTCGCATAAGAAGGGGGGGTCCACAGCAAGTGTCTGTATTATGCCCTCATGGATTTCCTTGGGCGTCATACCTTTCTTTTACAGACACTTTATAAATTCTCGGGTCTGTGTTCTGTCCTTTTTTAGGTTTGTCGCTCACCTTTCACCTTTGATTGGGTCTCACCTGCACAGAAATTAAGACAGAAATCAGAATTAGTTTTTTTTTTTAGTTTTATAAGAAGTAGTGCCACAACAAAAATGTGTGAGGCTTAGAACTTATTGAACGGCTTTCTTATCAACGACAACATATATAGAAAACCGGAAGTCAAATAGTAACAATTAAAAGAAAAGAGAAAGAAGAGAAGAAAAAAAAAGAGGAAAGGATAAGAAGTGAGTGGAAAGTGAAAAAGACGAAAAGGACAAATAATCACGACAATTCCATACGGAGGCACACACGCGCAGACGGACGAATGCGAGCAAGCGTGGAAACACTTAAACGCAAATATACACTATGAATGAAAAAAACTTGCGTCAATGAAAAAATCATTTTAAAAGAAAAATCGAGAACTATAAACAGTCAATTGCTGATATCCCCTGACGAGTGGATCATGTAATTCCCGGAGGCTCTGCTACAAAACTCTGGCGTCGGGATGCTGAAATCAGCTACGTGACAGACCTTTTACTTCTATCTATCTATCTATCTATCTATCTATCTATCTATCTATCTATCTATCTATCTATCTGTGGGTGTGAATAGAAATATTTGCCATATGTGCCTGACGACTTTGGAAACCATGAAAGTTTAAGTTGCACCACAAACGTAGGTATGTGTGTATTTATTAACCTATATATATATATATATATATATATATATATATATATATATATATATATATATATATATATATATATATATATATATACACACATATATATGTGTGTGTGCGTGTTTGTGTGTGTATTAATATATCTGTGTATTTATTAATATATAGATATTAATAAATATGTGTATATGTATTTATTATTTATGTGTATGTGTATTTATTAATATATATATGTGTATTTATTAATATATATATAAATTAATAAATACACATATACCTACGTTTGTAGTGCAACCTAAAGTTTCATGCTTCCTCAATTCGTCATACGCATATGGAAAATATTCATATTTGGCAAATATATATATATATATATATATATATATATATATATTTCTATTATAAATGATATATATATATATATATATATGTAAAAGAACGAAGAGTAAAATTTCCGAGTCAATACATTACTTTAAAACGGGGCTCAATACAAAAGTAGAGCAATAAATATTTATTTATTTATTATGCACTGTTACATTAGAACATGTACATACCCACTACAAAACTGTTATTCTAGTTTCAACGTTAAAAAATAACGTTTCTTCAGGTGGGAAATCACGATGCTACAATCGTAATGTAACAGTGCAAAATATCTATCCATATATTGCCCGTTGGAACAGTTGGTAAGACGTTTGCCCAATAACGTAACTGTGAGGGTTTCAATTCTCGGTAGTGGATGCGCACTGCTGATTGATCCCAAATATAGGACGAAACGGCCGTCCAGTGCTTTCTGCATTCTGTTGAGGTTTCTTCTAGTCTCGATGAATTACTTAATTATAATTATCTCACATCCTCCCAATTTCTATTACATATATATACTCGTTTCGAAAAACCATCGAATTTTTGATTTGCCAATAATCAAATCAATCTCGAGGGAAAAAAAGTTTTTAAAAAAAGAAAGAGCTACAAACATGAAAGTCTGTCGAAAAAATCGCACAGATGCAGGTCTGAAGCCCAAAGAAAAAACCCCGATACGAGTAAACTAACTAACTAAAAAGAGCTCAATATAACCGTAGAGTTTTGGTTGTGTTTGTGTGTTTCTTTCTTTGGTCACATGGCATAATTTTGGCTATCGCCTATAAATAAGCGTTTCCCTTTGCCTCTTTAGCCGACTTTCCCTGACAATCCGTTTAGGTGAAACCTAGGTAGGTTTGTCTGGCTCACTACGTTTATCTATCTATCTATCTATCTATCTATCTATCTATCTATCTATCTATCTATTAGGAGCACCAGAGCAGATATGTCATCATCTCAAGGCTCGATTGAAATTTTCATGTGACTGTTATAGGGCAAGTCAGGGATTTTGAAAATTGGGCTTTATGAGCGAGATGAGGCTTAAACTAACTGGAATCAAACATGACGATTTTAGAGAAAAAGATGAGATGCCGCGAACCCTAGGAAACACCATCTTGATATCAGCTTCGTCCTTCAGGGTGTTGCAATTTTCTTTTGCGTCAATGATAAATTTATTTATATTATATTTACATAATAAAGAGATTCATAAGAAGGGGTGGAGTTGAAAGACTGACAGATAAACAAACCTACTGGCTGGATATCAATAGACTGTTTGAGCGTAAGATAGAAAAGCATATAGAGAAAGGCGTACAAATTAAAATTCTTTATGCCAAAAGATAGATCAAAAGACAGGCGAAATAGAGGATACGTTAGAAAATATTTGTGAATCCCCTGTTGTTTTTTGTTTTTCACATCTGGAACTAATCAACGCTTGTATAACGTTTAGATAAAATCATGGATGGACAATGAGCATTGGAAGTGATGAAGGATACAGTGGGTTTGATTTATTTCTTATTTTATGGTTTATCAACTCTTTTGCAGGTTATTTAAAGCCAGAAGATATTTTTAGATTGTAAGAATTTTTTTTGAGATAATAACAATTTACTGATACGTGTCCTACTATTTAACCCATAGCTGGGGGAAAGAGATGTACAGTGAGTTCCCCGCGGAATTAGGGACCAGAATCGGCCGCGAATAGTTAGAATCCGTGAATACTTGTAACCGCCCCCTCGCCGTAAAAGTATAAGTACCTATTTTGATTGTTAAAACTCCATATGCCTTAAACTTTCATCCTAAACACTTTAAAAATATTTAAGACCCTTTTAAAAACATTTCTGAAAAATAGTATTGATGACCATACCCTTAGCGTAAATTTTCTTTCATACGCACAATAACTGTTTTTAATTACTCATAGATCGATACAACCATTGAAAATACTGTATAAGATATAAAGTTTAAAACATTTTCTAAAAATAGAACAGTGATGATGCTCCCAGACTTAGCATAAGCCACTTTTAAGACCCCAGCTGCAGCCCCTAACAAAGAACAAAGCCCAAGTATTATGCATGTTTTTGTATTTGATTTTTTACAATGAAGATGTACAATTCTGCCAATTTTTGCCATAAAAATGGAATGTCATAGGTTTTAAGTCACTTAAATACCAGGAAAATAATACAAGAATATTTTTTAAATATGTTCTATCGAAAAAATACGCGAATCGGGGGAGTTCTCAGCGAATAATTTGTAGATATGTTCTTCAGAAAAACACGCGAATATTCCGGGTTTCAATAACAAGTACATATGTTCTAAAGAAAAATCCGCGTATGTGTGAAGCCGTGAATGCTAAAACGCGAATAGGCGGGGACTCACTGTAATTAGACCTTTTCAAATGGGGAATATAATGATCACAATTGGAATTGGAACTCGGTTCTTCGATTTCCAATTTCGAGCCGTTATACGTTACACTACCCGCACATCCAAACTGTCAGCACCTGGTAATTCCAAGAGGTCCCCCATCTAGGCATTGACCAGACTCGACGTTGCTTAACTTCTGTGATCGTACGGTGTTTCAACGTGACAGCACCGTATTGGGAAGAAAAATGGCGAGAGGAAAAAAAACATTGCCTAAAGAGTAATCGTTGCTGCCAACACGCGTACCATTTCCTCAGACGCAACGAGTAAATATTAAAAGGACCATTTAATACGTTTCTCCAGAAATACCTCAAAATAACTGGACTTTGTTTTTTTTCTTTCCGACACATTTAGGTGAGCTACTCCACGTTATTGTACTTATTTATTCATTTTAATCAGCGCCTTTTTGCACCGCCCCCCTGCCCCCTGCCCCCTTGCCCCCCTTGCCCCCCATCCATCTCACAATTGTGGCTCATTGTGACATTTAAGGCAATATAATAGAATAGTTTGCCGGTTCCGTTTGCACTGGGGGACGTTGAGGTGACCCCGTCCCTTTTTTCAGATGTTCAAGAGGTAAGACCCACAAGGCCGCAGATGGTTTGAATTCAGAGTTATCGTTCTTGATTAGCGATGGTATATATGTGTGTGTATTCATTTATTTATTTAGCGCATTTTGCACCGCCGTTGTGGTCACCACTCCCTTCCATCTCATAATTGTGGTTCATTGTGACATTCACAGTAGAATAGTACAATGGCTTGCAGGTTCCGTTTGCCCCGGGGGACGTTGTCGTGACCTCGTCCCTCATTTCAGATGTTTAAAAAGTAAGACCTCCAAAGCCACAGATACTTTGAATTCAGAGTTATTCTTCTCGATGACTGGCGATGGTATCTATGTGTGCGCATTCATTCATTTATCTAGTTAGCGCATTTTGCACCACTGTTATGGTCACCACTCCCCTCCATCTCACAATTGTGGTTCATGATGACATTCAAGGCAGTATAATGTAATGGCTTGCCGATTTCTTTTGTATCAGAGATGTTGAGGTTACCACGTCCCTCCTTTCAGAAGTGGGTTCGTTTTCGAACTTACCGTCTTATTTATCTATTTACATTGTTCGGACTGTTGTCTTCATTTTTACTGCGTGTCACCTCCGGCCGTCTTCACCAACGGTCCAGCGCATTGGTTAATGGAATTCGAACTCGGCCTTCCTATTTCTTACTCCAAGTCGTCACAGCATCCGCACACACCCAAGTTTACAATACCTGGTATTCCCAAGCGGTCACCCACCCAGGTACTGACTAGGTTCGACGTTGCTTAACTTCGGTGATCGAACAAGAACCGGTGTTTCAATGTGATGTTGCCGTACGTCTGTAGCGTCCACCCACGCACAATGCACTTAGAAAAGGTATGAACCAATCTCTTCTCCCTCCTGCTATGGGTTAAATAGTAAGGCATACGGAATTCTCCAGGCTTGGTTGGAAATCAGTCTAGGAGAATTTTAACGCTTGAATTAAAAGCCGGTTAGACAGAGCTAGCAATTTCACCCCGTAAAAGTGACTTTGCTATGGAAACCTCAACAGCAACACCTGATGTAGGTAGGCTGTAGCCCTAAACGTGAGGTGCTGGCCCTGTACTCTACGTGCAGTGAGAAGGGCTTGTTTTTCTTTTTTTCTCTTTTCATTGTTAATAGTGCTGCAAAGAAACCCGAAAATTTTGTAGGTGGCGCCCTTAATGGCGCAAAAAAAATTGCTACCCATATTTTCGGGAAGGGGATCTTTCCAGAGTCAAAAAAAAAAAAAAAAAGGCGGAGGCCACGCTGGAAACTGCTGGCGAATTTTTTTTCCAAACTCTCTAAGTGACCTATTCAAGCTATAGCCACCCGCCACAACACCGTTGGAAAGAGGAAATATTTAGCTTTCACAGGGTATATAATTGTTAAAATCCATAAAAGTATTAAGAAACAAGGGGAAAAAAGGCAGAAAAGAATACTGAAGTGTTATGCAATATCGGTCCTCCCATATGGCAGTGGATGCTGGACAATCTTCTCGCAGATGAAGAAGAGACATGAAGCAACTGAAATATGGTTGTACAGAAGAATTCTGAGATTACCGAGAACCGAACACATGAGCAACGATGAGGATTTTAGATAAAATGGAAACAAAAGAAAACTTATACTTAAAATCAGAAAGAGATACTTAAAATGGCTAGGGCATGTAATATAGAAAGAAGGCTTAGAAACTTTGATACGCACAGAATCGAATGAAGGAAAGAAGAACTGATGGGAAACAACTCATGGCCTACCTAGAGAGCTTGATTAAATGGATGGCGGAGCAAGGTTTAAGAAAAATAACTGTTGTAGAGTAGTTTTCACAGTAGAGGCTTGTATTTCACTAAGTCGGCCCTAAAAGGGTCCGACGTACAAAACGTTAGGAACTTGAAATAAGAGTTAATGACGCAGCAATCTAGTTGTGATGGTTGATACTTCAATGTCCGACATCGACTGACTCACTCAACACCACTGAGTTCAACTGGCGACCGCTACTACTACTACTACTACTTATTATGTGTGGGGGAGTCTATTAATAATAGAATAGGTACGTTCAGTTATAACAATAACAAAAGACAAAAATTATTAAGAGCGACAAGGAACAGGTAATTGTGGGAAGCAGTGATCGATAACGACCAGAAGGGACACGGTAAATAGTTTCTTGACGGCTGTGAATTGCTGTTAGACATGACGATACAAACAATGTTATTGTAAATGTTTTGTTAGTTGGACAAGTCTTTCTTTAGTATCGTTATCGGAGTTTAGTGATATAAGTAGACTTGACCAGAAGTCTAAGTCACCGATTCCTGTCTTTGAGTCTATAACAAAGACACGACCTCGAAATTCTAACGAAAAAAAAACAAAACAAAAGAAAATGAAGATGAAAAATTCTAAGATGTCGTGACAAAAGAAGACAAGATGAAAGAGATGAGCAGGCGCCATGAAAATGTAGAAGGAAAAAATGCGCGGAAAGACGAGGTGGATAAGAAGGAAAATAAAAAGAAATGGAGAGAGAGAAGAGAGGGGAAATAGAGAGAGAGAGAGAGAGAGTAATAGTAGAAGGCCGGGGAGAAAAGCGTAAAAAGGAAGAGCAACATGGTAAAAGTGAAGAGAAAAGGTAAAAAGAATCCGAATAATAATAATAATAATAATAATAATAAACTCTTATTACTGACTAGCAGTAGATCCCAGCGTTGCCCGGGAATGTAACAGTAAGAGATAGATCAAGTATCGACCATCCTAAAGACTGAAAAATAAAATTGACAAAGATTATTGTTTAAGGTTGACGGACACGCATGTCTTAATTAGTTTTTTTTTACGCATTTTAAAGGCATTCTGAATGTAAAAATAAAGAAAAAAGTGTGCAAGACAATAAGAAACACTGCCTGCCAAAAAAAGTGAAGTTTTGTTGAAATCGGTTGAAAAATGTAGGAAATCCGATCCCATATATAAACGAACACACACACACCGACAAACAACCTGGGTTTTATAATAAGTATAACTCGATATGAGTTGTCCCCCTTTCATTCTGGCGACAGAATCGTGTTTTCAAATTGATTTCGTGCAAAAACAATTGTGTTTTTCCAATTTTTGGCGCTGTCAGAACCACCGCAAGGTAATTTTACGCAGTCCTGTGAAGTTTTGTTGAAATCGGTTGAAAAATGTAGGAAATCCGATCCAATATATAAACGTATAGACACACACACACACACACACACACACACACACACACACACACACACACACACACACACACACAATCTGCGTTTTATAATAAGTAAGATGATAGGAAGAAGAAAGAAACAAATAGGAATAAAATAATAGTAATAATAATAATAGTGGTAATGGTGATGATGGTGGTGTTGGTGGTGATAGTGACTTATCGGTTAATTTTTAACAGTCTTTTGTTATTTATTTATTAGTAATTTATATACAATTTTGATTTTATAAGCCATACAATACAAACCCTTATAATAAACTTTTCTTTAAATATTATTAATATCTAAATATTAATTGTATTTGTGGGTAAAATATATTTGTGTAATAATAAGATCAGGAAGATTTGAATATAGATTCAGAGAGAAAAAAGTCAAAGAAAATTCCGTTGAAAACTGAAGTTATGTCGGAGTCTGGTGAATCCCGTTGTGTCTCTTTGGGATCCAAACACTTATAAATGAAAACAACAACGACCAAAGCTGGTGAGAAAAACATCCTTCAACAAAGTAGCCAATATCAGGCGTGACATCATCAGGAAAAAAGAATACCTGACATAGAACTCGAAACATCCGAGAAAACATCAAAAATAGATTAAGCGTTAACATCGAAGTGCTAAATGCCAACAACCCAGAGGAAACATATACAGAGGAACAAATAGAAACCAGTTGTAACAATCCTTCTAAGGTACACAAGAAAATAGAGGGAGATAACGACGAATATGAGTGAGATAAACAGAGATGACAAAAAATATCCAATATAAATAGGAGAATGTAAAGAAAATGTATTTCGAGGAAAGGCCAACAATTCCAAAAGTAAGAAAGAACCGTCAAGTGAAGGAAAACACCAAACTCGCTAACCAAGCAATTAGAAACATAGGAACGAAATGGAAAGAGCGATGAATCTGGCATAAATTAATCATCTTATATACGCGGCCTCGCAGAAACAATATTTGAAAAAGTAAAAACCCAACGCAAACGAAAAAGAAAAATACCACAAGTGTCAATTCTAAGTGGAGTAGGCAAGGGCTCCAAAAGGAAAGAAAGAAAAAGGAGACAACTGAAATGAAATATTGACATAAAGTTTAAGACTGACGTACTAAAAGTTAAATAGAATCTGAAACAACGAATACAAGCAAAGGCACAGAGAATCAGGCGTTATGAAAAAAGAACCAGATTCTTCTGGCAAAACAAGATCTTCAAAGAAGGTGCCAAGAAACTATATCAAGATCTGGGGAAAAGTAAAAAAGAAGATAAATGACCCACCTAATATCCAGGAAGTCGAGGAGTACTTGTGTAAGATGTGGGAAAACTTCAAAATGCACATTGAAAGAGCTACATGGATCAAGCAACAATAGGAATAACACTCATATATAGAGTGCCAGAAAATGGACGGATATCAATATTACTGAAAAACAAAACAAAAAAACAAAAGACAAAAAAAAAAACAAACAAACAAACAAAAACGCTGCCATCTGCAAAACCATAAATTGGAAAGCACCAGGAATAGACCGAATAGTCAATTTTCGGATAAAAAAAAACTATCTAGCACACACCAAGACCTCGCACAGGCATACAGTGATGTATTCATAAATCCAGAAAAATCCCCCAAATGGCTCACGTGAAGAGTAACATACCTACTCCCAAAAACAGAAGAGACGCAGAACCCGAAGAACTATAGGCCCATTACCTGCCTACCGACAATATACAAGATCCTTAATTCTATCAAAACCGAGAGGACATAAAACTTCTTAACAATTTACTCCCAGCGGAACAAAAGGGATCTAAAAGAGGAAGTGCAAGGAGCAACTAATTATCAATAAAACAATATTGGAAGAGGTGAAAACAAGGAAAAGGAACTTAGTGATAGCTTGGATCGATTACAGAAAGGCGTTCGACAGTGTACCACACCCACGGATATAGCAGAGCCTAAAATATAGAAGGTATGGCCCACAATGGTCAAATTCATAACGAAGAGCATGAAAAACTGGAAGACTACACTAAACATAAACCATACAAACGGGACCAATTAGCATCAAAAGCGGGATTTTCCAAGAAGATTCATTGTCACCATTACTCTTCTGCCATGCATTAGCGCCACTCAGCTGATAAATATCCCCTGGGACATGCCAATTCAAACTGACAGGGAAATAAATGCCAACAGATTTGATATTATTATAAAAGACAAGAAATTCAGGAAGTGTATGCTTATTGACATACCAGTACCATCTGAGGGAAACACCTCTATGAAAATTATAGAGAAATTGTCCAAATACAAGGACCTGGAGATCGAGATTAACAGGATGTGGGGAATGAAGATTGAGACTGTACCAATAATAATCGGAGCACTGGGCCTCGTGAGAAAAGGAATGGAGAATTTTTACCAATAGTGTCCCAGGTTACATAAACATACATGTTGTCCAGAAAATTGCCCTACTAAGAACAACCCATATATTAAGAAAAGTGCTATCAATTAAATGAAAATTCTCCTGTAGAGCCTAAGTACCATAGTTTGGACCCGGCTCTACAGGATAAAAATCAGGAAACATAACATACACAGATAATAACAGAAAAAGAAAAGGAAGAAGAAGAAAAATAGAAAATGAAAAAACATAGTGAAAAAAAGCCGCAAAAGAGAGGTAAGTGAATAAAAAAAGAAGGCGGGAAGGAATGAAGAAAAAAAGGCGCAAAAGAAGGAAAAGAGAATAATGCAAGAAAGAAAATAGAGAAAAAGAAGACGTGTAAAAAAAGAAAATGGCCAACAAAATGCGGAAGAGAAAAAGATAAAAGAACGAAAAAAACAGTGAAAGCAAAAATAAAAAATGATAAAGATAAAAAGGAAAGAAATAATGGAAATAAAAGAAGAGAAAAGCGGATGTCGAAAAAAGGAATTGAGGCAAAAGATGGGGGAAAGAAAAGAGAAAATGAAAAAAGAAAACTGTGTCAGAAAAAAAAAGAAGAAAAGACGAAAAAGGTAGAAAATGAGAAAAGGAAACATATGAAACGAAGAAAAAAATGAAAAGATGATGAAAATAAAAAAAAAGGATGAAAAAAAAGAAAGCGCAACAGGGGAGAAGGTAAAGAAGAAGAAAATTAAAGAAAAGGAAAATGAACAAAAATAACAAAAGAAAAGAGACGATAAAGAAATGAAAAAAATAAAGAAAAATAGAAGAGGAAATATAGAAATTAAAACTAAAAACATTAAGGATGGAAGATGAAGAAAAGTTATGAAAAGAGAAGCAGAAAAAAATAAACTAGAAAAATGAATGAAAAACAAAAAAAAGGAAAAAGAATCAGAAGTAAAAAAACGAATAAGCTAGAAAAAGTTGCGGAAGGAAAAGAATAAACTATAAAAAAGGAGCAGAAACAAAAAATAACAAATAAAAATAAAAATAACAAAAAAGTGGAAGAAAAATAATATACAAAAAAAAAAAGCAACAGAAAGAAAAAACAATAAACGAAAAACAACAACATAGAAAAAAGAAACAAAAACAAAAAAGTAACACAGAAAAAAGAAAAGGAAAAATAACATAGAATAAAGAAGCACGAACAAACAAAAGAACCGAGGAAAAAAGATGCAGAAATAAAAAAGAACCTAAAAAAAGATGTAGAATGAAAAAGTAACATAAAAAAGATGTAGAAACAAAAAAAAAATAAGATAGAAGAAAGAAAAGGAAACAGAAAATAACCTAGAAAAGAATAGGAAGAAACAAAAAATAACATAGGAAAAAAGGAACAGAAATAAAAAGATAACTCTGAAAAAAGACGTTGAAGTAAAAAAAATAACACAGAAGAAAGAAACAGAAATAAAAAAGTAACATAGAAAACAGAAATGTAAACAAAAAGTAACACAGAAAAAAATTCAGAAAAAATTCAGAAAAAATTGCAAATAAAAAAGAAACTAAAAAATATAGAAAAAAAGATGCAGAAACAAAAAAGAACCTAAAAAAGATGCAGAATGAAAAAGTAAAATAGAAAAAAGATGTAGAAACATAGGAAAAAAAGACGTAGAAAAAACAACCTCGAAAAAATAACCCATAACAAATAAGCAAAATCAAAAAAAATATCATAGAAAAAATAAGCAGAGAATATAACAGTATTTACATTAGTCGGACTATTGTCCTCATCTTTGTCGCTATATTTGTCACAACGTTTCGGCCGTTGTACGCCCCGGCCTTCTTCAGGTGGTTGGAATTTCGAACTGAACCTTTATTTGGCTCACTGGGGTAGACTGTTCTAGTTCCACGTGCCATGTTTGATGGATGTCAGTTATCAGTTATCTCCTGCTAATTTTCCCTCTGAAAGTTCTCCACTGCCTTAACCGGGTATTGAACTCACACTCTGAAGAAGGCCGGAGCGTACAACGGCCGAAACGTTGTGACAAATATGGCGACAAAGATGAGGACAATAGTCCGACTAATGTAAATACTGTACATAATACCTCATCTCAGAAATAGAGACAGATACTGAAAGGCCGAAACGTTGTAATAAATATGGCGACAAAGATGAGGACAATAGTCCGACTAATGTAAATACTGTACATAATACCTCATCTCAGAAATAGAGACAGACTCAGAAAATATAACACTGAAAAAAAAGAAAAGAAAGCAGAATCAAAAAATAACAGGAAAAAGAAAAGGAAACAAAAAATAAGAGAATAAATAATAAAAAAATATGTAGAAGCAAAAAAATATCATAGAAAAAAATAAACAGTAATAAAAAATAACACTGTAACAAAAATCAAAAACACACAAAATAATATAAAAATGAAAGCCAGAAATATACAAGATCAAAAAAAAAAAAAAAAGAAAAATTATAAAAGAAGTAGAAAATGCAATAAAGAAAAATGAATAAAGAAGAAAATAATGAACAAAAACGTAGAAAAACGGAAATAAAAATGCCAAAAGGTGAATAAAGAAAACGGAAAAGAAAGAAAGCTTATAAAAATTAAATTAGAAACTGTAGAAAAAAAAGAAAGATGAAGAAGAAAATGAAGAACAAAGACGTGGAAAGAAAACACGAAAGGAAAAAAAAATAGAAAGGATAAATAAATATAAAAATGTAAAGCAGAAAATAAAGATGTGAAAAATTGGATGAATAACAAAATAAAGAGGAATGCTTAGAAAAATTAAACACAGATACCAAGAACCGATAAGATAAAGAAAACGAAAGAAAGAAAGAAAGAAAATATCGAAAAAGAAGAAGTAGAAAGTGTTCAAAAGAACGAAAAAGAAAATAAATGAAAAAAGGAGATAAAAAAAAATAAAGACAAAATGAAGGTGAAAAGAAGTAAAAGACTGAAAGACAAAAAAAATCGTTGAAGGAAACAAAGAAAAAGAGAAAGTGAGGGAAAAGGAAAGCGAAAAAGAAGACGTAAAAGACTGAAAGAAAAATAAAAGACACTGAAAAAAAACAAAAAAACAAAGATAAATACAAAGTGAAGGAAAAAGAAGGTGAAAACGAAACCAAAAAGAAGATGCAAAAGTTGGAAGAAGATATCAGAAAGAACGAAGAAGAAAAGATAGATGCATCAAGCCAACGATTTATAAATATCTCATCAGAGTAAAATGATAGCGGGTAAGTCGTAATGGCGACCGACGGAAAAACAACTGGTACAGCTCTTTTGAGACAGGATGTACGTCAGGTTAACCGACAAGATCAAAGATGCCATGATGAAACGGCAGTCGATGAACTGCGAGAAAGGGTAAGAAAATTTGGGTGAGGATGAAGAATATTTTAGAGATACATTTCGCATATATATATATATATATATATATATATATATATATATATATATTAAGGATGAAATGGAACTAATGTCTTTAATTTAATTGCAAAATAAAATTCGTGGCTTTTAGCTTCCATTTTTGAAACATGGTTAGAACTGTGTAGCGAAAAAAAACATATTTTAAATCAATTAATTTATAATATTAATGCTCTGTAAATTTACATTGAGCACTATTTTGTAAAATAAAATATCTATAAGAACACCGGATTATATATCTTACTGTTCTTTCTTTTATTTAAATACATACATACATATATATATATATATATATATATATATATATATATATATATATATATATATATATATATATAAACATTCACATTTGTCATCACCCATTCTGTTTCTTTTTCTTATTCTGTCTCAGTTTAACTAATTCTAATTTTTATATTTTATTTCCCTCCCTCTATAATCTCTTTACACTATATTTATAAACTTTCCCCTACTTTAATATCTCCCCAACTCTCTTTCCATTAATCCCTTACATCATTTTATCTATATATTTAAAAGTTATTTTTAAACCCCTTTTTATTCCTATATTAAGTCGTTCTTCATTTAACCCAAAATTAATGTCATAAGGTGAATATTCGGGTTTAACTTTATAAAACTTCTTTCCTTATAAGACAAATACCTTCCACTCTCTACTGACTCCTGTCTAGTGCCTTTCGTCTGACTGAAACATTGAAATGGATAAATTCTGGATTAGTTTTTCGACAGTCCACACCGGGGTTGATAAGACAGACCACCGACATCTTCATCTGCCGAAATAGCTTATTCCCCATATGAGATAATTTTGGATTTTATTGTTTATTACATACATACATACATACATACATATATATATATATATATATATATATATATATATATATATATATATATATATATATGATGATTTTCTAAGCCCTGCTTAGATGTGGCACAAGGCCGAAAGTATGGGGACCCAGTGAGGATATATATATATATGTATATATATATATGTAATAAACAATAAAATACCAAATTACCTCATATGGGGAATAGCCTATTTCGGCAGACGAAGATATACATATATACATATCACTGCCATAAACAGACAAAAATTAGTTTTATTATTACCACTCATGATAATAAAAAGTAAAAATGAAAAACTTTGTCTTGTACATTGAGATCTACATGGATTCTATCCTCTTGGAAATATATATATATATATGGCCACTAATATTATATATATATATATATATATATATATATATATATATATATATATATATATATATATGTATGTATGTTTCCATGTTTTGCTAAATGCTATTTGGTTTTTAATAATTTATTAGTATTATCAAAAACAAAAAGAAAACACAGCCATATTTAAATAGTTTTGCAACTATATTGATTATACATTCAGTCAAACTACATATCGGCTAAGACTCACCATGCCACGCCACGCCCATTGTACCGAACCACCCTCATTCCCTTCGTATTCCATTGGTAAAATGTAAGTTCCGCTGCTTTGTGGAACCGATTTCTAAGAGGATGCTTCTCCGATCGCTAGAACCTAAACCTGTTCAAGTCTAGGGTAAACCGTTATGGCCTCCACTTATCCACATAGACTGTGTCTTTTACTCTGTAACCGTCTACCTCGAGTGGCTTTTGACTTCGTCATTATTGTAAAAAAAAAAAACAATTTCTCCATGATTTTTATCTATACAATTCTCTTATTACATGCAAGAAAGAATTCTGCTTTTGAAATTATTAGAAGTAAAAATATTTAAAAATAAGAACGAATCGTAACGTCAAATATGGCAGCAATATTAAATAATTTTGCAACTGCGTTGATTATATTTTTGGCCTGAGGATGTGCGCTGTGGTGTAATGAATATCGTCTCGGAATGGAAGAACCGAATGCGAATACAAGTGGGGTTAGGGTTACATTCGCTTACACCGGACAACAAGGCCTCTGATCAGGAGATTGGAGCTTTTGAAGAACGTGGAGCCACCTGTTAATCGTTCTTGTTCTCAGGTCTATCCTGACCCGGGGTGTTAGCAGGGTTTCAGCAATGGGCAAATAGTAAACCTCAAACAAAAGTGATGTAATGGAATAACCAGTCACCCTCATGAATGATTACACTATAGGTAGCAAGTACCTATGAAGCCAACCGTCTACGAGAGACTCAGGAGAAGCGTGAGAGCAAGACGACGCAAGCACATCCGACCTTTCAATTAGTGGCACTCACTACTAGATGGACCTGTGTGTATAACTGTACCGTATTTCATATTGTACTTGTGTACAATAAATCTTTCGTCTAGTATCCACTTGGTGTTAAGTGTTTATTCCCTTAGCACGGGATATAACAAAAAGCAAGACACTATGAAAGTATAAAAAAATATTGTTAGAGTAAAAAATACCAGCAATACATTTTTATATAAAATAATTACCAAGACATATTTATAGTAAAATGAACAAAAATACCTATTTATAGTAAAACTTACCAATAATAGCTGTTTATAATAAAATGACCAACAATATATTTTATCTGTAGTTGTAGGCATATAATTATTTTTAAAATAGATTTCGGTATTAAATAACCCACAGAGGTTGATATGCCGATAAAAAAATCAACCAACATACATTCAATTACGCACAAATAGCCTTGGAAAAGGTATGAATCCATCACTTATCTCCCCCAGATATGGGTTGAATAGCAGGACAGAACGGGTTCTATAGTCTTGATTAGCAACTAGGCTACCGCAGAATGAAACGGAAACTTACTGCGGGGAAAATATTCTGCCTCGTCAATTGTGAATGATCGCCCACGCTTGTATCGCGTATGGCACTTGACTGACTGAATCTAGGATTTGGAATCGAAACAATTAACTCTATAGTTGCATGTAATAAGGAATTCTGCATCTTAAATCTTTAAGTGCAAAAATATTCAGAGAAAATGAAGCGAAAAAAAAAATGAACAATGAATTAGCAGCATAATGGTTTCCACTTAGTAATGAAATATCCCGTTGTTATCTTAATACGAAATATCGCTTATTATTATTGTTATTATTATTATTATTATTATTATTATTAGAATAATATTTTTTTTTCAGAATGTATACTTTAAAGTACACATCTGGAAAAAAATATCAAGAATTCACCGGCCTTTCAGTCTTTGAAACGCATGATAATTACATAAAAAAACGACTAACGTCCAACTTGGGAGAATGAAGAATATGGCAGGAGAGTTACATAATATATATATATATATATTATAAATTAATTGATTTAAAATATGGTTTTTTCGCTACACAGTTCAACCATGTTTCAAAAATAGAAGCTAAAAACCCCGAATTTAATTTTGCAATTAAATTAAAAGCATTCTATTTTTGAAACATGGTTGGAACTGTGTAGCGGAAAAAACCATATTTTAAATCAATTAATTTATAATATTAATGCTCTGTAAATTTACATTGAGCACTATTTTGTAAAAATAAAAATATCTATAAGAACACCGGATTTTATATCTTACTGTTCTTTCTTTTTATTTATATACATATATATATATTTTCTTTTATTCCAACTTCCTGTTTCGTGTGTCTTTTTTAAAAATCCTTACTAAGGCCTTTGTCCCCGTTCTGGAATCCATTCCCAGAAGTTCACAGGTAAGTGTTTCGCTATTTTCCCCTCTCTTTTGCCCTCAATATGCCCTTGTGAGTGTTAAGTTTTCCAAGCCACCCTTCCTCATTATGTGTCCAAGGAATTTCAGCTGTCTTTTCCTGATTCTGAGTAGAAGTGTTCTTTCTGTTACCATTTTCTTTAAGGATACAATGGGTCCGATTTATTTGTTATTTTACGGTTTATCAACCCTTTTGCAGGTTATTTAAAGCCAGAAGATATTTTTGGATTGTAAGTATTTTTTTGGGATAATAACGATTTACTGATACGAGTCCTGCTATTTAACCGGCATGTGGGGGAAAGAGATGTGCAGTGAGTGGCCCGTATTCGCGGGGTTAGGGACCAGAACCGGCCGCGAATAGTTAGAATACGTGAATACTTGTACCCCACCCCCAAAGTTCTTTTAAGTACCCATTTTGATTATGAAAACCCCATATATCTTAAACTTTCATCCTAAACACTTTTAGAAATATTCCAGACACTTTTAAAAACATTTTTGAAAAATAGTATTGGTGACCATATACACTTAGCGTAAATTTTCTTTCATACGTAAAATAACCGTTTTTAATTACACATAGATCGATACAACCATTGAAAATACTGTATAAAATATAAAGTTTAAAACATTTTCTAAAAATAGAACAGTGATGTTGCCCCCCCCCAGATTTAGCATAAGCCACTTTTAAGACCCCAGTCGCAGACCCTAACAAAAAAAAAAAAAAGAAAAAGAAAAAAGAAAGCCTAAGTACTGCGCATGTTTTTTACAATGAAGATGTACAAATAAGTGGGTATATGTGTTCTTTCTGTTACCATTTTCATTAGGACTTCCTTGATTCTTACTCAATCAATGGAATTCTCAGTATCCTTCTGTACAACCACATTTCTGCTGCTAACTGTTTCTTTCATTTTATGCGCCGTGTCCTTTCAGAGCGTAGGTGATCATGGTTCTCCACTTCCTCCTATCCCTTATAGCTCTGAATAAGTTTCATCCCTCTACCACCTCCCACACCCCGGACCACGTTCTGTCATCAACTTGCTCAAGCCCGCCAGTTATGTCATACGCTGCTTTCCCTTTCCCTCTTCCCCTCTATTCGACCTGTGAGTATCAGATTCTCCAGGCCCACTTTCTTATTATGTGTCACAGAAAATTCAGCTGCCTCTTCCTCCTCCTTTGCATACTCTCCAAGATTTCATCGTTGCTTATACGCTCGGTCCATGATATCCTCAGCATCCTTCTGCAGAACCACATCTCCGTCGCCTCGAGTCTCTTCTTTATCTTTGAGGAAATCGTCCAACATTCGCTGCCGTAAAGGAGATCAGATGTCACGTAACAGCTCAGTAGGCACGAAACTTATTGAAGGCCTCAACGGATAGGGGCAAGTGGAGAGCCATGATCGCCTACGTCCTGAACGGACACGGCATATAAAAAGAAAGAAAGAAGAAATTCTTTCAGTTGCCATTTTCTTTAATGGTATTTTCAGTATTCTTCTGTAATGGTATTCACCAACAATAGCAAAATATTGAAATACCTTACTCGACGTTTTCACCTTGATTTTCAATCTATATAGCTTACTTTTCCACCATGTATTCATACAGTTTAAAGAGGGTGACTCGTTGCCTTTTCCTATCTCTCTTGCCCTAAATATTCTCCATGGGGTTCAAGTTTTCCAAACTCTCTTTCCTCATTCTGTGTCCAAGGAATTTCAGTTGCCTTTTCCTGATTCTGGATGTAAGAGTTCTTCCTGTTGCCATTTTCTTTAAGCCTTCCTTGTTGCTTACTCGCTCCATCCATGGAAATTTCAGTATCCTTCTCTAAAACCATATTTCTACTGATTCCAGTTTCTTCTTCATCCGTGGGAAGGATTGTCCAATATTCACTGCCATATAAGAGGATGAATATCACAAAGTAGTCCAGCAAACTTTTTTTTTTGTTTCTAATTCCCCACCCACTGTTTCTAGGCACGTTGCTTAACTTAAGGAATGATTTTTCTCGCTAGTCAAATGCGGGTCGGATCTTGGTGTCGCATTTTCCATCTTCTTTTAAAATGCTTCCCACATATTTGAACGTCTGATTGATGTTTACATTTTCAATTCGCAACTCGCTTCATGGGCTTTTTATTATGCCAATGACCACAGTTTCTCATACTAAACTGTCTTATTAATTGTTTTAAAAAAGTTTCAAGATGAGCATGTCCCCCTCATCTTACTCACGTTTAAGTTGCATTCCATTCACGCTGACTACGTTTCATTAGTTTTGTCGCGTTGATTACCAGTACGACCGTTTTTCTCAAGATAAGTGACGTTTGTAGATTGGTTTTGTTTGTTTTGTTTTACGGTATATCAACCTCAATGGGTTATTTAATGCCGACAAAATTTTTATTGTTGGTAATATTTTTTCAAAAATCTATTCCTGGTGATATTTTTCCTTCAAAATATCTATTTTTGGTAACATTTTTTTCTACAACAATTCTATTTCTGGTAATAATTTTCTTTCAAATATGTATTGCTGCTAATTTTTTTTTCAAAAATATATAGCTGGTAATATTTTTTAAAAAAATGTATAGCTGGTAATGTTTTTTTTTTTTTTTTTTAGATCCAAAAATGTATTACTGGTAATATTTGTTTTTCAAAAATGCATTGCTGGTAATAATCTTTTTACAAATTATTTCTGATATTAAAACGTATTTTTACCCTTTAATAGTATTTTGACCCCAGTTTGGAACCCTAACAGAGGCCTTGCTGTTGGATGTAATTTATCGCCTTGCCCAGGACGCGGACGTAGTTTATCGTCTTACCCAGGACGCGGATGTAAGTTTATCGTCATACCCAGGACGAGCGACGTTTGTAGAAAGACTTTTATTTTTAAATATCTTTCTTATACATGCATGCAATTTTTAGACATACTGTTGAAATACTGTTAAACATTATTAGACACAAGGTCTTTTTAAAAAAAATAGTCATCTTCTCTAAGTGGTGCAAAATATTGGAAGCGTTGCGTCAATTATTATATTTATTATTCACTAGCAGCATGGCCCGATGTTGCCCGTACTTGATTCAAAAATCGTACGACTCGTACAGCAATCGCTATCACTTGACTTAAAATATTTTTGCCCTTCCTTGCCTTTAAAGGAGTGCCTTTTGCCGTGCTGATGTTGCTACATGCCTTATTTCTTGCCTATCTCACACTGCTAATTTTTTCTAAGCTCTATACTAAACTTTAAATCTGTTACGAAAAAAGAACTAAAAAAATTAACACAAAACGATCAGCTTTAAAAAAATGACTCGTAACTGGAAAAACTGAATGAAAAAAGAATGTTAACAATAAATACTTTTTCACGCCCAACCCAGTTCTGCGGAATCAGAATCAACGTTGAGTTTAAGCAAGCGAATGAACCAATTGGAGTAAAGTGCCATGCAGTTTTAAATTTTTCCCACTTGTGACGAATGCAGCTATAGATATTTTTTTGCATGCTAGTTAACATTCGTGTCAGTCAGCTGTTGACTCTCACGCTGGCCAATAGAGTCGTCCTACCTATTCGTGGCAGCCAGCTGTTGGCTCTCAATTTGGCCAGTAGAAAATGTCCGCAAACTACATGAAAACTGCCGTAGAAGTATGAAAAAATCGATTATTTCCACTATCGATGGGGGTTGGGAAATGCAAAGTCGGTCTTGGCCTTCCCGCTATGTTGGAGCATGTGCATGTAAATTTTGGTGCAAATCCGTCGAAAATTGCGGCCGTGCATTCGTCACACACACACACACACACACACACACACACACACACACACACACACACACACACACAACCATCCTGCTTTTATAGATAGAGATTTGTTTATTGACTTAGAGTAAAGAATGCTGAAAACATAATAATGGACAATCTTAATATTAAGTAGAGTAGATCAGACTGCACGACTGATACATATGTTTCATATTATGGTAAAGATTTCTTTATTATTATTGGTATGTTGTCTCGAAATAAAAATGTAAAAGGAAGAGAAGTGTTGTTTTCATTTCCTGCGATGAAGAAACACACTGCCGTTCGGGTGTGTCAAACGGGACATGCAACAGCATGCATGTGATAAGAAAGATTGCCTATACATCAAAAGGAAGAGAAGTTGATTGTGCATATAGGATGAACTTAGAAGAAAAGAGGAATATGTCCCTGGGGGATGCTGTGTGTCTGGCAGAAAATTATATAACAGAATCAACATTCCTCAAATGTCAGAAAGACGAATTTCTTTCTTTTTTTCTTTCTATCTATCAATTTATCTATCGTCATATGTTCCAAATCTATCTATCTAAATATCTTCGTAATCTATCTATCTATCTATCTATCTATCTATCTATCTATCTATCTATCTATCTATCTATCTATCTCAATCAGTTCTTTATCTATGGATCGACCTATCACAATCATTTCGTTATCTATCTATCTATCTATCTATCTATCTATCTATCTATCTATCTATCTATCGCAATCAGTTCGTTACCTAACTATATTTGTTCATTATCTATCTATCTATCTATCTATCTATCTATCTATCTATCTATCTATCTATCTATGTCTGTTCAAATCTATCTATCTATCTATCTATCTATCTATCTATCTATCTATCTATCTATGTCTGCTCAAATCTATCTATCTATCTATCTATCTATCTATCTATCTATCTATCTATCTATCTAGTTAAACCTAGAGAGCCAGACAAACCTACCAAGGTTTTCCGAACGAGTATAGTTTCATATACTTATAAGATTTCTATTAATAATATCTATCTATCTATCTATCTATCTATCTATCTATTAGGTTATTAGTTGTGCTTCCAATGATTACACACGTTTTTTAGAACATCTCTCATGAAAAACAACGCCTTGAATACCAAGAGTAAATTACTTTGTAATGCACTTTTATATTAAAATCATCAACATTGTATTTACATTACATATCATATGGACCTATTTACTTAGTAATGCTTGCTTTATTTCTTGACCAAGTGACAAAGACTTTCTTCCTAAATTACATTATAAGGTTATAGACAAATTTATTTCAAATGAACGTGGTAATATTAATGAAACGACAATCAAGCTATGATGCATTAGTATAGAGGATCTAAGGGAAAATAAAGGCATTAATTTGAATATGTAACGAATATAACGAACTCTACTGGAATTCGAACTCCAACTTTGTATTCCGTACTACTAGTAATTACGTCAACCGCACACCCGCTCACATATAGAAATAACCAAGGAGATAAATAATAATAGAATTAGAATTTGGTTAATAAATAATACCCTGAAGAAATTGTGAATAATCGAAGACAGCTGTTCGTTTCGAGCAAAACCGCTGAGATAATTGATTTTTCGTTTAGAATTGAAATCTTGGAATAATTGCGTTTTATGCAAATATGAGGTTTCTATAACGTTATGAAAGAAGTAACTTCCCCTTTTCTTATGTGCAATATTATCGATCTTGATCTGGCAACTCGGCTCCCCTGCCGCCGTAAGTTTGCATCTCTGAGTCTTTTCTATAAATACTTTCATGGTAAGTGTTCGGATAAGGTCTTCGCTATAGTGCCTGGACCTTTTTTTAAAAATTTAAGCGCAGTACGAGACTGACGTTGATATGTCATCAATTTACACTTGAGAGCTATCTAGATATAATCGTAAGTTCAATACTAACAGTTTCTTCTCTCGCACTTCTTGCTTGTGTAACTCCCTTCATGATTTCCAGCCAAGTTTAATCTGCAAAAATTTAAATGCAATGTCAATCGCTATCTACAGTCCTCCTGATTACTTGTTTCTCTTTCCACTCATTATTGTTTCTGTTCCTAATTCTTCCACACTCTGCAACCTCTTGTGCCTCAGTGGCTTTACTGCCTTGCATGGGCTAATACCGATAAAAAAAACCCCAAAAACGAAAACGTACTAGTTTCAGCCAGTGTGTTTTTGAATACCATAGAAAATCCTTAATAGTCCGTAATTTTTTTTTATCATTTCACCCTCAAACAAGTCAATAAAGCCAGTCAGACGTTTGGGTGTTAATGAAAGAACAAGAGAAAAAGAAAAAAATTATTAAGGGGAGAGAACAATAAAAGAAGATCTGGATTCTTGTATATAAAAAAATTAAAGAAAAGATATACAAAAAAAAAACAAAAAAAACAAAAAACAATGCATTTTTATTAAATACGTATTTGTTATTTTAATCATTAAATTGTTTTTTTTTTGTTGTTGTTTAAATAGTGGGAGTATTTTGTATGTTAAGTAATGAAATTGTTAATTTTTCCAAAAAGAAAATGAATGAAAATTTATTGTACTAAGCTACACACCCTGGTAAAACCAACTGTACTTTGTAACCCCCCATTACCTGTTTGGTTTTGATCGGTCAATGTATGGCTATTTTAGAAGGTGTAATGGATGGATGGACTAAGCATATGGCCTTGTGATTTGTTTATAGATCTCACAAATGCAGGGCAAATTGGAAATTGAATTCTTGTATATAAAAGCTTAAAGAAAAAGATATGCAAAAAACAATATTGGATATTTATTAAATAAGTATTTATTTGAATCATTAAATTGTTTTTAAAATGGAAGTATTTTGTATGTTAAATAATAAAACTTTTAATCTTTTCCCAAAAATAATGAAAATTTATTATACTAAGCTACACACCCGAGTAAAACCAACTGTACTTTGTACCCCCCTTACCTGTCTGCACTACTCCACCAAATTTGGTTTCCATCGGTAACCGTATGAGTGAACGGACGGACAAACGGAAATCATAGAATTTTATATATAGATAATGATAAGATTATACACTGATAGAAAATAAAATTGCAAACCATTAAATATGTTTCAATTTACTCAAGATTAAGCGTGCAAGTAACATAATAATATATGATCCTGTATAATGGCCAATATGAACACAAGTTCCAAGTCGTGTTATCAACAGTACTTAGGTCACCTATTAGTACTCAATATATCTTCTGGATAGCAGCTCAGATTGAGGAATCGGAGAGTCGAGTTCGAATTCCAGTCAGATCCATTACATTCACTTACGTGCTAATACCCTTGGGAAAGGTATGAATCCTCTATGGGTAAATAGCAGGATAGACCGGGTTCTATAGCCTTGGATGGCAATTGGTGTACTGCAGAAAGAAATGGCAACCTACTGCGGGGGAAAAATCTGCCTCGTCAGTCATATATCGAAAGATACATGATCGACTAAGCGTGTATCACGCATGGCAAATAACTGACTGACTGATGAACACTGGTTCCAAGTCGTGTATCAACAGTACTTAGGTCTCCTATTAGCACTCAGTATATTCTCTTTTGCCATCTACCCTAGTCTGAATATCTTGGGTATGACGATAAACTCAAGGCTTTTTGTTACAGAATACGAAGGCCAAAAGCTAGAATGGTCAGCGATTGGCAGGAGTTCCTCGTGACAATGATAGATTGCCTTTGTTTAGGTTTTGGGTATAAGTGAACAGACAGCCACAAGAATTCTGAAGCGTCAATACGCCTTCCAAACCCTGGTTACACATCCCACGGAGGCACGCTGAGCCAACATGCGACATGCGTTCCTGTGACATCATTCCTCCCGCTACCTCTCAGAATGTAAGCTGCCACGACTCTCACCTAATAAAATGAATGAGAAAAAGAAATGATCCTTTTCGTTGATACTATTTTATGTTGTAGCGTGGCGATTCAGAGACGACACATAATGCAACACTCTGGTCGGGTGATTTCAGGTTTTGAGGAGCATGGAACCACGACTACCGTTGTTTTGAAGTCCACCCTGAATCGGGATTGTAGCAGCGGTTGGGGTCCCAGCTATAGGCAAATAATGAACCTCCAAAACAAAAACAATATACTATAAAAATATAGTATAAAATACATTTTTATAGTAAAAATACAAGCAATACATTTTTATATAAAAACATGGCCAACAACAAATATAGTAACATTTTCAAGCAAAATGTCCAACAGTACATGTTAAAGCAAAATGACCAACAATACTTTTTAAAGCAAAATGACCAACAATACATTTATAAGCAAAATGAATAACAATACATTTTCAAGCAAAATGTCCAACAGTACATTTTAAAGCAAAATGACCAACAATACATTTATAAGCAAAAGGAATAACAATACATTTTCAAGCAAAATGTCCAACAGTACATTTTAAAGCAAAATGACCAACAATACTTTTAAAAGCAAAATGACCAACAATACATTTATAAGCAAAATGAATAACAATACATTTTAAAGCAAAATGTCCAACAGTACATTTTAAAGCAAAATGACCAACAATACATTTTAAAGCAAAATGACCAACATTTATAAGCAAAATGAATAACAATACATTTTCAAGCAAAATGTCCAACAGTACATTTTAAAGCAAAATGACCAACAATACTTTTTAAAACAAAATGACAAACAATACATTTTAAAGCAAAATGATCCACAATTCATTTTATCTGTAGTTGAAGTCATATAACTGCGTTCATAATATATTTTGTTGGAGCTATAAAACTGTGTTAAAATTATTTAGATTTCGGCATTAGATAACCCATAGAGGTGTTGACATGCCGCTAAACAAAATCAATCAACACTACATATTTATATTAAAATTACCAACAATATATTTTATATGTAGTGGAAGGCATAAAATAGCGTTCAAAATATATTTAGTTGTCTTAAAATTATGGATTTTGGCTTTAAATAACCCATAGATGTGTTGATATGCCTCTAAGCAAAATCAACCAAACAACCGACATGAAAGAACTCCTTCATGACATTAATTCATGTAATATTTTTCAATTTCTTAAATCAAAGTATTCCAAAATATAACTTAAAAGAAAACAACATAAAATAGACATATCACTACCTCTAGTAATCATGTCCACACAAACATGTATATGCACAAAAGCTAAGTATAATCTACCATGTATTCAAATGTGAAAGAAGAATAACATATATCATATTTTTATTACTGCCAAGAAAAGTGATATGTTGTAAGATAAATTCACTAAAACAAAAGAGGAGCTTTAGTCACTAGTTCAGCCACAATAAATTTACACTCGGGCGCTTACAACATATCAACATTCTTGGTTAGATTGCAAAATTTTGAAACTACCAGCATGTCTCATTCATTCACATGTGCAGTCATAACCTCAACAAATCCAGTCTAATGAAGTTCTAATGGTTGAAACATGTCATAAATAAACTCTTCTATTTTGTCTTACAATTTCCTGGGTACTGTAGGCTACTAGTAATCTCTCCCCACAAAAAAAAAAAAAAAAAAAAGAAAAAGAAACTATTAAGGAGAACAAAAGAATAGGAATCAAGAGAAGATGAAGTTTGACATTACATTTAAATTTTTGAGCATCAAAGTTGACTAGAATGCAAGAAGCCAAAAGAGTTCGACAAATGAGAGATGAAACTGTTAAAGTTACATCTGCCCGTTTCAATTATAAAATATCCTACTAGAGGTGCACTAAATAAACAATACAAGACAATCAACAACACATCAACAAGACAATTTGAAAATGTTTCTTTCAAGCCACAGTAGAAAGTCCGCTACTCTATAATGCTTAAAGCAACACAAATAAAAGTGAGGGATAGGCTTGACGTATGATATGAGGCGGTCAGTTAAGTGCCATACGTGATACATGTTTGGTTGATCATGTATCTTTCTATACATGACTGACTAGGCAGATTTTACTCCCCTACAGTAAGTTGCCATTTCTTTCTGTGGTAGACTAGTTGCCAACCAAGGCTAAAGAAACCAGTTTGTTCTGCTATTCAACCTATAACTGGGGGGGGGGTAATCATACCTTTCCCAAGGGTAATTGTGTATAATTGAATTTAACAAACTCTACTAGAATTCGAACTCGGCTCTCTGAGATCTCACTCTGAGCTGATATCCATAACACCACAACGCGCATCCACACGAGGATACTCATGTCTATACATAGTCCGTTTTGTGTTCTTTACATGGATGCATTTAGTTGCTATGGAAAGGACTGTGATTCATTGGGAGGCAGAAAGAAGAGCCAAAATGTGGAAAACAGGAGGGGGGGCGGAAATGACTTAAAGACTTGATCCTATAAGAATTGGTGCTGGTCGGAGGAGGGAAGATCTTAACTAGAAGAAACCAGTTAATAGTGTTCAAGTTGGTTTATAGTCCTGAGTATAACAGACTACATCTGGCAGCAAGGTTTCTGATCAGGAGATTAGAAGTTTTGAGGAGCATGGAACCAACTTTTAATTGCTACTGTTCTAAGGTCCACACTGAACTGTGGTGATAGCACCTGTCAGGGTCCCAGCTATGGGAAAATAGTAAAACTCCCAAACAAAAATGAAATCTATGAAAGTATATAAATACATTTTTATGGTAAAATTACCAACAATATGTCAGTTAACATGAAAGAACTCTTTTATGACATTAATCCATATAATATCCTACAATTTCTTAAAGAAATCAAACTGTATTCCAAAATATATCTTCACAACTACAACATAACATAACCTCTAGTAATTATGTCCATACAAACATGTATATGCACAAAAGCTGAGTATCATCTACCATGTATTCAATTGTGAAAGAAGAATAATATATTGTCTTTTTTATTACTTCAAAGCTCACAAGAAAATTAAAATCAGCATTAAATGACCCACAAGGAGTTTATATGCCATTAAACTAAAAAAAAAGTACAGCCTGAAAAAGTAGTGGAAGAAGAGCAATACTTCATCGTAGAAATAGCACGAAGAAGGCCGAAAACTGCATCAGCCGAAATTTAATTTTCAAAACAAAAACATTAGTCGGAATAATTTATAGAATGAATCATTTGGGAAGTTTAGAAATGAGTAAAATATATATAGAGAGAGAACATTTGGGAATAAACGTAGAGATAAAAATAACAAAGATGAGGATACTAGTCGAATTGTTCACGGAATAATGGCATCAATTCAACTGAGGCTTCCAGCGAGCCGTTACTAGAGATCTGATTTCAGTGCTGCACCCCTAAGCTCTCACAGTGATGTATCCGAGTACAACTGTTCCGAGGTGTCCTTAGTAACAGAATAAATGACGCACCCAGCACATCGGCCCCACTCCGCTCTGGGGTCGAACATATGTTTACTGGTAGGGTTTTATAGACAAGCATGACTTAAAACATATATCTGGGGGAAGATAGATAGATAGATAGATAGATAGATTGAGAGAGAGAGACGGGACAGATGTTAGTGTATGTGTGTGAAACAGAGAGAGAGAGAGAAAGAGAGAGAGAGAGATAAGTTAAGGGTAACAATAAAAGAAAAGAACCCCCATTGTTAGGGATATGAGAAGGAACTGCTGCTTCGACTATGTTTATAGAGAAGTCTTCAAAGATTTGGACTTCTAGTCTACCATGCTAGTTAACCCATAGCAGTGGGGAGAAGAGATGGATTCATGCCCTTCACAAGGGCATCTGTGCTAGGGTGAATACAATAGGATTTTTGAATGGGCTGGGACTTGAACTCGCTTCGTCGATTACATTTTCTGAACCCGAACCGTTGCATGATTAAAACACCTTCCTCTGGTTAGAATTCCTGTCCTGGGAACCAGATGAGAATCACTGTCTTCAAAGGCACTTCATTTTCATGTCTTGTACCTTCACTACATGGCTCTCCACATCTTCCTGTATTTTATTGCTCTAAGTAACTTTTGCTCATCCCCTCTATCTCGTTTCTTTGGCTATCCATTTACTGAAGTCATATCTGGACTCGAGCTGCCCTTTCCCAAGCCTTCTTGCTATTCGATCGCTATTTCCACAGCAAATGTTCTGACGAGCTGCTTGGGCCAGTCAAAAAGTGTATCGGCACTTTCAGTATAACATGTAACACAACAAGAGTGCGCATAATTTTTTGACTTTCCCTCGTACATTCCTTAGTTTCACCAGTTATGACTGTCACAGCAAAGACCCGCCAAGCCACAGGCATCATCCCCACCCCTTCGTATAACATTAGTAAGAAAGAAGATCCATACGGACAGCTTTTACTCATTAACCAGTACTTTGTGGCACAGACTCCTTATAGCATGCTTAACCTTAACTTTCCTGTATGTCTTCATAAGCTGTACTTCTTGCCTACCAACTTGCCCTCATACAAAACCATATTCAGTAACCCTCTACCTGGACTGGCTCTTAGGCCTTGTATTAGCTGAAAAGATAGTAAAAATCGTTATGTATGTTACTTGCTCTTTTAACTTGTTTTTTGCTATTTAGCCGAGACCTCTCACAAGGTGAGATGTGGCACAAGGTCGGTTTTTAACGTGGGGCTTTCCGACCGCGTACGCTCGGACAAAAATTACCCGTAGACCCCGCATACACAAGATCGGGGTCTACGTAGGCATAGCTTCATCTGAGTTCCCCTCCTCCCCAAGGAAGAGAGTCGACAAGCAGAGTAACGAGTAATCGTTGACCCATTTCTCTTGGTTTCAGCCCGTCCCGTTCTTTGTTTCTTAAGGCGTCTTTTTTCTTTTCTTTGTTTCTAACGCCATCTTTTTTTTCTTTTCTTTCTTTTTAAGGGCATCTTTTTTCTTTTCTTTGTTTCTAACGCCATCTTTTTTCTTTTCTTTGTTTTTAAAGGCATCTTTTTTATTTTCTTTGTTTCTAAGGGCATCTTTTTTTTTTTCTTTGTTTCTAAAGGCGTTTTTTTCTTTTCTTTGTTTCTAACGCCATCTTTTTTTTCTTTTCTTTGTTTCTAAGGGCATCTTTTTTCTTTTCTTTGTGTCTTAAGGTGTTTTTTTCTTTTCTTTGTTTCTAACGCCATCTTTTTTTCTTTTCTTTGTTTTTAAGGGCATCTTTTTTCTTTTCTTTGTTTTTAAGGGCATCTTTTTTCTTTTCTTTGTTTTTAAGGGCATCTTTTTTCTTTTCTTTGTTTTTAAGGGCGTCTTTTTTCTTTTCTTTGTTTCTAACGCCATCTTTTTTTCTTTTCTTTTTTTTTTAAGGGCATCTTTTTTCTTTTCTTTGTTTCTAAGGGCATCTTTTTTCTTTTCTTTGTTTCTAAGGGCATCTTTTTTCATTTCTTTGTTTCTAAGGGCATCTTTTTTTTAGGGCATTCTTTTTCCTTTCTGCGTTTCTAAGGGCATCTTTTTTCTTTCCTTTGTTTCTAAGGGCATGTTTATTTCTTTTCTTTGTTTATAATGGCTTCTTTTTTTATGCGTAATATTTTGCTCAGTTCCTTAAAGTCTTATTTCATTATTCCATTGTGCCTTCGGACATCAGCTGTCTCTTTCTGACTATAACTATACGCCCCTATTTCGCCGTTATTATACAAGCGAATCGGTCTGTGTGATAATGTGTCTCACCATTGCTTCAGGGTGAGGTGTCTTTGCAAAATAGATTTAGAATTTACACTCTTCTAGAACGAATGTGAAGAGCGTGTAGCTTCTTAAAGACGAAAGTATTAGAAGTTAATAGAAAAGCTGCATAAGCGAATTAAAAAGATAAGAAAAAAATGAACGTAAAATAAAATACCATGACAATACGAATGACAGAATGGTTTTGGTGAAAGAAGTCAACTTATCTGGAAGAAAGAAAGCGTTTGTAGACTGAATATATACAATCAACATTTACATACCTGGGTTTATTATTATTATTATTATTATTATATAAGAATTAAGAGTTGCGGGGGTCAAATTGGCTGGCATTGGCTGCATTACGTTCCTGTTGATTTCGAATTCTACCGACCTCTAAACAAAGAATAAAAAGGCAATTCTTTTCCAAAATATTAAGCCACTTAGGATTGATGAAAAAAATACATTGGTTCCTCCTTAATCATGTGTAAAAGATATCGCTTCAGGGTGACTAGCAATTTCATTTCTTTAACAATGATCAGAATAGAGAGACACATATAATATAAAATTCACCAGACCTACAAATTCAAAAAGCTTTTTGGAATCTACAAATTCAAAAAGCTTTTTGGACCTACAAATTCAAAAAGCTTTTTAGAATTTGTAGGTCTGATGAATTGGATCGTAATTACGATTCCAGTATAATAAATTATAACCATGGAATATTAGTGCTTGAGTCTTTTATATTATATTCTTACTCTGTCCTGGACATTGAGTTCGACCTGGATTCTATCCTCTTGGGAATTTATATATATATATATATATATATATATATATATATATATTAATATTATCTCTCTCTCTCTATCTATCTATCTATCTATCTATATATATATATATATATATATATATATATATATATATATATATATATATATATATATATATATATATATATATAGATAGATAGATAGATAGATAGATAGATAGATAGATAGATAGATATAGACTGTGTGGACATAGGAATCAACACTGCATTATGACCGTCAATGATCTTCGGACACTATTTCTTTAGCACTGAAAAAAGAATGGGAAATAATCCATTAGACCGTCTTCCACATCCTTTAATTGTCCAGTGACCTGCATACAGAGCCCGACAAAGGAGTAATGATTCAGGATTCCGAAGATCAATTGTGACGGGAAACTCAAAGTCGCTATGCAGTGCCTATTCCTATGACAACACTGTCTATTACTATAAACTCTCTGTCTCTGATATTTTCAGTCTTACCACATGAGTGTAAGACTAAACAACATATATATATATATATATATATATATATATATATATATATATATATATATATATATATATATAATAAAACAATGCTCGATGTTATACAACAGAGCTATTAAGTGCATATTAATAAATACACATATTATTTCTCAGCTTTCGCACGACTCAAAGTTTCATTATATATAAAACATGCTATGGGTAAATTGTCGCCATTTTATATTTTTATTTTCGCGCATGCGCGTTGTTTTTGATTTTATCTATTGCACAGTATAGTAGAGTCGGTTGGGCAACGTCTGCGAGAAAAGAGAACCATGATGCAATTCACTCCCCCAGAAATTTGGAAACGACATTCTGTACTGCTTGTCATTCTCGCCGGATGCTGCCTTACCAACTGTTGTGGATTCCGAGATGAAATCCGGTCTCCAATGAATGACAAATGTAACAAATAAATGTATTTACACAATAATACAATTGGTAATACGGTTAGCAAATTCAGAAACTTGGTTAGTAGCAATAATAATATATATATATATATAGTCTGGTAAATCCAGTCTCGAAGTAGAACTTCTTTAGAGTCTACGTGTTCGTAACTGTGACTTCTACAAGCGGTTACCTGACACTATTACTCTACCTCCAACTCAATCACACTCTCTGCTCCCTCTCCTCTTCTGACTGACTCTGGGTATTTAACGGCAGCAGTCCAAGTACACACTGGTCGAGTCCACTTGTATGAAAAAGGGGTGGACCCCATAACACCAACATTTCAGAGTTCTTGAGTGTCAATCTGAGTACAGTGCGGAGGATTCAGAAAGAGTTGGATGAGTCTAATGGCGATTAAGAAGGTACGGCAGCTCAGAAAACTCACTCTGATCGTTCTGATAAGAAAATAACTCCCGGATTTGTTGAAGAGGGCCTCAAACTCAACACGGAGGCCTACATCAAGTGCCTTGAGGAGGTTGTGCTGTCCTAGGTGAAAAGAGTGGCTGCTAGAATACCCTATGTCAGGCAACATGGCTCTGCACCATACCATGCAAGCAGGAGAATCCGGTCATGGCTATCAGACAATTTCTACGACCACATCACCCCATAGATCTGGTCACCTAACTATCCTGACTGCAAACCCCTTGATTATTATCTGTGGATCACAGTTGAGTGAGAGGCCAACAAAACTCCTTGTAACACTAAAGATGAACAGAAGGAAAGGATTATGGTAATTTTCACTAACTCAAACAAGGAGACCGTCCAGAAGAGTTGCAGGAGATTCCGAAGTCTTCTGGAGGCCGTGGTTGAAGTCAATGGCGATTTTATTGAATCAATTTACTCAATTTAGTATTTCAAGATCATTTTTGTGTAATTTTGGTAAATATATCTGTTAAAAAGTGATGTCAGTGTTTTTTTCATTTTTGCTTAACTTAAACGACGATTTATCTATCGCACCCTATATATATATATATATATATGTTAGAAAACACTTGTATGAACACAAGAAAAATTAAATAAAAAGCTTAATCTCGCTACCTTTAACGAAACATCTATATACAGTGTAACCCGGATATAAGAGAGTTGTCGGGACCGGAGAAGAGGTCTCTTATATCCGGGTTTCTCTTATATCCGGGTTTGGTCTATTTTATATACATTAACACAGGCTCTAATTTGGGACCAGAGAAAATCTCTCTTATATCCGGGTTGGGTCTATTTTATATACATTAACACAGGCTCTAATTTGGGACCAGAGAAAATCTCTCTTATATCCGGGTTTCTCTTATATCCGAGTCTCTTATATCCGGGTTACACTGTATATCAGGAATTGCTGCCTAAATATATATATATATATATATATATATATATATATATATATATATATATATATATATAATTTAATTTGAAGAAAAACAGACCACTTTAAGGCTCCATTTGTACTAATTTATTTCACCAGAGAATTTAATTTTTCTCTGGATCTTCAGACTTCACTTTCAAAATATATAAATGAAAAGACAAGAGGAAAACTATACTTAGTTTTTAGCCAACGCGTTTCGTCGTCTGACGGATTTTATGAAGGCAAATATGATGGTTTTATTTTGCCTTGATAAAGTCCATCAGATGACGAATCGCGTCGGCTAAAAAATAAGTATAGTATTCCTCTTGCCTTTTTTATTCATTTTTTTCTTCTACAGATATACTCCATCAAAGAATATTTATTATTATGTATATATATATATATATATATATATATATATATATATATATATATATATACTATTTAAATCTATGTTTTATGTGTTGGTGTGTTCAGGATTTGGTAATAAGAAAATAAACATGAAGTTCATTAATATATATTTCCGTTTCATACAGGTAGCCTTATTTGTTTCATAAACTTACCACCTAAGGTTAAATAAACTTATCTAGTTACGTTTGAAGATTGTAAATATATGCATCACACTGTTTCCAGAGTGTTTCGTGTTTATCAAAGAAATGCCTTCGAACTCTGTGAAAGTTTTTTTAGTTATTTCACCTGAAGAAAGGCTATAAAGCCACTAAGACACAAGCGCTTCTGTGAAAAAATAGAAAAAGAAAGAAAAAAAAAACATTATTATGGAGATATAACAATCGAAGAACAGGAATTAAGATGACGAAAGATAACCGTTGACGTTGCATTTAAACTTTTGAAGATCAAAGTTGACCGAAAAGCAAGAAGCTGGAAGAGAGTTTTGTAAGTGATACATGCAAGAGAAGAAACTGTTAGCATAGAACTTACGGTGGCATCTAAGAATTTCTACTGTAAAATGATGAGAGATAGTTGCGAATTTAGTACAGCGCCTAATTTAGTACAGCGCCTAATTTAGTACAACGCTTTAATTTCGTAAAGTTGTCATGCTAAAGAGCAGAGCTCATCAGAAGAATTACCGTAAAAATATTATATTTTAGAAACTACTTATATTTTAGAAAAGGCAGAGGGAAGCTACGTTACAGCGATGATAAAGTGACTGAAGTCGAGATGCCAGGTTACTTATAAATGCCGGACATGTCTCAAAAAACAGAAGGAAAAATCTTTTTGTAGTAGGGAAGATTATATCACTAATCGGCGTTAATAAAAATGATTAGGGGTTGAAGAATTGCGCCATTAAAAAAGGATTCATCATCGTGATCAGTTCTATGGTCGGCCGTGGTCGTAGGGTCCTCACACGACGTAACGGAGATAAGAGGGATACAGTGAGTAACGTGCTTAACTATAAAGAATAGGACATTTTGGAGAGACTTGGCCGCCTACGTCCTGAAGGGGCGAGGCGCAGAGAAGGACGAATGTTTTTACATCGAGTTACTATCATAACTTGGTAAGGGGGTTTCTTATAATAACGACAACACAGTTTAGTGATTTTCCAAGCGTAGCTTAGATGTGGCACAAGGCCGAAAGTTGGGAGCACCCAGTGAGGATCGAACTCCCTACTCAGCCATAATTATTCTAGCGAGACAAGTTTGCTAACAATTACACCGCGTCGAGGTGTCCAGAGATGATTTTCCAAGCGTAGCTCAGATGTAACACAAGGCCGAAAGTAGGGAGCACCCAGTGAGGATCGAACTCACTACTCAGCCGTAATTGTTCTAGCGAGACAAGCTTGCTAACAATTACACCGCGTCGAGGTTTCCAAAGATGATTTTCCAAGCGTAGTTTAGATGTGGCACAAGGCCGAAAGTCTGGAGTGAATTGTTCTAGTGAGATAAGCTTGCTAACCATTACACCGCCTCGAGGTGCCCGCGACAACACAGTTTAACCTTGTTACTTCCCTGTCGGCAGAAGTGATACTCCTGCTTTTTATTCACACATAACAATATGGCCGACACGTTACATATAGCTGTGTTGAAATCCGGAGGGCTATCCTTTCATGCGTAGCGTGGCTTGGTCAAGCAGACCTGTGCGCAGCCAATACCACTCCAGGTCATACCACGACCGATATCTGCCAATTTCAAGGCTCGACAACTTGGACGATATTCAGTCATCCTCCTACGAGGGTGTCATGTGGCACAAAGCCTTTTTAACGTGGGATTTCCGAGCCCGTGGGCCCGGCCAAAAATATGCCCATTGAACCCGTATAAAGGGTTCAGGGTCGATTTACCTCCCCGAAAGAGAATCCGCCCTTCGGCGTAGCCTCCTTCGGGTTCCTCCTCGCCCGAAGGCAGAGAGTTCAACCGATCAGCCGGTCGCCCGACTTCGGACGACTTGGACATGGACAAGTAGTCGTTTATTCCATTGTATGAAGCCTTCGCTTCTGGCCGTTGATTTCAGTCTAGGAAACCCTCCGCTCAGTAATGCTATGGTATTAGCTACGTGGCCCAGTTTACACCATTGTGCTCGATGACTCACAAGGCATTTCCTTCGCCCTTTGACAGGCCTTGTTTTTAATCCTGCTTGGTTTCTAGCCAGCCTCATCACCAGGAAAAATATGGTAGAGGAACTTTGTGGCCGATGCGGTATGTAGTATTGGGTTACATAATACCAGTTCCATTTGTAGACAGAGCTGACATAAATATTTGTTACAAAATAAAATCCTTTCATTTGCCTTGATAAAGTCCCTTAGAGTACGAAACGCGTCGGCTAAGTTTTCCTTTTGTCTTTATTCAGATTTTACTTGGAGACGTTTAATCAGTAACAGGACATCCGTTGATCTCGAGAGACCATGAAACTATGCCCCCCCCAAATTATGACTCAGTTACTGATGGCAGCGCAGGATCTGTTATGGCTGTACAGGCCCACGCGGGAGTGACAGTCTTGAGTGCAACGAATGTATGTGAAGACGCTCTTCCTCAATGTCGTCATGTTTTTTTTTTTCGAGCATTTTTCTCCCCGGCGACAAACATCCATTTCTCCAGTGCGAGCAAGCGTTAGCGACGTCTTTCCACCTCTAAATGTCCATGTCTATCGCCCTCATATCTCTTTTGAAGACGTCCTTGAAGCGTAGATGAGGTCACCCTCGTGCCTTCTTGCCGGTGTCCAGTTTCTCGTACAGAAGGACCTTCGGAATTCTTCCATCAGTAGACTGTTGCTTACCGTGTTTTGTCTTCATGGTGAGGTGACACTGGAGTGAATTCTCCAGGGCGTATGCCTGGGCAGGCTTTTATGAGAGATCGGCGGTTGCTCACACAGTACGTCTCCTCTCTCCTCGTCATCGATGTTGTCCAAGGGAAAGGTAGTGTTCAATACAGCTTAACACCGGTGTCGTCGCAGAAGTTGCCAGAACTTAGTTGAATATGACATCTGACTTAGGGACTGCAGATCCGGATTTGTCCTCAGTGTTTACCCCGAAGCCTTTCCCATGATTGATAATGGCCGCAAGGCAGCGGAGGTTTAAATTCACAATTTTCCTTCTCTTAAATTCGTTGAACTCTACAGTGTTTTAAACATAACTTCTTTATGCCGATCATGGCTCTCCTCAACTTCCTATCCTTTGCGGCCCTAAGCAATATTTGTCCACATATTATCCTTCCCAATTTCTGTTCTGCAATCCATTTACGCAACCTCTTTAAGTAAATTACCCGATGTTTTATTCTCTGTTTCTTTTGCCTTCAGCGTGTACGTTGTCATATTCTCCAGGCCACCTTTCCTCATTACATATCCCCAAAATGTCAATTGTCTCTTACTGATTCTAAGTATGCGCGATTTTCCATAAAATTT
>CAHIKZ030005487.1:2500000-2505000 GCA_903632075.3 Acanthosepion pharaonis | reverse complement strand
ATGAAATTGTCCATGCGAACTTTGAATATTGCAAAGAATCAATTCGTTAGGTCCCTGTTATGAGAAGAAGATTCTTGGGATAAATTACAGAAGTAGGGTACCCAGGCCTACTCGGATAACGTTCTTGCTTGCCGCGGGGTTCCCACAGACGCAGAGACAGGAACGACCAGAAGCCACCGGTTACCGATGCAGACGCTCCTTGGATTTTCACCAGAGCCCTTGTTAGCCGGCGTGTGTGTCAGACCTGTCCGCCTTGGGTGGCCCTACCAGGAACGAAGTTCCGGGCGGCATAGCTCTGACACTACCGTTTACACCCCCCACCGACTGTGAGGTAAGGGTTGGACTTTGGACTTTGGGGGCTTACAGTAAGTGGCTTCAGAACACAACTTCCGACGCATAGGCATTTCTTTTCAGCCACTGGAACGGCATATTGGTACGGATTGGGACTTCCAGAATCACATGAGCGCACGTGATTAGGATCCAGTACACCAGCTTAGCTCGGAAGCAAACCTCGTCAGTGTCCTCCTCTTATTCGGTGAAGAACTCCAAGGCAACTTTGTTCAGGGATTCAAAAGGCGTGTTTTTCGTTGACGTCATCGTATTGGTCGAGCAGCTAATAGTCAGATTGTGTGAAACTCTGGAGAGACTAGAGGAAAGCTGATGGCCGAGAGAGAGACCCGGGGGTTGCTCAGTTACCCCGCTGTACAACAACGCAGCCCCACCCAAAAAAAAGAGTGTTTCCGGCGATATGCTTGGAATCTCTTACCGCATCTACTTACGGCATAGCTCTCCTCCAGATTATTATATGTTCGGTTCCACTGGGAAGCGGTTACACAAAGATGGCGCCGTCTTTTGCAGATGCGCAAGAGCTGCTTCAGTAGCTAGATGCAAATTTATGAGCTTGTTCACCGCTGGGAAAAGTATACCAGCCTCGTTAGCACATATGCGGGAAAGTAATATATTAGTGCTGCAACATATGTTTATTTCTGTAATAATAAATGGGTAATCGAATGATAAAATAATTAAAAAAACCTCGTAAGTAAAGCATTTCATTTTTAGAAAGACTAATAATAGTTTTAACGACTGTGTGAGTCTTATATATACATAAAACAGTTGAAACCTAACCTAAACAAAATAAACTATGAAATCTTCACAAATATCCTTAAATGTCTATAGTTGGTAACAGAAGCCATTGGTTTATACCAACGGCTTCCCATACTTAATACTTCTCGAATTCACTCTCGCGTGGTCATGTGTGACGTCATGAGCTGCAGTGCGATTTTCGCTTCCAGCGTCTTATATGCACGTGTTTATCGTTGCTTGGAAATCATCCATGTAAACAGAAAAAGACTATCATCCCATTCTTGTCCGTGTATTGCTTGATATATTGTACAGTAATTGTCATCTTTGATAATGGCTTATGTAAGCCGAAAGCTTAGATTGGATTAAAAAATACGGATCAATATTGTGATTTTCTTTCTTCGTTTAATGATAATGTTATTAAGCTTATCAGACGCTATGAAAAGAATTTACATAAAATAGACAACACTTCTCTATATTATTTAATGAAACATGTATGAACACACACACACACGCACACACACACACACACACACACATATATATATATATATATGTCTCTATTTCTGAGATGAGGGATTATGTACACTATTTATCTTATACGGGCTATTGTCCTCATCTTTGCTACCATATTTATCACAATGTTTCGGCCGTTATACGCTCTGGCTTTCTTCAGATGGTTGGAATGTCGAACTGAAACCTTTATTTCGCTCGCTGGGGTAGATTGTTCTAGTTTTTTTAAAGACACATGGCACAGTGGATAAAGGCGTTGGGTAGATCCAGTGACAGGTCTCAAAGAGTTGTGAGTTCAATACCCGGTTAAGGCAGTGGAGAACTTGGAGAGCTGAATTAACAGGAGGTAACTGATAACTGACGTCCATAGGACACGGCACGTAGAACTAGAATAGTCTACTCGAGCGAGCGAAATAAAGGTTTCAGTTCGACTTTCCAACCACCTGAAGAAGGCCGGAGCGTACAACGGCCGAAACGTTGTGATAAATATGGCAACAAAGATGAGGACAATAATCCGAATAATGTAAATAGTATATATATATATATATATATATATATATATATATATATATATATATATATAAATGGAGCAACCACTCGTATTCGAGGATGCCAGTTTATTAGGGCGGCCAGTTAATCCCCATTGCAGACTCCTCCTCAGGCACATTTTGTGTTTGTTCAACACCGACATAGCCCATCTGTGGTTTGTACTGCAACTGTGTTAAGCGGACCTTAGTTACAGTTTCTGGGAGAGAGCATGATCAACAGTTTGAACAAGGTTAGCACGCTCAAACTCTCGGTCACGATGACTAGTGACTTCGTGCTAGCACAACCACCGACGACTCCCCAATGGTTCCGTCTACCCAATTTCGCTCAGAAGGTTTGTGCCAATCCGCGGGGTGGTTTTCAGGCAATTTCTAAAGTTGCCGCACGCTGGGATTGCCTCCCCTTTTTTGAGAATATATATATATATATATATCCACAAAACACTAATTTAACAGATCTTCTCTACAAACTTAACAACGTTGAACCTACAATAGACTTCACTTTTGAAACTGAAACCAACTACACTCTTCCGTTCCTTGATATTATATTACATAAAATAATAATGAACTCAATTTTGACGTTTACCGAAAGGCTGAAAACAAAATTGATCTGATCAGTTTCTACTCAAACCACTCTTCTAAACTTAAATATGGAATTATTATAGATTTCTATTTGAGAGAATTAAGAATCTGCAGTCCCCATTATTTGCCTAAAGAAGAAACATACATAGAAAACACATTCAAAAACCTACAATACCCATATCATTTCATCCACAACGAAAGAAAAAAGACATACAAAATATACAAACGAAACAAAACTAATAACATAATCCGCAATAATAAATTACATGAAAACAGATACATAATAGTACCGACCAATTCTGTCACGTCCACTATCCAGAATAACCTATCACATCTAAATAATCTTAAACTTGTCACAAACACTTTCAAAACCATTATGGATATACTCAGATCCTCAAACACTAATAGCAATAATATTTCTGAAGCAGGCATTTATAAAATAAAAAAAAATGTTGACATGGTCGCTACATTAAGAGATGACACTCCAGCTTTATCAACCATGTAAGGACAAAATTTGGCATCGTTGTGCTATCAAATCCCTCTAAAAGAAAGGATTTAACCCCAAAGACATTCATGGTTACTACATTAGGGGATGACGTTCCAGGTTTATCAAAAATACAAAAGTGGCAGCTGAATTTAGAAGAAGGGAGAGTCATGAAGATGACCCAAAGTCTGGACCTCCTGTCATTGCAACCACCGAAGAAAGCATTGATCGTTTTCATCACATGGGGAACGATAGGCGATCGTCTATAAATCAAATAGCCAATTCTATTAGCATATCCCCTGAGAGATTTGAGAATATTCTGCAGAAGGATCTTGGCATGACGAAGGATTCTGCTCGGTCGGTGCCACGTCTTCTGATACCTGATCAAAAGCGCACCAGGCTGATCACATTACGGGAAAATCTGACATTGCTTGGGGCAGGTCCAACTATTTTCCTTGAATGTTTCCTAACCCAAGATGACTGTTGAGTTCATCACTTTGAGCCAGAGACAAAGGGACAATCCATGCAAGGAGAATCACCCCTCCTCCTCTGCTCCAAAGAAGGCCAAGGTCCATTCATCTGCAGAGAAGATAACGGTCTTCGTTTTTTTGGCATACAAAAGGCATTATATTCATTATCTTCAAAAGGGTCACACCATCAATGGAGAGTACTATGCCAGCTTTCGCAAGCAGTTACGAAATGCTATCAAGACCAAATGTGCAGGAAAACTGACAAAAAGGCTCTTGATTCATCGGGTTTATACCCCAGCACACAAATCCTTGGTTTCAATGGTTGCTATGCATGACTGGCTCTGAACTAGTTGATCACCGTCCCTATTATCCGGATTTGGCTATTATTTGTTCCCCAACATGATTCTTGGCTGGGAATCAGTATTACAGTGACGTCATATCTGTTGCTGATTATTTTTTTTTTACCAACAGGATGACCTGTCTTCTTTGAACACTCAGATGCCAGTATACCTGGAAAGTAGAAATGCAGTTATTAATTTAGAAGAGTTGGAATTAAAGCATGCAAGATTTCGCAGCTCTAGCACCACCCCTTCATAGTCAGCCTAGGAGGTAGGAGAGTGCCCAAGGGGAGCATCTCGTGAAGGTTTTGTAAAGTAGAACCCGGACCGTAATAATATCGTCCTTGGTATGACGATAAACTACATCCGGCAGCAAGGCCTCTGATCAGGGGGTTAGAGGTGTGTGGAACCACCTCTTAATTGTAGGTGTTCCCAGACCCACCCTGATTCCGGGTGGAAGTCGTTGTTAGGGTCTCAGCTATGAGCAAGTAGTTGATCTCCAAATTAGGATCAAAACGTTATGAAGGTGTACAAATATGTTTTAATACCAGCAATGCATTTTTGAAGGAAAAATTATTACCAACAATACATTTTTGAGGGAAAAGTTATTACCAGAAATACATTTTTGAAAAACATTTTTTACCAGCAATACATTTTGAAGAAAAAATTATTACCAGCAATACATTTTTGTAGAAGTTATTACCAGCAATACATTTTTGAAGGAAAATTATTTCAAACAAAATATTTGCTAAAATACATTTTTGAAAAAAATTATTACCAGCAATACATTTATAAAAAAAAAAAAAGAAACCTTTAACAAAAAAAAAAAAGAAAAAAAAAGAAAAAAACAAACAAAAAAACAAACAAACATTACCAGCAATAAAAATCTTGTCGGCATTAAACAACTCATTGAAAAAGAAATAAAAACTAAACTAAACAAAAAATCTTCCAACCACCTGAAGAAGGCTGGAGCGTACAACGGCCGAAA
>CAHIKZ030005487.1:2465000-2495000 GCA_903632075.3 Acanthosepion pharaonis | reverse complement strand
CAGAATGGGACAGATAGATAGAAACAGAATGGGATAGATAGATAGATAGATAGATAGATAGATATGAAAAGACCGAGATAGATAGATAGATAGATGTGAATACAGATGTACATCTGTAAATGTGATTAACTAATTTTAGTTTCTGTATTGGTCCTCGCGCGTAAGTTTGTGTGTGTCTGTGTGTGCGTTATCGCACGTGCGTGTGTAATATATATATATATATATATATATATATATATATATATATATATATAGAGAGAGAGAGAGGGGGGGGAGAGAGACTGGTGCAGAATAATATATCGGAGACTGTCTGTCATTATAGCTTATATGGAATGTGGAATCAACGTCTTTTCTGCAGTCATCGTTCTCTGGGCGCAGGAAACAAGTGAACGGGGTGTTTGTACACTCAGCGAATACACGTGACTCGTGCCGTGTGTCTGTGTGTGTGTGTGTATGGACGCCCGAAAAAAACTGGATGAGGTGGGGAAGATGGCAGCGAACCGGGGATAGAGGTAAGAACGGGCTGGCCGTTCGTTCGCCTAAAAAAAGATATGAACATTGGTTAGTAGATAGAGGCAGATGTCAGCAGGCTAATAATTTTACCCCAGGAGTATCGCAGATTAGACATGAAACCAGATATTGATAGGTAAAAAAAAAAAAAAAAAAGTCCGTGTATTCGTAGGCTTAAAAAATAGTACCTTCGTAGTCCACACAAGCATATATACAGCCTTAACGTACGTGCACAAATCAAATCAAAATATAATAGTGTGTAAGCGAATGACAAAATGTAAAAAAGTCATAACTAACGTGTTTCTACATTAGAAGGGACATTATTCAGCTGAAGAAGTTCATTCTAGTGTTGAAACGCGTCATTTACAAGATTTTTATTTTCCATTTTGTCACTTGATTACTGATTATGTATCGCAAAAAACAAAAGAACATTCGAGCACTTATATTACGCACATATGCAACACCATTATATATACATATATATACATGTATATATATATATACATATCTATACATATATATATACATACATATATATATATAAATACATATATACACATACACATATATATATATATACATATATACATATGTATATATATATACATATGTATATATATATATATATACTCATTCGACGAAATCGACTTTAGAGTCCATATAGTAAGATATGAACACACACACACACATACACACACAGACATATATATATATATATATAAAAAGAAATATAGTCTTAAGGTGTGCTATATTTATGGGATAAAGTGCTCAATATCAGAGATAGAGCGTGTGTAAATATAAAAAATGAACATAGAAGTCAACACTTAGGCGACAGTCTGTTTCATGCTGTATGCAATCGCCTCTAAGGTTGGACGATTATGTTCAACATTTATATATATATATATATATATATATATAGAGAGAGAGGAGAAGGATAAGCAAGTAGGCATCCAGAGAGACAGTTTGCTAGCTACATAAATATGAACAGAGTGATATATATATATATATATATATATATATATATATATATATATATATATATATATATATATATATATATATATATATATATATATATATATATATATATATATCTTTTCTATATATATATATATATATATATATATATATATATATATATATAGGCCACACACACACACACACACACACACACACATATATATATATATATATATATATATATATATATATATATATATATATATATATAACCGTAGATAAATAGGCGTACATACAGGCAGAGAGATAGATTGTTACATAGACAGAAAGACGGGTAGATAGATACGAATAAACTAAGATAGATACATAGATAGATATGAATAGAATGGTAGATAGATAAGATACATGCATACATACATACGCACACACACACACACACATATATATATACACACACAAATGAATAGAATGATAGATAGATAAGATACATATTTATATATATATATATGTATATATATATATATACACACACACGTATATATATGTATATGTGTGTGTGTGTGTGTGTCTGTGTGTGTGTGTGCGTGTGTATGTGAACTAGGCAGATTAAGATAACCATGAGCAGGTTGAAATGGAGAAGAGAGTCGATGTGAGTTTATTGCTGTTATCATCTTTCTGCAAAATAAAATCTGGGGAAAAATCATGTGTGAAAAACGAATGCTTTGGATAAATTCAGGTGGAAAAACTGGTTGGTTGGGTAAAAAAAAGTATGGAGGACATGCTTACGTAAGCAAGAAAGAAAGAAAAAGAAAGAAAGAAAAAGAAAGAAAAAACAAAGAAAGGATAATGAAAGAGAATAATAGAAACATTAAATAGAAAAAAAAAAAGAAAGAAAGAAATAAAGAAAGAATAAAAACAAAAGAAGGACTGCGTTGATTGATTTATTCGCTTTTTTATGACTTATCAACCCTTTGCAGGTTATTTAAAACCAGTATATATTTTTTGCTCGTAAGATCTTTTTAACATAAAAATGGTTTAGTAATACAAGTCTTCTTAATTAACCCATAGCTGCGAGAGAAGTGAGAAAAAGTAGGAACGAAAAAAGAAGAGAAAATCAGTGAGAATAATGAAGAAAAAAAAGAAAGAAAAAATGAAGAATTTAAAGGAAAGAACGAATGATATGTAGTAAGAGGAAAAATAGAAAAAGAAGGAAAGGTAGAACGTAGGAAAATATGATGGGAAACAACAGAAAATGGAAGAAAAAATAAAAGAAAGAAAGGAAAATGACTGGAAAGAAAGAGAAAAAGAAAGAGAAAGAAAAAACGGGTAGAAAGGAAGAAAAGACGACTGAAAAGAATAGAAAAAGAAAGAGAAAGAAAGAACGGGTAAAAAGGAAGAAAAGACGACTGAAAAGAATAGAAAAAGAAAGAGAAAGAAAGAACGGGTAGAAAAGAAGAAAAGACGACTGAAAAGAATAGAAAAAGAAAGAGAAAGAAAGAACGGGTAGAAAGGAAGAAAAGACGACTGAAAAGAATAGAAAAAGAAAGAGAAAGAAAGAACGGGTAGAAAGGAAGAAAAGACGACTGAAAAGAATAGAAAAAGAAAAAGAAAGAAAGAACGGGTAGAAAGGAAGAAAAGACGACTGAAAAGAATAGAAAAAGGAAGTGAAAGAAAGAATTGTTAGAAAGGAAGAAACGACGACTGAAAAGAAAGAGAAAGAAAGAATGGGTAGAAAAGAAGAAAAGACGACTGAAAAGAACAGAAAAAGAAAGAGAAAGAAAGAATGGTTAGAAAGGAAGAAAAGATGACTGAAAGGAATAGAAAAAGAAAGAAGAAAAAGATAAAAGAGAAGAAAGGTAGATTGTAAAGAAAGAAGAAAACAAGGGCAAGAAAGAAAATAGAATAAAAAATAATTGGTAAAAACACATGCAGTAAAAAGAAAAAAAATTAACAGAAAACGAGATGCAACGAAGAGAGGAAAGAACCCTAAAGAGGAAAAGAAGAAAGAAAGAAAAAAAAAGAAAGGATGAATGGTATAAACTAATAAGCAAGAAACAGAAAGAAAGCAAAAGAAAAAAAAAAAGAAATTAATAATGAGAAAGTAAACAAAGAAATATTTTTTTAGCGGATAATCGATAAAAAAAAAATGGCGGAATACGAATAAGATAATGAAGTCCAAACTATCGTATGTTTACGTTCATTATCTCCTTTACTAAATTTCTTACAACTGATCCATATACCGAAGTATTTGAAGTGTTTAGTATTTACTAATTCCACGCGCCGATTTTGTAGACAATATAATTGGAGCTGCTAATAAGAATCGAACCCGACTGTTGAATGGGCAGCGAATCGATTTGATTCGAATCATCAGCTCCAGGGTGGGCGCCCCGAAACAACATTCATTGTTGTATTAGCCAAAAAATAATGATAAATGAATGAAATAAAAAAAAATATATATATAAAAAAGCGACAGAAAAATGGAAAGAAGGTTGTATGTAAAACAAATATCCATAGCAGGCAGATTGGTTGGTTGGTCGGTAGGGATGAATGTAGGTAGGTAAAAATAAATATTTATGTAGATGTGCAAGAATATCAAGTGCTGTGGTTGGCACGGATTCTGGATATCGGGCAGGTGTTTTGGCAATTGTATGGTCATCAACTTGACTAAGACATTAACCTCACTTGCATACAGGCAGTTAAATATTTATATCCTTACCTACTTAAAAACATTTCATTAGCAAAGTTCTTTGACTTTGCCTCATTCAGTTTCACCGAAAATTGCTATAAAACCTGAAAGTACAACAATTTAAACTTTGTGGGAAGTGTTTAAGCAGATGATGAAAAGTGCAACACTGAAATCCGAAGATAACGAAAGATGCCTTCCAAAAGTTAAGCAAAGTATTAAGAAACAGAAAAATTTCGCTGGCAAAAATAGAAAAAAAAAACAAAAAAAAAAAAACGAAAAGAGTACTGAACTGTTATGTAATATCGGCCATTCTATATGACAGTGAATGCTGGACAATCTCCTCACAGAGGAAGAAGAGACGAAACAACAGAAATTTGGTTCAACAGAAGGATGCTGAGAATACCATGTAAGCAACGACGATATTTGAGAGAAAATGGAAACAAAAAGGACATTTATAATTCACATCAAAAAAAGAAAATTTAAATTTCTAGAGCACGTATTGAAAAAAGATAGCTTGACAAATTTGATATTCACAGGACAGGTTGAACGCAAGATAGAAGAAAACAACGCATACCCTTTTTTTTTACAGCGAGGTTCACCCTTTACAAGGCCCTTGGGCCACTCGAGGTAGAGGGTTACGTTTGGAGGCCGTTTGTGTGGAAGACAACGGTTTACCCCAGCCTTGAATAGATTAAGATTGTAGTGATCGGGGAAACATCCTGTTGGGAGTCGGTTCACGCCCAAATATGGCAACAGTGCTATATTTTTTAGTTTGATTTGGTGCTTGTAAAGGTAAAGGATAGCAGGAGAGGTTAAGTAATTACTGAGGTGGTACAGGAAACCAAACATGTTACCTGCATCTTTCGCAGTGGATTCTATGTACGAGTTCCACTTGATGTCGGGTGTGTGTTTGGGATCCAACAGTCTTTCAAGTCATGGTGCTTCCTGGAGAGGACCTTCGTTCATCTTGATTTGTGGTAGTACGCGATCGGCGATGATGGAATGTATCGCGCTTGGTCTTCGAGGCATTGAAGGTAACCAATCCAATTCCCACCTGCTTAGGAAGTTTGTATGTGATCGGAGTGGTAGATATTGGTTAACCCTGGCCTTGAACAGGTTAAGATTGTAGTGATCGGAGAAACATTCTGTGGGGTTACCGTTTCCCCCTGGGCAATGGTTTGCGTGAAGCTTCTCACCGATGGAATATGAAGGAATGTCTGTGGTTTGTTATTATGTAAGGGTCATGTCGTGTTCTTGTCGTTATGGCTTTCGTCGGCGGGACCCTGGATTATAGTTCGTCCCAGCACTTTCCGTGTAAATAGCAGTAGTGCAGTGAGAGACTTGCCACATCCCGTATGTGGGAGAGAGGTTGAAGTGTAGAGAACAATTCGTCACCTCCAAGGGTTCAGATATGCTTTTGAATTCTAACAAGGCTGGAGAGTGAGATCTGGGTAGCACTCGCCCAAATATAGCAAGAGTACTCCATTGTTGACCTGATGTTTCTCTTTTGAATAGCAAAAAGGATAGCGGGAGGAGTCAGGTACTTACTGGTGCGGTACAGAGAGCCGGCCATTTTACCTGCATCTTTAGCATTGGATTCTGTGTACGAGTTCCACTTGAGGTCGGGTGTGTGTTTGGGATCCAACACTCTTTCAAGTCATGGTGCTTCCTGGAGAGGACCTTCGTTCATCTTGATTGGTGGTAGTTCGGGATCAGATCGGTGATGATGGAATGTATCACGCTTGGTCTTCGAGACATTGAAGGTAACCAGCCAGGCCATTGGGTAGTTTGTGCAAGATTGGAACCAATCTTTGACCATCGAGAGTTTCAGAGGTGTACCGGTATAGTGATTTTCCAAGCGTAGCTTAGATGTGGCACAAGGCCGAAAGTATGGGGCACCCAGTGAGGATCGAACTCACTATTCAGTCGTAATTGTTCTAGCGAGACAAGCTTGCTAACCATTACACCGCCTCGAAGTTCCAAAAGTTGATTTTCCAAGCTTAGCAGAAGGCTAAACGTATGGGGCACCCAGTGAGGATCGAACTCACTACTCAGTCATAATTGTTCTAGCGAGACAAGCTTGCTAACGATTACATCGCCTCGAGGTGTCCAAAGATGATTTTCCAAGCGTAGCTTAGATGTGGCACAAGGCCGAAAGTAGGGAGCACCCATTGAGGTTCGAACTCACTACTCTGTCGTAATTGTTCTAGCGAGACAAGCTTGCTAACCACTACACCGCCTCGAGGTACCCAAAGGTGTACCCGTATATAGTCGACATAGATGTTTACAAATGATCTGAGTATATTTTAGGCAGTTCGTTTATGTAGATCAAAAATTATAATTTCTTTGTTTATCAACTTTTGACTAGGTACGAAACTAATTCGTCTTGCACCCCCCACCAAGCAATGTGTTAATTAGACTTGTTTCACTAAATTATTACCATCCTCAAAAATAAAAAAAACAAAACATTTAACCTCAGCCCGATAAACTTCAATAGCACTGGCTGCTCGGTCAATGAATATGGAATGTTTCCTTTTAAGGAAATAGCTAATATTATCCTGATAGTTGTTTCGCTTTCATTCGGAGAAGTTTAGTCTTTTTTAAAAATTCTCAAGCGTCAGTTAACCAGCGAGGACCAATCTCATTACAATATTAATTGTCTGCATGACTATTTCGCTACCAATTGCTTTGATGACTACGTTCTCTTGATACTTATTCGCTTGTGTCGTCACATTCTAGGACGGGCGACCATGGCTCTTCACAACTTCCTATCCTTAGGTTACGCTAGGAAATGTCCACCCCGGATACTCGTCTGTCATCCATTTACACAATCTCAATTGGGTAGGTGACTGAATAATTCCCTATGCCCCTCTTACCTTCAATACACCCTGGACTTACGGCTATGCAGCGTTGAAACATCGGTTTACCGAAGTTAAGCAACGTCGATCCTGGCCTATACCTAGATGGGTGACCGCTTGTGGATACCAGGGTCTGTAAGCTTGCATGTGCGCTTGGTCAGGCTTGCAGTCATATCGCGTTGAAACACCTATTCTCGTACGATCACCAAAGTTAAGCCACGTCGAGCCTGGTCAGTATCTAGATGGGTGACTACTTGAGGATACCAGGGCCTATAAGCTTGCGTGTGGTGCGGTGTGGTGTGACTGAAGGTCATATCGCGTTGAAACAGCCGAATATAAAACAAAGCGAGCAGGGCAGCATGAACCACAGACATCTTCTTGAATAAATCTCCACTTTTTAAAAATGACTTAATTACTAATATATTTTAAAATGTTTTATTATGAGTTATTTTACAAGTGTATTTGAACGTTTCATTGAATTTAGTTGCTAAATTCAAGTTTATTTTCAATAAAATAGTTTTTCTTCAAAATAAGACATACATTTACTATTTCTATAATACAATCCTTAAACTTATCTATTAGTAAAAAATAAAATAAGTTATTTTTTTAATCGAATTGTTATGTGGGTCCACTAAAAACTTAAGAGTAAAAGTGGTCCATGGGTCAAAAAAAAAAAAAAATGCTGAGAACCTCTTGGTTAAACCAATACAACGATACAAAAGTAGAAAATGTGGGGTGGGGATTTTAATCCTTGTGCGTCGTAACAGAGATACAGATTCGAAAGGAATCTGGAAGATTGTGGAGAAAATATAAAATAGGAAAATGTTTATATGAAAACTAAGGTTGCCGAAAATTTAAGCAGTAAATAATTTTAATTCGTTTGCTTACAAATGATTTTTGCATGTGCTCACGTGTGGATTTGGTAAAACTAAAATAAACCTGTTTATTTACATCGAAGGTGACACCGATATCAAGAAAGTAGTTTGTATCCGGTTTTGATTATTTTCTAAGCGTAGCTTAGATATGGCACAAGGCCGAAAGTATGGGGCGCCTAGTGAGAATCGAACTCATTTTTAAGTCGTAACTGATCTAACGTACTGAACTGTTATGTAATAGACAGATAGTGTTTTCGCTATAGTTGTACAGGATGAAATACAAAATTATTGGTCAACATGACAATAACTAAGAAGAGACTAGATGCTTACTGAAAGTAAGGGTGTAATTCGAGCAGAGACATTGAAATCAGGCATGACTGATCATATATGCACTATTTACATTATTTGGACTATTGTCCTCATCTTTGTCGCCATGTTTATTACAACCTTTCGGCCCTTCAGTATCTGTCTATATTTCTGAGATGAGGTATTATGTACACTATTTACATTATTCGGACTATTGTCCTCATCTTTTTCGCCATGTTTATTACAACGTTTCGGCCCTTCTGTATCTGTCTATATTTCTGAAATGAGGTATTATGTACACTATTTACATTATTCGGACTATTTTCCTCATCTTTGTCGCCATATTTATTACAACGTTCTTCCACGCTCCGACCTTCTTCAGGTGGTTGAAATGTCAAACTGAACCTTTTTATTTTGCTCGCTGTTGTAGACTATTCTAGTTCCACGTGCCACTAGTCTACCCCAGTGAGCGAAATAAAGGGTTCAGTTCGAAATTCCAACCACCTGAAGAAAATGAGGAACAACACACGTTGTAATAAATGGCGACAAACTGAGGCTAATAGTCCTGAATAATGTAACAGAGCAACTCATCTCAGAAATATAGACAGATACTGAAGGGCCGAAAATAAATATGGCGACAAAGATGAGGATAGTCCGAATCATGTAAATAGAGTACATAATAATTTCATCTCAGAAATATCGACAGATACTGAAAGGCCGAAATGTTGTGATAAATATGGCGACAAAGATGAGGATAATAGTCCGAATCATGTAAATAGAGTACATAATACCTCATCTCAGAAATATAGACAGATACTGATCCTATATGATTTTGAAATGGGTAGCTATCTATTCCTGTGAAATAAAGTGAATCTAATAGGCGTTTCTCCTCCTCTATGGCAGTGAATGCTAAAAAATCTCTCCAGACATGAAGAAGAGACTTGAGGCTGCAGAAGTGTGGTTCTACAGAAGGATGTTGAGCATAGCACAGACTGAATATGTGTGTAACAAGAAAATTTTAGGGAAAATGGAGGTAAAATGGTACTTATACTTAGAATCAGAAAGAGAAAATTGAAATTTGTAGGGAACACAATGAGGAAAGAAGGCATGGAGAATTTAAAATTCACAGGGCTTGTTGAAAATAAGAGATGCCCCATCAGCGAACAACGAGCTTGTGTAAATCGTGGCTGGTCAGGATTTAATAAACATAGCAAAAAGATAAACCCTTATTAAGAGCAACAAAAAAGAGATGATCGCACACGGCCAGAGGGGACACACCACATACAAGAAGCAGAAGAAGAAGAAAGGACAGAAGAAGAAGAAGAAGAAGAAGAAGAAGAAGAAGAAGAAAGGACAGAAGAAATGAAGAAGAAGAAGATGAAGAAGAAGGAGAAGAATAAGAAACGACAGATGAAAAAGAAGAAAGAAGGACAGAAGAAGAAGAAAGAACATGAGAAGAAGAAGGAGAATAGAAAGAAGAGGAAGAAGAAATGACAGAAGAAGAAGAAGAAAAAGGACAGAAGAAGAAAAAGAAGAAGAAGAAGAAAAAGAAGAAAGGACAGAAGAAGAAAAAGAAGAAGATGAAGAAACGACAGATGAAGAAGAAGAAGAGGAAGAAGAAGAAGAAGAAGATGGAAGGACAGAAGAAGAAGAAGAAGAAGAAGAAGAAAAAGAAGAAGAAAAAGAAGAAGAAGAAGAAGAAGAAGAAGAAAGAACAGAAGAAGAAGTAGAAGAGAAAGAAGAGGAAGAAGAAAGGACAGAAGAAGAAGTAGAAGAGAAAGAAGAGGAAGAAGAAAGGACAGAAGAAGAAAAAGAAAGAACAGCAGCAGCAGAAGAAAAAACAGAAGAAGAAGAAGAAGAGAATGAAGAAGAAGAAGAAGAAGAAGAGAATGAAGAAGAAGAAGAAGAGAATGAAGAAGAAGTAAGGACAGAAGAAGAAGAAGAAGAAGAGAATGAAGAAGAAGAAGAGAATGAAGAAGAAGAAGAAGAGAATGAAGAAGAAGAAGAAGAAGAAGAAGAGAATGAAGAAGAAGAAGAAGAGAATGAAGAAGAAGAAGAAGAAGAAGAAGAGAATGAAGAAGAAGAAAGGACAGAAGAAGAAGAAGAAGAAGAGAATGAAGAAGAAGTAAGGACAGAAGAAGAAGAAGAAGAAGAGAATGAAGAAGAAGAAGAAGAAGAGAATGAAGAAGAAGAAGAAGAAGAAGAGAATGAAGAAGAAGAAAGGACAGAAGAAGAAGGCTAACAACTGACTGTTTGGCGGATTTTTTACATTGACATATAAATCGGATTTGTGGATGGCATAATGTCCCGAAGGGCATATTTTTATCAAGTTTTCTTGAGTGATAAGGCCGTTAGATGAAATAAATATTGTTTAAAATAAACGGAACGTCTACTCAAATACAAGTATCCACTAAAAATGACGCTTGAAGTAAAAAGATACCTTATGATGTTTATGTCTCCCTTGTGAGAAGCGTTTATTAGCTTCAGTTTATTTTGCAGGAAGAGATAACTACTCTTTTCAAAGCCATATATGATCAGCCATGCCTGATTTCAATGTTTCTGCTCGAATTACACCCTTACTTTCAGTAAGTATTTAGTCTCTTCTTAGTTGTGGTCATGTTGACCAATAATTTTGTATTTTATTCTATACAACTATAACAAAATACTATCTATCTATCTATCTATCTATCTATCTATCTATCTATCTATCTATCTATCTATCTATCACAGTCTGTTCATATTTATCAATGTGTCTATCGCAGTCTGTTCATATCTATCTCAATAAGTTCATATCTATCTATCTATCTATCTATCTATCTATCTATCTATCTATCTATCTATCCCATTCTGTTTCTATCTATCTATCTATCTATCTATCTATCTATCTATTCTATCTATCTATCTATCTATCTGCGCACATAGATCCCCACATAAAGTGTGTGTTCAAAACTTCTTGGTCCATCCGAGTAGTTTTGAACATACGCTTCTTTCATCTCAAATTATGTTTGATCATATGACCAGAGAACATTTCAGCCTTGTCTCTCTCTCTCTCTCTCTCTCTCTCTCTCTCTCTCATACACACACACACACAGGCACACACACACATAAGTATATATATGTGTGTGCGTGTGTGTGTGTGTGTGCGTGTGTGTAAAAGGTAAATCCAACTGTAATCTCTGATAGTAAAGACGCCATCTTTCATTTATGTGGGCTGATAGTGATGTGAGTCAACCACTGTTTTCTCATCTAATACACACACACACGTATATATATATATATATATATATATATATATATATATATATATATATATATATATATACTTTTAACCACTGGTCGCACACATAAAAACACACACGCACACAAACACGTATATGCCGTAAGAAAGAAATAAAATAAAATGTGTCTGCAGCAGAATTAAAAGAAATTCTCTGAAGGTTATGTAAATATACATTGATATATAGGCAGAATAAAACTCCGGTTTCTGACTGATCAACTATTCATGACTTGCATGAATGCTTATGGCAGTTACTATCAATCCATCGCATTATATATATATATCGAGAGAGAGAGAGAGAGAGAAGGAGGGAGGGAGGGGATATTTATGCACTTGTTTTTAGTAATTTTTCCTTACAGACTCCACAGGCATGAACGGAATGAGACATATATGAAGGTAGATAGATAAATAGACAGATGAGTATGAAGACACTGCAAAATACACATACAGACATACAACAGACTCACATAGATAGATAGATAGATAGATAGAAATGAAGAAAACAGGATAGATAGCTAAATAGAAAGAAACAAACAAGCAAATACACACAATGTGATAGAAAGAAAGAAATGAACACAATAGAATACATAGCTAGATAGAAAGAAAGAAAGAAACAAATAAACATAGATAGATAGATAGATAGATAGATAGATAGATAGATAGATAGAATTTCTGTTTAGATACGTGATACACTTATATATTGATTACTCGCAAAAATGTTTTCTTAAAGATTAGTATCTATTAATTTACTTAAAGATCGCTTTATCTCAATCTATCTATCTATTCGAGAATTTTTAGCTTGTGTTTATTCTTTTCGTACAAAAGTGTGGAGGTATTTTAGACGAGGATTTTTCTGAAATGTGAGTGTGGACAGGTATATTGTGTTTAGAAATATTGGAAGTATTATTCAGGTGAAGACTTAGCCTACGTGAAAGCGTTGTTGTCGTGTGTCCAACGTAGATATTATTTTTATCGTTGGAGATGCAGTCTCCCAGAGGACATTTAAATTTATAGATGCTGGTTTTCTGCAAATATTTAAAAATGTGTACAATAGTCTTTAAATGTTAGCGCTTGTCATTAATAGTTTTTCCTTTATCTAGCACAGTCAAGCCCGGAACTTTTCCACAGCATGTCTAGTTACCTCCCCTTAAACGGTGTCTGTCAACAAGCCATGACTCAGCGTTTGTGACTCCACATATAAAATATGGTAATCTTCGGTTAACCACAACAATTTTTGTCCTTCACAAGCAAGAACACTACATACTTGGTCTATATTTAACAATACCCTGATGATGACATTATGCTATGTCGAAAGTACTCGGAATAAATACAATATGAGCCAATACGGCGGTTTCCTCTCGTCTTTTAACAACCGCACATAGAAGCTTATTCGCGAATATGAAAGGTTCTTATGGAAAATAAGTAGACAGAAGGTTTCTAAATTATTTAATGAAACCTGTCTGAATTAAATCATGCTGGCAAAATATACACACACACACACACATATATATATATATATATATATATATATATATATATATATATATATATATATATGTTCATATCTATCGATCTCAATTTTTCATATCTATCTATCTATCTATCTATCTTATTTCTTTTATAATAAGTAATTTCCACCAGGACCTTCCCCAGAACTGTTACTTTCTCCGGAGAATGCTTTCCTGACAACTAAAATCTTGTTCTCTTTAAGTCCAAGATCAACCAGTATCTATCCTACTCGTCTCTCAAAATTCTCTCACTTTCCCCTCCTCCTTATTATTCACAGATGCAAGGATTGAACTCATGACCACCAGATGACTGTACCACATATATAACCGACTCCTATGCTCAATACACCACCCAAACGACGTTAGTGGCGTGTTTTTTGGAGCCTTTTATGTTCAATGTTGGATGGGATTTTGAATCCTTTTATGTGATAGTCACGCGCCAATTCAACAGGGACGAACATTAACTGATATCACAGGGACAATAATATCACTTTAATCAACAGATATCCCATATCGACCAATCAATGGACATCTGATCATGACTAGAGGGTACCTGGTCAAAACGTTGTGTTTATAATAATATCCATATCCACAAAGACGAGAACAATAGTTCGAAAATAATACAAGAAGATTAATTACATATCTAAAAAAAAAAAAAAAAAAATGCTGAATTATGAAAAGCACCTCGAACCTGCCATCATAACCAAATAATCAAATCACATAATCAAAAACTAAAGAACATTTGACTTTGAATACAAAAGGCTTCAAAAGCAAACCGCTAATGTTTTCGGCACGGTGGCGTAGTGGATATAGGAGTTGGTTATACACTATGATCTAGTGGTCAAGAGTTTAATCCTTACATCAGTGCTTCACCAAGAATAACGCAATAATCATCAGATATCCCATATCAACCGATTAATGGACTCCTGACGATGAACAGAGAATATTTGGCCGAAACATTGTACCTATGTCAACCAAGATGACATGATACAAGAATATTGACAATTACTCGTCTCTGAAATGAAATGCCAAAAGCATTTTTCTTTGTATAAAAAAAAAAAAAGAAGAAAAATCATTGCCACTATTGATAGATTTTGGTTACTTACAATGTTTTCAATTTATGTTCTGCGTTCTGATATTTCGGTAATGTTGCGTTTCTCACTTTTGACATCTCTTTTTATCAGTTTTAACCCGTGAAAATTTCACGGTTTCCCTATTTGAAATTTTTGTTGAATCTTCGTTCCTCAGTTAATGATTGAATAAGCCCATGGCGGGTTCTACAACAATAAATCATCTGTAGAAATTCCACTATCGCATCATTAAATATTTTGAGCTTAACAACTTTAACAAAATATTGCATTAACAATCATAAATATGAATGTTGGTTGTTATTTTAAGAAGTGGGTACAAATGAAAAGATTTGAAATTGGCAACATTTTTCCATTTCAATGAAACAGCCGTTAAACACTTCTAGCTTCCATTCTTTCTTTCACTGAAACCAAGTAGTGTTTTTTACCTCTTTCCACGCGATGAGAACAGAATAGCCCATTATTTATGAGGTATTAACAGGGGACGTTAAACACTTCACTCTTCATTCCTGTCCTTCTTTCTTTCTTTCTTTCTTTCTTTCTTTCTTTCTTTCTAGCTTCCCTTCTTTCTTTCTTTCTTTCTTTCTTTCTTTCTAGTTTCCCTTCTTTCTTTCTTTCTTTCTTTCTTTCTAGCTTCCCTTCTTTCTTTCTTTCTTTCTTTCTTTCTAGCTTCCCTTCTGTATTTCTTTCTTTCTTTCTTTCATTTTCTCACTGAAACCAAGTAATGTCTCCCCCCCTCCACCTCTTTCCATGCGATCCAAACGGAATAGTCCATTATTTATGAGATATTGGCAGAAGACTTTAAACACATTTATCTTCCCTTATTTCTTTCTTTCCTGTTTTATGAGCATTTCTCTTAGTAATAATTTTAAATAAATTCAGCAGACGATGTTATTTTATTTAATTTATTGTAATTGGATTTTTAACGATCGCTGTACTCGATTTCCGTCGTTTGATATTGTATATCTGAAAAATGGCGCTTTTATCGCGGTCATCATTCTTGTCGGCCTTTTGGCTGAGATCAAAGTGTAGTATTTGTTCTTATCATCTTAATCTGATTCTCTCTTTCTCTATCCCCCAATTCTATCTTCACTTATTTCTCTTTTTCTTTCCTGTTTTATGAGCATTTCTCTTAATAATAATTTTAAAATAATTCAGTAGACGATGTTATTTTATTTAATTTATTGTAATTGAATTTTTAACGATCGCTGTACTTGGTTTTCATCTTACATCTGAAAAATGGCGCTTTTATCGAGGTCACCATTCTCTCGGTCTTTTGGCTGAGATCAAAGTGTAGTATCTGTTCTTATCATCTTAATCTGATTCTCTCTCTCTCTCACTCTCTCTCTCACTCTCTCTCTCTCTCTCTTTCTCCCCACTTCTATCCTCCCTTCTTTCTTTCATTTTCTAACTGAAAGCAAGTAGTGTCTTTTCCCCTCTTTCCACGCAATCAAAACGGAATAGTCCATTATTTATGACGTATTGGCAGGGCGTAAATGTCGTGCTAACTAACGAAGAGACGGACAAGCACTATTATAATAGGGTAATTGTTTTAGTGCTAAATTTCCCAATTTGTTTTGACTGCTTGCACAATATTTCTTTTAAAAACCTTTTGAGAGGTCATCGAGAATGAAACTCTCAAGTGCACAAGTGAATAAAGATGTAACAGAATAACTTCATGGAAGAATCCTGGGAATGATCCTGGCTTTCAATCCGACTTTTCGTTTTTAGAAACATCAATGGAATCTCAAAGCCTTCCAGCTGTTTTACCATTAAACCAAAGTATTAAATGTCTTGGAATCGTTTACGTATCGTAAGACTATAGGTAGAGATTCTTCGTGGGGTAATGGTTAGCAAGCTTGTCTTGCTATATCAATTACGACTGAGTAGGGTGATCGACACTTACTAGGTGCTCTTCAATTTCGGCCTTGTACCACGTCTAAACTGCTCTTAAAAAATCACTTGGGCTCATCGACGTGGTGTAATGGTTAGCAAGGGTGTCTCACTAGATCAATTACGATTGAGTAGTGTGATCGACCCTCACTGGGTGCTCTTCAGTCTTGGCCTTGTACCACGTCTAAACTGCTCTTAGAAAATCACTTGGGATCTTCGACGTGGTGTAATGTTTAGCAAGCTTGTCCCGTTAGATCAATTATGACTGAATAGTGAGTTCGAGCCTCACTGGGTGCTCCTTAATGTTGGCCTTGTGCCACAACTAAGCTATGCTTAGTAAATCACTATATGCAAACATTTCTCTATCCAGATTTTCATTAACGCCCCAACGGCGTCGAGAATATCTCTTGTAGTCCTACCATTGGGTCTGCTGGGGTTCTGTGGAGTTCAGGGATGAGAGCAGGTTCTGCCTTCAGGCAAGCGATAGTTGTTTGCGTTGTAGATATAGGGGAAAACATCTTGAGTGTTTTCACCAACGGCACACCCGCCCAACCGTTGACATCATGGCATTAATTCGATATAAAGTACAACTTATGCTCTTCCTTTGCAATTTGGGGAGGGAACGTTCAACATCTGAATCATCTGCACCCAGAACATTCTTCAAATCGTCCTGCTTCTGTTCCTGCAACAGAATGGCGATGTACAGTTCCAGCGGAATAAAGCTCGGCCACATAGTGATGTCTGTGCTACCCGACATGTTCTGGAAGATGTTAGACTCTTTGCCCTGTGGACACGATCACCGATTCCCTTTTGAACAAATTTGCAGCTTGGGTAAAGAATAGCGACCCGGTATGAGATATCGGACATTTCGAATTCCAGTTGGGTTCATTACATTCACTCACGCGAAAATACTCTTGGGATGGTTATAAATCTATCTCTTCTCTACCCGACTCCAACCACCGGCTATGAGTTAAACAGAAGTATTTGAACCTAAAAAATAATTGCCCCCCCCCACAACAAAATAAATCCCCCCCCCAAAAAAAAAGAAAAAATTAAATAAAATAAAGAAAATGAAAAAAACAATCAAAATATGTTTCGGCTTTAACCTTGCCTTAGTCACATGGGGTGTTTTGAAACCCAACCGTTTTTAAAGTACTCGTAACTCACTGGCTAGTTGGCTACTTGTTTCTTTTGCTCCCTCTAAGTACTCTCCTGACTCAACCAGGGTGTGTAGCACGCGATGTGGCGGAGTTGTAGCTCAGTTGTCATGGTAGAAAGACGCCGGGGGACTATCCATTTTCAATAATAGGAGGGGACTAACGCAGGGTTAAAAGTGTCGTTAAGCCGTAAAAAAAAAAAATCAATCCCTATGTATGAGAAATGATGGGACGATGACAGACGCATTCATTTGGTCCGACTACAACTCTTGCTGTGTTTGTTTCAACAAGCGGTGAATAATTTATCGTAGGAAATATTCAACATCTGTCCGATCGTATGCACCAGAGGGTACAATCCTGTGTTTACGCGTAAGTATGTATTAATATGAGGCACGAGTACTATTTATACTCACCTAACATTGAAGCCTGAGAGTTTATCGATCAGCAATCCAGATATATTACCTGTGCATATAATATTAAGTTAATTGAAACAACTATACAAGGTGTTGCAATTTGCAATATAATCCTCCTTCAGTTTATATATATATATATATATATATATATATATATATATATATATATATATATATATATATACTAGCAGTATGACCCGTCTTCGATCGGGTCTTTCATTACTGGGAATTTTTGCCGTTCAACTGGAGCAGTTCAAGTTTAAAGTCAGCCCACTCGAAAATCAACATTAGTAACAACATTTGGGTACAACTGAGGCACTTCCCCAAATAGAGAGGGGGGTAATAATTTGAATGGGGAGTTTGGCCCTGAAAAGGGCCGTTTTTGCGTTCTCAATCTTGTTTCGGCCTCACGTGCAGCAGCAGTTGAAGAGGCGTTTCTCCTCAGCCGTTGAGCCCTTTGATCATCATTATCAGCCTCCGGCGCAAAAGCGTTGGGATGAAAACTGTGGAAACTCATAAACAACATCCGATCACACACACACACACACACACACACACACACACAAATTTTGAAAATTATATATATATATATATATATATATATATATATATATATATAATATTATTGTAATAATGTAAACTATTTTTATTAATTTTTTATGTAAGATATATATCCAAGAACAAATAGCAAATAGTAAAACGTTGCTGAGAGTTATAATGGACAGGAAGTAGTGGAGAGCCATTGTCACCAACAGTTTGGATTCAAAACCGGCACTGAAGAATTATCTATCAAACAACTAAATCATCGAAATCGGATAAAAACTATGGAAACGGATAAACATCCGATCACACACATGTACACACACGCATTTTGAGAATTATATATATATATATATATATATATATATATATATATATATATAATTGTGTGTAAGTAATTCGTCGGACTAAAATAATGTTTATGTTGATGGAATTATATATCTGTAGGGTGGGTAGATATAAAAACGCAACTTACAGTTATGATTATGCACCAAGAGGAAACGATAAAGATATGGGAACGCTGAAATTTTAGATTTAATTCTTTTTCTAGACATATCTGGGCATGTAGTCTAGCGGATTATATTCAGTTTTCTTATGCGTCTAAAAAAAAGTAATATATTTCAGCATTTCAACATTCCAAGAGCAGATTAACCAAAAACGATAACACCCATAAGAAATAACCGTCAGTGTCACTATAGACATTTATTTCCGGTTCCTTCTGAAGACTATTTCAACTCTATACTTCTAAAGTCTCTGCTCGAACTCCGGAATTTTTATCTTGTTGTGGAGTAGCTGAACACCCCCATACGATGGACTGGTCTAAGACTATTTAAACAGCGCTCTCTCTTACTGAGGGGCAGGAGTTAACGATTACAGTTAACTCTGCTTGTCGACTCTTTGCCTCCGGTCCGAGTGGAACCCAGACGAGATCATTTTTTTTTTGCCTGAGTCTATGGGCTCTGAACGCTCAATGTAAAAAAAAACGGCCTTGTGCCCCATCCCGTCTTTTGGGGAGGTCTCGGGCAAATAAGGAGGAGTTAACGATTAAGCTGTTTATTACATTAGTCTGTCTTCTCAATCGTGTGTTATATTATTCTCCGGAATAAATTACTTCTTGTTTTCTATATGTGTGTGAACCTTTCCTATTTACAACACATCTACTGAATTTTCTGTTCTCTCTCCTCAAGCAAACTAGATAGGTTCATTTATCGCCCGGTTCAAACTCCTCTTTATTCTTTTGAAGATGTTTATCTCCTGCTTCTGTTCAGGACTGGATTTCTGGTTCTTTCCTTTAACTCTATTCTTCTAACGTCTTTGTCTGAACTCTGAAATTCTATCCATTATTTTTTTGTCCTTTCTTCTCAACGGGAGTAGATAGGTTCGTCTATCGTCCGGTTCACACACCTCCTCCTTCTTTTGAACAGGAGTAGATGTTTATCTCTTGTTTCTTGTTTAGGATCGGGTTTTCGGTTCCTTCTAATATCTTTTCTTTCTCTTTCATTCCCAGTAGCCTCTAGCGTCTCAGTGGCGCTATTGCCTTGCTTGGGCCGAATTGATTATATATATATATATATATATATATATATATATATATATATATATATATATATATATATATATATAATATATATATATATATATATATATATATATATATATATATATATATATATATATATATATATATATATATATATATATATATATATATATAACATAATATATATATACATAGTATATATATATATATATATATATATATATATATATATATCGATCTTCGGCTCTCTCTCTCTCTCTTTCATTTTGTATTTCCTTTCGCTCTGTCTCTTTTTACCTCCTGTCTTTCCTATTTTTTCTTCTAATTTTCTCTCCTTTCTCTCTCTCTCTCTCTCTCTCTCCCTCCGTTCTCACCCACAACCACCAAATCATCTTACCGTCTTCCGACCGACCCATTCGCAGATGCTATCTTAGTTGCCTCCGTCCATCCAAAACGAACCTCCATATTTATATCTCACGTTGTCTACCGACACGTGTCTTTCGTAACAGTATCCACTTTTTTTTTCTCTTTCTTTTTTCCCCCCAGTTCGATAAAATAACCGCAAGAAATCTATTAAAACAAACTACACCAAAAGCAAACGCTTCTATAAATTCTGGAATCTATCCGACGCAATAAACTATTTCTACTCCAATTAAATTGAAAACTCAGCAACAAAGAAATATCTCGCATAATATCTTGTTAGTCGTACTAAGTTAAAAAATAAAAAAATAAAAAAAACATAAATTAAAACTAAGAGGTTTCCCCTCAAGATATTTCGTTAATAGTTCCAGTCATATCTTTCGTTGTTTATATCATCAACTACGAAACGTCTTAAATCACGAGCCAATTCGTGACGCGTATAAGAGGGTTCAGGACACCGTTCTGGGTATGACGATAAACGACATCCGGCAGCAAGGATTCTGATCGGGAAGATTTGAGAAGCGTGGAACCACCTCTTAAATAGCATCTGTTAGGGCTACCAGCTATGAGCAAATAGTGATCCCCAAACAAGAGTAAAACATTATGAATGTATAAAAATACATTTTTCTGGTAAAAATACGAGCAATATATTTTAATGATAAAAAAAAATTAACAATAGATAATAAATCTAATAAATAAATAGTGTTAATGATCTAATAAATAAACAACCTAATAAATAAATAGTGTAAATAATCTAATAAATAAATAGTGTAAATAATCTAATAAATAGTGTAAATAATCTATCTATCTAGAAAAAAAAATTACCCAAGGAAATTAATTTCGGCATTAAATGGCCCATAAGGATGTTGATATGCCGTTAAACAAACAAAACAAATCAAGGTTCAGTACAAAGACACTGCGGAAGCAGTATTTCGTCAACGCCCATAAACAGCCATTGCTTCCACAGCTTTAAGTATAACAAATATCGGCAAACTTGGAGTTGTACCCGCAAAAATAAATGAATAAATAAAACAAATAAAAATAAAACCAAATAAAACGGCGTGTCAAAAGAAGAGTTATTCCCTTGACACCGCTATTATTTTAACTACCTTCACTCCTCAATGTTTACTGTTTTTAAACGATAGTGTAGAGCTGTAATAAAGCCTAAACATATGATGAAAGTGAATTTTATACAATTTTTGTTCATGACAATAAAAATATTAAACACTATTTACATATTTACAAGAAGAATTTTAGATTTATAATATTCTAAAAACTTAATACAATTGCAACTAATGCAATGCAATATTTGTCATTAAACATTTTATAAAGAAAGAAATACGAAAGAAATTGTTTTATTCATAAATTTATAAACATTTACTAAATTATAAAAATATGTGAAACAATTCTAAGGAAATCCTTATTATTTACCATTTTATAAAGTTTGAATCGATTGGCAATTAGTCAATGTTTTACCGACCAATCCAGTAAACGATATAATAAATAAATAGTGTAAACAACCTAATAAATAAATAGTGTAAATGATCTAATAAAAAAATAGTGTAAACAACCTAATAAATAAATAGTGTAAATAAACAATCTAAAAAATAAATAGTGTAAATAACCTAATAAATAAATAGTGTAAATAATCTAATAAATAGTGTAAATAAACAATCTAAAAAATAAATTGTGTAAATGATCTAATAAATAAATAGTGTAAATAAACAATCTAAAAAATAGTGTAAATGATCTAATAAATAAATAGTGTAAATAAACAATCTAAAAAATAAATAGTGTAAATGATCTAATAAATAAATAGTGTAAACAACCTAATAAATAATAGTGTAAATAAACAATCTAAAAAATAGTGTAAATAAACAATTTAATAAATAAATAGTGTAAACAACCTAATAAATAAATAGTGTAAATGATCTAATAAATAAATAGTGTTAATAATCTAATAGTGTTAATGATCTAATAAATAAATAATGTAAACAACCTAATAAATAGTGTAAATAATCTAATAAATAAATAGTGTAAATAATCTAATAAATAAATGGTGTAAAGAAGCTAATAAATAAATAGTGTAAACAACCTAATAAATAAATAGTGTAAATAAGCTAATAACTAAATAGTGTATATAAGGTAATACATAAATAGTGCAAATAAGCTAATAAATAAATAGTGTAAATAATCCAACAAATAAATAGTGTAAATAAACAATTTAATAAATAAATAGTGTAAACAACCTAATAAATAAATAGTGTTAATGATCTAATAAATAAACAACCTAATAAATAAATAGTGTAAATAATCTAATAAATAAATAGTGTAAATAATCTAATAAATAGTGTAAATAAACTATCTAATAAATAAATAGTGTAAATAATCTAATAAATAAATGGTTTAAAGAAGCTAATAAATAAATAGTGTAAATAATCTAATAAATAAATAGTGTAAATAAACAATCTAATAAATAAATAGTGTTTATTATTTGTGTTGTCAATTCACACGAACAAATAAAAATGTATAAATTTACTTTCATTTTTTCCTGTTTAGTATTGGGTTTCCGTTTTCTTCTAAAGTCCACTTCAGCTCTATGCTTTTAACGCTTGTCCTTTCCTACGCTAATATAACTCCACACAGTAACCCTCTACCTTGTGTGGCTCTTGGCCTTGTATTGGGTGAACATTAGTGAAAAAAATGTCTCTTTACCACTAAAAGGGAGTCCTCGTATTCTGCAGTCTCTTTTTCGAGATATTTCCATGAGAGGAATCCTATTGCGAAATAATGACACTGTGCATTAACTTACGCTGTCTCCCCCGACGGTAGATGGCGCACTAACATGAGATTATTCACTTTACGTTAACTCGGATTTCAGTGGTTCTATTTGACATTATTAGATGAAGTCCGGGTCATTCATGCCCATTGATATGGCATCAATTTGTTTACCTATCTTAGCAGTTGTTACATTTTTTTTTGTTCTCTTCCAGACGAGCTGCTGATCGCTTGGCAAGGATCCGGAGGTGGCTCCTTCCGGTCTGAAAATCTTTGATTTTGCATTTTCTTGTTAGTTTAATTGTTTCAATCGATTTTTTTTTCTTTCGCTTTCGATGAACTATCCTCCTAGATTAACGAGTTCCACGTAGAAGCTTAAAATTAAATGCAAATAATAATATAAAAAAAATCCAGGTCACACGACACGGGATATCGCAGAAATACTCCACATATAAGCGTTTCAAGGCATTTGAAAAAGCTAAAAGCTTGAAAACGGGAATCACTACGGTATTTGTATGTCTTACGATTTAACGGGAAAATGTAATGGACTGTACATCTATTTGCGATTCTCTGCTCAAACGTAACAAAAACGAACTATCTTTTAAAATGACGTTTGCAGGTGATGAAAAATAGATTGTTTAGAACAATGTGAAACAAAAAATAATTTAATGAACTGTATTTCTATCTACGATTCTCTGCTCAAACGTAACAAAAACGACCTAGCTTTTAAAAGAACGTTCGCGGGCGATGAAAAATGGACTGTTCACAACAATGTGAAGTGAAAAGAAAAATGTCGTGGGAAAAACGGAAAACTGTTTTGCATCCGAAGAAGGTGGTGATGTATATCTGGTTGGATTGGAAGGTATTCGAGCATTTCGAGTTCTGTCCGTTGAATTCAGACGTTGAATTCAGACTAATTACTGGATGATTAAAGGCAGAGATCGATGAAAAGCGCCCGGAATTGTCATCTTCCATTGGAACAATTAGTTAATAAATAATCGTGGACCTTATCTTGTTAGCAAGTCAATGCATTCTCTAAGGCCCGACAATGAGATTTGATATATGCAGATTTCATAGCTGGTGGGGGCCTCAAATCATTTGAGAGTAAGTCTCGCTTTTTTTCTTTTTTTTTTTTTGTTTGCGACTATGACACTAAGTCCTCCCCTCGGAGTGACTTATTAAAAACACTCTAGAGTCAGGGATATCATCAACTTAGCACTAGTCGTGTAAAATGGCCCGTGGAGACTACATTTGTAACTGACACACGAAACATAAATGTGTGTGCATATATATACGAAACCTGAAACAATTCTTTTACTAATTTTGTTTTGAAACCATATATATATATATATATATATATATATATATATATATATATATATATATATATATATATATATGCATGTATATATATATTGAAAGAGAGAGAGAGAGAGAGAATTAATATGAGTAAAAGTTTGTTACTTAGCTGATGGATATAACCTTCAGCATCCCGACTAAAGAGTTCCGTAGGCGGACCTGTCTGTATAATCTTCATGGGGCAACAGCAACGTACATATATATATATATACAGTGTATCACAAAAGTGAGTACACCCCTCACATTTCTTCAAATATTTAAGTATATCTCTTCATGGGACAGCACTGAAAAAATTACCTTTTGACACAATGAAAAGTAGTCTGTCTGCAGCATATATAACAGAGTTAATTTCTTTTCCCCTCAAAATAACTCAAAATATAGCCATTAAAAGCTAAATCCCTGGCAACAAAAGTGAGTACACCCCTAAGAATCTACACCCCTAAATGTCTAAATTGAGTACTGCTTTTCATTTTCCCTCCAAAATGTCATGCGACTCATTAGTGTAACTATGCTCTTGTGTTCATGGGGAGCAGGTATATTCAAATTTGTAGTGCAGCTCTAATACTCTCTCTTACCGGTCACTGAAAGTTCCAACATGGCACCACATGGCAACCACTGCTTTACTGAAGAGGCTGAGGGTAAAGGTGATGGACTGGCCAGGCATGTCTCCAGACTTGAACCCAATAGAACATCTTTGGGCCATCCTCAAGCAGAAGGTGGAGGTGCGCAGAGTCTCAAATATCCGCCAGCTCCGCGACGTCGTCATTGAGGAGTGGAAGAGCATTCCAGTGACTACCTGTGAAGCTCTGGTAAACTCCATGCCCAGGAGAGTAAAGGCAGTTTTGGATAATGATGGTGGCCACACAAAATATTGGCAGTTGACATGTTGTATGTTAATATTGACAACTTTTCCTAATGGGTGTACTCACTTTTGTTGCCAGGGATTTAGCTTTTAATGGCTATATTTTGAGTTATTTTGAGGGGAAAATAAATAAACTCTGTTATATATGCTGCAGACAGGCTACTTTTCATTGTGTCAAAGTGTCATTTTGTCAGTGTTGTCCCATGAAGAGATATACTTAAATATTTGAAGAAAATGTGAGGGGTGTACTCACTTTTGTGATACACTGTATATATATATATATATATATATATATATATATAATCGAATCGTCAGGCTATAAGATATGGGTGTTGACTTTAGTGTCCACTTTTATATTTGCATACGCCATATACATGATATTGAGTCCTTTAACCATAACTTAAAACCATATTTTATCATATATATATATATATATATATATATATATATATATATATATATATATATATATATATATATATACCCACAGACCTACCCATATTTCTCACCCAAACAAGACAGACATGATTGAGGAGGTGTTGAGGTCTCACACTTATGCACACACCCTTACTAATATATACACTTACACATATCATACATACTCCCGAAATGATAACATGCACTTAACACAAACACATCCCCTTCCCAGGAACCAATAAAACTGTCAAATTGGCCAAGGGAATTCAGAGTAGCATGAATCTATCCAGCCTCTATCATAAATAATAACTTCCAAGAGGCCGTTTGACCAACACAAGGACTGACTAAGATTAACAATAAAAAAGCAAAAATGAATGAAAACTACAGATATTCATTTTCTTCAGAAAATCATTGATTCCTGTAGGCCACTGCTACTAACAAGCAGAATTTTTTTCTCCTGATGGTGGCCATGCTGGCCGAAACTAGTCGAGGAATCTAACTGAAATAATAAAACAAAAAAAAATATTAATATATAAGCCAGTGTGTCTGAAAATTTTAATTTTTTAATTTCTCAATATTTTTTATTGGACACAGAGTGCGTAGAAACTGTTCAAATGTTCTGTAATTCCGAGAACTTCTGGCTTTAGTTTTAGCCATTATCAAGGATGATTTTTTTCCCCACTTTCTTCCCTTAAGGAACTGTGTTCCGGATCAAACCAAACTGATGAATAATTACATCGGTCACACTACTACATGCCTATCCAGGCGACATACGTTACACCTATCCGACCACAGCTACATTAGAACTCATTTAAACACACGCACACAAACCAACCAGACTCCATCCGAAACATACTAGTAGAAAATACAAGCATAATAACCTCTTCCATATGTTAAAAAAATAAAGAATAAAAATAATGGAAGAATTAATTAATAAAAAAGGAAAAATACCAACACTCAATAATATTAACTACGAACACGGCCACAATTTGTTGACTGTGTTCGGAAAATAAAAAACATCCCTATATATATATATATATATATATATATATATATATATATATATATATGTGTGTGTGTGTGTGTGTGTGTGTGTATATATATATATATATATATTTATAAATTAATTGAGTTAAAATAGGGGACAAGATTTTCATTGAAAATACATCCCTACCCCCTACCAAAACGTAACTAATAACTGATACATCTAAATACAGCGATAATGAACACGCAAACACCTCTTGTCTGGTTGAATTGGTTTCTGTATCCTTGGAAACGTGAATTATGATTTTTGCTGTGTCTTTAAAAACCCAGTAATTTTAAAAGTTACTCCTAAATTCGCTTGAGGATGAAATGGAACTAATGTCTTTAATTTAATTACAAAATTAAATTCGGAGCTTTCAGCTTCCATTTTTGAAACATGGTTAGAACTGTGTAGCGAAAAAAAGCATATTTTAAATCAATTATTTTATAATATTAATGATCTGTAAATTTACATTGAGCCCTATTTACATTGAGCACTATTTTGTAAAAATAAAAATATCTTTAAGAACACCGGATTATATATCTTACTGTTCTTTATTTATATATATATATATATATATATATATATATATATATATATATATATATATATATATATATATATATAAAGTTTGACATAATCAAGTAAAGTCCATTGTTATTAGAAAAGTGCTGTTGTACTTACTTTAATCCGGGCAGCTGTGTAAGAGGGCACTTCAGATTGCTATAAACTTTAGATTATGATTGGGGGGGAGACATTGATCTCGTTTTTTAAAAGCCTATTACTTCATTTTGATTGCCTATAAGTGCCCAGACGACGTCGGATGCAAATATTAGAGCACTTAAAAATTAGGCGGGTGAAAAAGACGACACAATAGAGCAAGCCAAGTGAACGCCGGGGCTTGTATAACCGCTGAGATAAGTGTATCTTTCTCATTACTCGAATGTTCGGTGCGTACGAACACATCACGTTGAAACACCGGTTCTTGTACGATCGTCGAAGTTAAGCAACATCAAGTTTGGTCAGTACCTAGATGGGTGACCGCTTGGGAATACAAGGTGCTGTAAGATTGAATATGCTGGTGGCATAAAGGCATTACAGCCACATCACGTTGAAATACCGGTTCCCGTACGATCACCGAAGTTAAGCAACATCTAGCCTGGTCTGTACTTAGATGGGTGACTGCTTGAGAATACCATAAAAATTGCTGTAATATTGGGTGTGCGAATGGTGCAATGTATAAAGGCTCGAAATTGGAAATCTGAGAGTCGAGTTCCAATTCCCGTTGGGTTCGTTATATTATGTGCAAATATCCTTCAGAAGTTAAGCAACGTCGAGCCTCGTTAGTACCTATGGTAGACGGATGACAGCTTGGGAATTTCCAGGTGCCGTAACATTGGATGTGCGAATGGTGTAATGTATAATTAAAAATCAGAGAACCGAGTTCCAATACCAGTTGGGTCCATTATAGTTACTTACGCGCAAATACTTTTGGGAAGTTAAGCAATGTCGAGATGGGTGACCGCTTGGGGATACCAAGTGCTGTAAGATTGGATGTACGAATGGATAATGGTTCGAAATTGGAAATCTGAGGGACGAGTTATATTCTCTTACGCGCAAATAGCCTTGAATCTACCTCTTCTCCCCCAGCTATGGGTTAATTAGTAAGTTTTGTATCACCAAATGTCTTATCTTCCCAAAAGGTAAAATTACGTTTAAAATATTTGTATTTCAGCATTAAATAGCCTGTAGATGTTAATATATCGCAAAGTGAAATAAACAACATCAAAACAACTGTCTGGTGTTCGAAGCCAAACATAAACAAAAAAGAATTTTAAATGCTGATTTTCAAGTCAGGCATAGTCTCTATGGCCTTTCATGGCGCGATTGCAGCTATCAAATTATTGCGCCTTTTATACTATGTATATAAATTTGTATCGTGAGAATTCTTTTGTCCGTTTCCTCTTTTGATGACACCCTATGCGCAAGCCACCAATCTGCCACTAGGTGGCATGCCACTAGCGTTTACCGCTGGTGGCCCGCTGTCTCGGCAATGTTAAGAGGTTAATGAATATACATTCCCTTGCTATGTTAACTTGATGGAAGAAATTTAGGATAAAACAAACCTAAACTATTCTATTTTGGGCGGGGTTACCAATATTCAGCACAGAGTTCCCAATATCCTGATACCGAATTCTGATGGAGAGATTGGTCACCTTGTCGTCCAAATCTTGACTTTAAACTATTGCTTAAAGTACAAGATCAGTTTGGGAGATGTAAACTTCTCGTCTTATTAGAATTTCTTCTGTCGCGTCGTCCATATCACGACTCTCATAACGCCTAGCATGCAAAAGAACACATAGTGCTCAGCCTTAGTCAACGGCGGTACCACATTGCTACAAACAGAACTGGCCTCGAGGACAAAGGAACTTCAGCATGCAAACCATGATGTCTTCAATAAACTTGCACAATGGGACTACGACCTGCAGTGTAAGAAGCTGCAACCCAGGTTCTCAACCGACTCACCGCATCGAACACAGTTTTGAGATTTTTCCACCACCGAACAAAGTCTTTTGCTGACCCAGAGGGCCTTTCCTATCACAAGTCAAGTGAGTGATGGTTCATCATTAGTGAGGCATTCAGACCATCTTGAATGAACCCTTAACTAACACGCGATATAATGCCTTACGAGACAACGCCTGGACGTCGGAGAGACCATCCGTCGCCTGTAAGACATTCACAATAGAAGGAGCATTCACCTCAGGGTAAACAGGGCGGGGCCCCTCCTTCTTGCACGAGTTCACACTTCTCAGAGATGGGAAGTTCTTAGGGGCATCTTCCTCCCAACATCCACACCACCATCCGCTTGCGAACACATTCGATCTCGGAAAGCGATGCGAAACGTATATTAACGAATCTTAACGCTAAGCATACCCAGACCGCCTGCAGAAGGGTGGCTGTAATAGATCTCCCGGCATACCTAGGAAGCTTTGCCTCCGGACTAGAAGGAGAACAACACCCTTACTAAACTCATTAGTGTGGTATACCGGTGTGGAATCTCGGAGAGTCAGTCAAGGAGAATCAGGTAGATGTCCGAAGTACATACTTCTGCCCTCCCCTTTAACGAAAGATTCCTCCGGGGCCACTGCGACCTCGGCCTTCTCCCGAAACTTCGAACAATTTCTTTCAAAGAGGAGTATCACAGGGGAAAATTCATCAGAAGAATTACCATGAAAGTATTTACAGAAAAGCTACAGTAAAGCTATATTACGGCAGTGGGTAAGTGACTGAAGGCGAGATGCCAGATTATGACCAATAACACTGCAGATTCTTCTTTGGATGCTAACAAGAATCACTAAATATCTAACAAGAAGAGCAGAACCAAGTGTGGCAGCTGTCTTTGAAAGCAAAGACAAATGGTTGACGTAGAAATGTGTAAAATAAATTATGCCGAGAAAAATTGTCTAGCACATTGAATTAATTTTCCTAGCGGCAAACCAAGCAATTGATTCAATATAATCTTTCCACT
>CAHIKZ030005487.1:2415000-2462500 GCA_903632075.3 Acanthosepion pharaonis | reverse complement strand
GAGAAGAAACTGTTAGCATAGAACTTACAGTTACATCTATCTAGTTCAACTGTAAATTGATTAGATCTGGACGCCAGTCTGGTAATGTGCTTAGATTAATAAAGTCTAGGTACCATAGCGAAGAGCTCATCCGAAAAATTACCATGAAAGTTTTTATAGAAAAGCACAGAGATGCAACCTTATGGTGCTGGGCAATTGATTGAAGTCGAACGGCTAGATCAAGACCAATAATATTGCTGATTCTTCTTTGGATCTTATCAAGGAGCTCAAGGTAAATAGCAGGGACACCAGACCATATGTGGCAGCAATATTCTCAGCATGGATGAATGGTAGACTTATAGATATGCAAGATAGATTCTGGAGTGAAAAGCTTTCTCGACTGACACAGTTAAGCGACTTTCGTAATAGCTGACCTAGCAATGGATCCATTATAGGCTTTTCACTTCATATCAGCAGAGAACATTAGCCAGAGAAGGCGCAACGGTTCACTTTCCTGGAGGTTAGCATCAGCCATGCTGATGGAAGGCAGAGAGGGGTCTCTCAGATGATTAATGGAGAGAAGTTTAGTTTTGGAGGCGTTAAAATTAAGAAACCCCATTTTGCAGAAGTTAAAATCTAACTTGAGGTCGTTTCTTTCTTTAGAATTAACAACAAAAGTATTAAAAACTATTCTTGTAAATAAACAGTATAACAGACTAAAGAGACCCGTGACAATTTCACGGTTTTCCTATTTGAATTTTCTGATGAATCTTAATTCTTAAGTTTATGATTGAGTAAGCTCATGGCCAGTTCTACGACAATAAAATATCCGTAGAGATTCCCCGATCACATCATTAAATATTTGAGCTTAACAACTTTAACAAAATATTAAAATATTGCAATAACACTCATAAATATGAATGTTGGTCGTTATTTTAAGAAGTAAGGGGGTACAAATGAAAAGATTCGAAATTGACAACTTTTTCATTTCACTGAAACAGACGTCAAACACACTTTTCTTTCTTTCTTTTTTCTTTCTTTCTATTTTTCTTTCATTTTCTCACTGAAACCAAATAGCGTCTCTAATGTGTCTTTTACATCTTTCCACGTGATGAAAACGGAATAGTCCATTATTTATGAGATATCGACAGGAGACGTTAAACACATCTATCTATCTATCTATCTATCTATCTATCTATCTATCTCATTGAAACCAAGTAGCGTCTATGATATGTCTTTTCCCCTCTTTCCACGCGATCAAAAGAGAATAGTCCATTATTTGTGAAATATCAGTAGCAGACGTTAAACACTGCACTCTTCATTTCTTTCTTTCATTCTTCCTTTCTTTTTTCTTCTTTCTTTATTTCTTTCTTTTTCTTTCTTTCTTTCTTTCTTTGACTGAAACCAAGTAGCGTTTCTGATATGTATTTCCCCTCTTTCCACGCGATCAAAACAGAATAGCCCATTATTTATGAGGTATTAGTAGGAGACGTTAAACACTCCATTCTTTCTTTCTTTCTTTCTTTCTTTCTTTCTTTCTTTCTTTCTTTCTTTCTTTCTTTCTTTCAATGACTTTTCCTCCCCCCCTTTGCTTTGCTTCTCTTTTCTTTTTTTCTTTCTTTCTTTCTTTCTTTCTTTCTTTCTTATATGAATTTTCTGCCTCACCACGCCATCAAAACGGAATAGTCCATTATTTATAAGGTATTAGCGGGGTGTATCTCAGACCAAGGGAGTGATAAGCATAATTATAATTATCATAGTACTTGTCATTTTGTTGTCAATTCGCGAGAAAAAAAGCGAGATGCTCCCGACCAATTAAAAGTAAAATTATGCCCTGAAAATGCATTTTCTTTCAAAATTTATAATTTCACTTACTCGTAGTTACAGGGTTTAATTAAATTTTCTTGTTCTTAGACATTTCTACAAACTTACGAATATAACAATTATTTTCATTATTGTTGCTTTTTTTTAATCAATTGAAGACAGGCTTTAGTAAAAACCGGAAACCCTATTCTAAACAGGCAACAAGTGATAAACCTATATTCCTTTTCAAAATACCGGAGAGGAGAGTGAACCGGGTGATAGGCGAACCTATCTACTCCTATTGGAAAGAAAAAATAATTAATAAATAAAATTTCAGAGTTCAGACGGCGAGATTAGAAGTATATTTTTTATGAACTTGTAAATATAAGGATATTTTTATAGACTTGTAAATATAAAATTATTCTTGTGTATCTAATAAAATAGATAATGTTTAAGTTTTTCTGTTGTCAGCTCTCGCGAAAAAAGAGAACAAAAAATGAGTATCATCTCTTTTGGTTCTATTAAAATGCTAAAAATTGCTTTTTTAAAACAATAAAAAATGTCGAAGCAGTTTGCAGTAATAGCGTCATCGAGAAAACAATCCTTCCTTTTTAATAGACCGTTTTATTTTATTTAGTTTTTTGCAGCTTAGCTTGTTAAACTTTACCGTTTATTTTTCTTTGCCTTATGCATCAAAAAGAAAAAAAACAAAAAACAACGAAACAAGCAGGACGTGAATGATTGAGAGATCTGTGTTCATTAACTGTAAGAGAACGTCCAAAATGCAGGCTTTTGTACTAAAATATTTACGATAAGAGCTCAAGAGAAATAACGATGTTTTGAGCAATCTACAAATAGGTTGAAACCTGAGACGGATGGAAAGTTACTGCCGCCATCATCCGTTATTTCTCGTTGAGAGTGCTTAGATACCAATGAAGATAAAATATATGCTATGTCACAGAGTAAGGTAAGACAGTTAAAAGATAAAACAAGGGGTGTTTTTTTTTATTTTTATTTTTTCGGGGAGAAGAAGAGGTATGTGCCTGTGGGGTACAGTTGGAAGGGTGATACTTCAGTCGAATGGTGAAGTGCTGAAATTGTAGCAATGCAGAACGGAAGTGGGGGAGAAGGTATTACAGATGTACAAAGATTTCTCGGTAAATATATACGTAGGTATATTAATAAGCTGGCCATCTAATGATGGAAGAATAACATATATTTTATATATGTTAGGTTATCTTTCAACATAATTTCTTTTCTTGACAAGGCACTTAATTTCACGTTGAATAGTAATAATGCAGTTCAAAAATTAGACAATGAAAATCACTGGTCATGAATTATAATGCAGCTAGATAAGTGCGTGTTTAATCTTGAGTAAATGGAAATACATATTCAGGATGTTAAAACTTTATTTTCCATCAGTATACACCGGGTGTAACAGTAAAGTTGTCCAAATCCTGTAACAGCATAATTGTCTATCCCCCAAAATGTTTAATATCTAAAAATCACTAATCAAGTTTCTTTTTTCCAGGTTTTCAGATAAGACGTTTAGCCATCTTGATACTATAAGTCATAAGAATCACTGAAAAACAAAACTAAGAAAAGGTTAAAATCGTTTTGCGTCAGCCCCACTGTCTTGTCAACTGAGCAATGGGGAGAGGAAAAAGATCATTCAGGCCTTCAGTAATGGTACAAACATTCATTCTCTGGCTTCCATTTTCAAAGTCCATTCAAGGTCCCTCAAGAAAAGGGTGAATAAGTTTTAAAAAAGAGGACGAGTAGGGAGGAAAACTGGATCAGGTGGTGACACAGGAAGAGAAATCATCATTTCAGTTCAGAGTTAAAGAGATCAATTAGAAAAGATCCAACTCAATCCGTAAGACGTTTGCACGTGAGAGATCATCTTGAATAAGTTGGGAAATGTTCTTTGAATATATATATATATATATATATATATATATATATATATATATATATATATATATATTTGAACTTTATTTCAATCCTTTATCATCTTGAATAAGTTGGGAAATGTTCTTAGAATATATATATATATATATATATATATATATATATATATATATATATATATATATATATATATTTGAACTTTATTTCAATCCTTTATGAGATTACGATCCTTAGCTGTGATTAATTATTGTTGAACATATCATTTTCGTTTATGAAGGATTTCATCACGATTATTCTGTTAAGCTTGGAGAGTAACTATATATTCCAATAGCGTTATAAAAACCTCGGAATTCCAGTTAGATATCTTTAATCATTTCTAAAAATACAACGGTTCAAAGCTTAATCTAACAACTGGACAATTTTATTGTTACACGATTTGAAAAATGTTGGTGTTACACAGTATATATATATATATATATATATATATATATATATATATATATATATATATATATGTATGTAAAAAAAAAAAGAAACGTTTTTGGTTATAATATGGTGATTTGTTTTACTGTATATATTATGTTTTATTCTTCATATTTTTGCTACACAAGTTTCTGTTCTCGTGACCTTCTTCAGAAAAATTAAAGGTATCAATTTTTAAAGGAATAAAATTTCTTTATGTTCTTTTAATATTACATTGTTCATTTTCTATATTTGTAGTTAGCCTTGATCTCATTTCTTCGACTGTTGGCAAGAGTGACTTTCTGTCTAGGTGGTAATAACATCATTAGTATATATGTGTGTAAGCTGATTCATGTGCAACCTAGCGGGGACACGCACGCTCACACCCACACAAGATACACCAAAATGGAAATAGATTTGACAAGCTCAGGGGTGATGTGGGGAGAGGGGGGGCATCTATCATCAACACATCTGTCAAGGCCACCACTAAGGTCAAACATAATGATTTTATTACCAGTTAGGAAAGAAAGTCACTATTGCCAACAGTCGAAAAAATGAGATGAAAGGCTCATTACAAATACAGAAAATGAACAATAAAATATTAAAAGAACATAAGGAAATTTTATTCCTTTAATAATTGATTCCTTTAACTTGCCTGAAGAAGGTTACGAGAACAGAAACTCGTGTAGCAAAAATATGAAGAATAAAACAGATCCTTATTATGACCAAAGACGTTTGGGGTTTCTTTCTTTTTAGACAGTATGCATTCTTCTCTCATTGGAAGTACTATAAACTTTTCCCTATATATATATATATATATATATATATATTTATTAAAGACATTTTTATGTTTAACGTTGTTATTTATAGATACAAGTATTTAAGCAAATGCTCTGTTTATGATAAACAGTATTAAATAACATTTACCGGCCTGAATGTCCGATTAATTTTCATAGAAAATATTCGTTCTTTGACAGGATTCGAACCTGCATCCCCTATACGGAACCGTCATTTACGCTGACGTGCCGTGAACTGGTAGACAAGGTCGAAGATTTTTATAAACAAATGAAAACCGTAACCTTACGGTAGACAAGGTATAAGATTGTATAGTTTAATAAACAACGTAAATTCGACCTTGTCTACCGGTAAATGTTATTTATCATAAACAATTGTTTAAATACTTGTATCTATAAATAACAACGTTAAACATAAAATGTCTTTAATAAATAAATTGTCGGACCTTGTCCATTTCTTAACATATATATATATATATATATACATGAATCATTCATACAAAAAACAGATATATATGAATGATTCATGTAATGTAAATTGAACTGCACCACATACTTGATATATATATATATATATATATATAAAAGGCAGGATGTGTGTGTGTATGTAACGAATGCACGGCTGCAATTTTCGACGGATTTGAACCAAAATTTACATGCACATGCTCCAAGTTAGTGGAAAGGCCAAGACCGACTTTTCATTTCCCAACTCCCATCGATAGTGGAAATAATCGATTTTTTTCATGCTTCTACAGCAGTTTTCATGTAGTTTGCGGCCATTTTCTACTGGCCAGAGTGAGAGCCAATAGCTGGCTGCTACAAATAGGCAGGAAGATTCTATTGGCCAGCGTGAGAGCCAATAGCTGACTGACACGAATGTTAACTAGCATGCAAATAAATATCGATATCTGCATTCGTCACAAGTGGGAAAAATTTAAATCTGCATGGCACTTTACTCCAATTAGCTTATTCACTTGCTTAAACTCAACATTGATTCTGATTCCGCAGAACTGGGTTGGGTGTGAAAAAGTATTTGTTGTTAACATTCTTTTTTCATTCGGTTTTTCCAGTTACGAGTCCTTTTTTTAAAGCTGATCGTTTTGTGTTCGTTTTGTTTAGTTCTTTTTTCGTAACAGATTTTATAGAGATTACTTTTTCGTAACAGACTTTATAGAGCTTAGAAAAAATTCGCAGTGTGAGATAGGCAAGAAGTAAGGCATGTAGCAACATCAGCACGGCAAAGGGCACTCCTTTAAAGGCAAGGAAGGACAAAAATATTTTAAGTCAAGTGATAGCGATTGCTGTATGAGTCGTACGATTTTTGAATCAAGCACGGGCAACGCCGGGCCATGCTGCTAGTATATATATATATATATATATATATATATATATATATGCTTATTGAAAGGTAACTGCCTATTTCATGCATGATGAACTGTCCAGACTATAATTATAGTTAGACAGGAGTGTCTATCATACATAAAATAGGGAGTTACTTTTCAATCACCCTGTATATAATTAGATAAAGAACAAACTCAGATAATCGAATTCCGATCGATATTTGATCTATATTTGATCCTACCTCATATATATATATATATATATATATATATATATATATATATATATATATATATATAGTGTCTCCCAGAATTAATTATTTCAATAAAATAGGACAAATTTAAAAAAAAAAATCTGACACAATTTTATGTTTATTATTTAATTATGAGACAAATAGGTGTATAAATCTTACATCATTATGAAGCATTTCAGGAGTTAACGCCCGCACTGCTAAACTGAATGTATTCTTTAAGCTCAGCTAAACTATGGATCATTTGGCGATAAAACTTTGTTTCAATGAAACAGCATGCAAAGAAATCTGGCGTGGGGGGGGGGGATCAACAAAAATGCATTCTTGTGTATTCATTATCAATATTAATAAAAAAATTGTAAAGTTATAAATAGAATTAAAAATGAATACACTTCTAACATATTAAACATGAGAAACAGAAATAAAAGTGAATTAAAAAAAATGTCCGATTTCACTGAAATACATAGTTAATTATGGGACATCTATTCACATAGGAAGCATGTTTTAAGGAAAACACACTTCCTCACTTATATATGTTGACGGTTACAAGACCTGAAACAGGTGTAGCAAAAAATAGGAAAAATAAAGTATAATATGTATTTTTAAAAAATTAAATAAATAAATAAATAAATCCACATTATAACTAAAAATAATTGCCTCTTCTCTTTAATATATATATATATATATATATATATATATGTGTGTGTGTGTGTGTGTGTGTGTGTGTGTGTGTGTGTGTGTGTGTGTGTTAGAGTGTGCAGCTTATATTTTATATCATAAAGAAATAATTTATACAAAGAATTAAATATCAATGTCAATCTGATTAATGGCGAAATCACTTTGCTAACAGAACTTAATGAGACATTAACTTAATATCAATTCCTTGAATAATGAGATCCTTATATTCGAGTTGTTGTCAGACGGAAGACACATGCCAAGTACTTTTGACAATTTCAAATTGTCATCTTCAGGGCGCAATATATTTGCCTATATATAAGAAAATAACGGACTGAGGAATCGGAGAGCCGATTTCGAATTACATTCACTTACGTGCTACTACCCTTGGGAACGGTATGAATCCTCTTCTTCCCCACTCCCCAGCTATGGGTAAATAGCAGGACCAGGGTGGCAACTGTTATAGGAGAAGGGCAACTCTGAATTAAAGTCTGATCCCCCAGTTTGGTGTTGTGCAGTAGGCTAGCAATCTTACTCATTACTAACAACCTACTGAAAAATGAATTGTTAAAGAACCCGCAATGATATCTTGCGGTCCTGTATTCCTCAAGGAATATAAATGCATTGTATATATTCACATGTGGACGCACATAGAGACTAATCACCTTGACATTCAACAGAGTGCGGCATCAGCCGAAGAAACAGAAATTTAGTTCAGTGTGATTTCAAACGATATGGAAAGAAGGTACTTTTGTTATTCCCATGAAATCAAGAAAATTTCATAACTGAGAAAAGTGGGTCACAATATTTTTTTTTTTTTTTTTTTACCCATGATCGACTTTTACTCTTAATTTTTTTTGGTGGATGAATAAAAAGCTTATTTTATTTTTTAGTAATAGATAAGTTTAGGATTTGGTTTGGTTTGGATTGGTCTGTTTTACGGTATATCAACCTCAATAGGTTATTTAATGCCGACAAAATTTTTATTGCTGGTAATGTTTTTTTTTATCTATCTATCTATCTATCTATCTATCTATCTATCTATCTATCTATCTATCTATCTATCTATCTATCCCATTCAGTTTCTATCTATCTATCTATCTATCTATCTATCTATCTATCTATCTATCTATCTATTGGTTTGGTTTGTTTTGTTTTACGGCATATCAACCTCAATGGGTTATTTAATGCCGAAAACATTTTTATCGTTGGTATTATTTTTTCCTCAAAAATGCATTGCTGGTAATAATTTTTCTTTCAAAAATCTATTGCTGGTATTAAAACCTATTTTTACACTTTCATAGTGTTTTGACCCCAGTTTGGGGATTAACTATTTACCCATAGCTGGGACCCTAACAGGTGCTACCACTCCGGGTCAGCAAATAAGAGGTGGCTCCATACTGAAAAGAGAGATAACAGCTACCGAAGTTGAAAAACTTATTTTTCCTGAAAAATCGTTTAAGAGAAAGATTTTTTTTTAATGAATTGTAGATATAGCACGTACACTAAGACACATTCACGTGCACATGTAAACAGGTATTACACTCGGATACACGTGTACACTAGAGTTCAAAGGTTTTGAAGTGGCCCCCAGAATTAGCTTAGGATGAACTTGAAAGAATAGTGAAAAAAAAAAAAACAAAAAAAAAACAGAAAAAGAACTCTTAGAGTCCCTGAAAAAGAATGGACTCAATTATCAAACTTACACTTTGAGAAAATTTTATAACGAATGCCAAACATTTGTACTGTTGTAATCAAGGCTAAAGGAGGATATTGTGACGGGAGCAAAATGTAATCATGACGAGTGGCAGAAGAATGCGAAAGTATTCTAAATTTAACACATGATAGTGATAAAATTAAAGGAAGGAATATTGTACAAGTGCAGACAATGCAACCAAAGGAAAAAAAATGATGACTGCGACGAACCAGTATTACGGTTGCGAAGGATTTCATTTTAAGGCAGATTGCCTGTTCAAAAATAAAAATATGTTTCTAATGCGGAAGACTGGGTCATAGACAATGTCATTGCAAATTAAAGCAAAGAAAAAAAAACTTTTTAATACAACAAGAGTTGTATTAACATCTCAAGATCTGAATGAAGTCCGGAACAGAAATTTTATGAACATTAGAATGAAAAACGTTGAAGTAAAACTTCAATTGGACACAGGAAGCGACATTACCATAATTAATGAAAAAAAACTTTGAAAAATCATTTGTTAACCTACATTAACACAACTCAAAGACACATGGCACAGTGGATAAAGATGTTGGTTAGATCCAGTGACAGGACCCAAAGAGTGTGAGTTCAATACCTGGTTAAGGCAGTGGAGAACTTTCCGAGGGAAATTAACAGGAGATAACTGACATCCATTAAACATGGCAAGTGGAACTAGAACAGTCTAGCCCAGTGAGTGAAAAAAGGGTTCAGTTAGACATTCCAACCACCTGAAGAAGGCCGGAGCATACAACGGCCGAAACGTTGTGATAAATCTTGCGACAAAGATGAGGACAATAGTTCGAATAATGTAAATAGTGTACATAATACCTCATCTCACAAATATAGAAAGATACGTACATTAAGGAATACCAAAATGTTGAATGCGGCGTATCAGGAAAAATATTAATGTTATTATTTAATGTTATTAATTATTATTAATTAATGTTATTATTTAAAAACTAAGGCATTCACATTAATAAATGTTATAGTGGAACACACCTATTCTATAGTTAATAGACTCTCCCACCTATAATAAGTAGTAATAGTCGCTAAGTCGATCAGTCGACTGGCTGATCGGTTGAACTGTCTGCCTTTGAGCGGGGAGGAACCCGAAAGAGGCTACGCCGAAGGGCGGATTCTCTTTCGGGGAGGTAAACCGACCCTGAACCCGTTTATACGGGTTCAATGGGCATATTCCACGTTAAACCGGCCTTGTGCCACATGATGCCCTCGTGGGGTGGTGACTAAATATCGAGTTGGTCAGTCAGTCGATGTCGGACGACCGTTAGTCGGATACTAAAGTATCAGCGACCACCACTAGATTACTATGGGTTATACCTAATATATGAAGTTCCTAACGTTTTGTACGTCGAACCTATTTTAGGACCGGCTTAGTACAAATACAAGATTCCACTGTGAAACTACTCTACAACAATAAGAATACGTTGAACTTATTGGGCGCGGATTGAATGGACGTGTTCGATTTTTGGAGTCTGTCCGTAAAATCATTCTGTAAAAAGTGAATTGCTTCTTTTCCAAAATAAGTATGGCAACTGAAGGTTTTTTTTATAAAAGACATTTGCAGTTCCAGACAATGCAGTGCCTGATAATTGCACGTGACTTCGAGTGACTTTCAAAATTTTGCAAATAGTATGCAGTTGAACATATAACAACGCCCCCATACCAACCCAAAATCAAATGGTCAGGCCGAATGTTTTGTTAATACTTTCAAAATGGCAATAAAGAAATCAAACGGGGAGGAGACGGAAGAAGTAATACTCTAATAGGTTTTAAGAATTTATAGACTGACCCCTGACCCTAACACTGCACCAAGGATGTCAAAAACTGAACTAATGTTTGCCGGGAAAATTAAATCATTGTTTGACAAATTACTACCTGGAAGATAATTAAAAGTTGTCATTTTACGAAATTAGCTATAAAATCTTTCAAAGCTGGAGATAAGCTTTTTTTTCGGGATTTAAAAGACAGGAAAGGAAAGTTGGGAAGATGGTGAAATAGTAAATCGCATTGGCAGGATTACGTAATATGATACAAGGTATTTGCTTATGGAAAAATTGTATAATTAATTTTGAATTGACAACTTCATTTATAACTACGAGAACAAAACATGTTAGTCAAAGAAAAAAAAAAGCATGGGAAATGTTGGAAGTGAACACCAAAAGAAGAAAATACGTATTTAAAAGAGAATGCATATCTTAAAAAGGGAGGCGTTGTGTAGAAAGACTATCGAACTACTCTGCATTAATTGTTGAACATGTACTCCTCCATATAACACTATCTATCTATCTATCTATCTATCTATCTATCTATCTATCTATCTATCTATCTCGGTTTGTTCATATCTATCTATCTATCTATCTATCTATCTATCTATCTATCTCAGTCTGTCATCTATCTATCTATCTATCTATCTATCTATCTATCTATCTCAATCTGTTCATATCTATCTATCTATCTATCTATCTATCTATCTATCTCAGTCTATTCATATCTATCTATCTATCTATCTATCTATCTATCTCAATCTGTTCATATCTATCTATCTATCTATCTATCTATCTATCTATCTATCTATCTATCTATCTATCTAATACAGTCTGTTCCTATCTATCTAGTGCACGCATACGCAGACACTCGTGCACGTAAAGAGGCGCGCTGTACACCAGGACTGTTAGAGGTGACCCATTCGTAACATTTGGGATCCTCTCTAAGAATATGTCAGCAACACTCTTAACATATTCACCAAAAAGTTCTCTTGAAACAAAAGCCATCCAGCTCATATGTGAATAAGCGAGACATTTTTAGAAAATCCGATTACAAAGGCTGCAAATACTTTTGCACATCAGTGACCTTCTTTATCTTTTGACAAATAAAGAACCTAAGCGTCGACACTTACATAATCTATCTATCTATCTATCTATCTATCTATCTATCTATCTATCTATCTATCTATCTAGTGCTTTGCTTTCTATCTATGTCTTTAAAGACAACTGGATGGAACATATACAAATCTACTTAGAAAAATCCAGAACATCAGCAGGAGATTCCATGCAACGCTTAACACAATTTACGAAGAACTGAGACCAATCCCTCTTAAGCTCAAACAAAAATGGCTACTGTTTGCCGAGCACTGCCACCGAGCGGACAGGGAAATCGTCTCTTTCTAACTCCTATGGCATCCTTCTGGGAATGTCTTCTCGTGAAAATTGACTTTCCCAGACTCACTTAACTCGAGACTAAGGATTGGACGTTGGGGATCTGGGCAGATCATTACAGGACCGAACAGTGTGGAAAGAGATTGTCAATGGAGTTCCGACCAACCAGACGGAGATCGAAGGAAGATGATGATGATGATGATCTATCTATCTATCTATCTATCTATCTATCTATCTATCTATCTCAATCAATTTATATCTATCTATCTATCTATCTATCTATCTATCTATCTATCTCAATCTATTCATTATCTATCTATCTATCTATCTATCTATCTATCTATCTATCTATCTATCTATCTATCTCACTCTATTCATTTCTATCTGTTGAGATAATCGGAGACTGTCGGAGCGATATAACGGCGTTCTATGCGTTTTTATTTATATACGCATTCATGCAAATCTTACTAAGATTAGAGCCCTCCCCTCTCCCCTCTCACCATTTGTGATTGTTTCCCTTTCGGCGTCGATGTCCGTTCAGACAATTCTTGAGACCGGTCTGCAATTTCTCATGTCTGCCTGTCCAGGAATTATTCTTTCGTACCAACGTATGTCTTTTCGGTCCAGATGATGATCTGCAAACCATCTGGCAAACAACACAGGCATTAATGGTAGGACGATGAGGCGTGCTGGCATAGTTGACTTCGCGTTGTAAAGATGACCTTTCAGATGGTTTACATCACCTGTCCACGACAACACCATCTGATCTCTCTCTCTCTCTCTCTCTCACACACACAGGCACACACATACGCGCACACAGAACACATTTCCAAGACTGAATAATAGTCGGCAAATCCGAGTGAGCGCCTCTTCGGCGGGTGTCACGGTTTGATCGGAGCATACATGAGACATTCATCGTCACACATACAGATGTCAATTATTACATTGGTTAAAATGGAAAGCAGAATAAAGTCAGATAGAGGCATTAAAATCTAAATGGAATTGATCGATATTTGATCTCAACTCTCTCTCTCTCTCTCTCGCACACACATATATATATATATATATATGAAATAGTGTATTTGAGCAGCAATCCCTCTTTTATACAAGTTTCATTAACGATAAATAAGAAGGTCCTGCGATTAAGCTTTTTATTTAGTTCTTCTTTTATTCGTACAAGTGTTCTCTTTTCTGGGCACAAAGTGTGTAAAAAAGTAATGGAAACACTTGCACGAATACAAGAAAAAATAAATAAAAAGCTTAATTATAGTAGCTTGTCAGTCCTCTTTAACGAAACCTATATATATATATATATATATATATATATATATATATATATATATATATCGGTTATATATATATATATATCGGTTGTAGCAGAAAAATTGTCCAAATCGTGTAATAGCATGGGATAATTGCCCATCCCACAAAATTTTTAATATATCAAAAAACACTAAACTAATTGAGTTTCTATTCTCCAGGTTTTCAGATAACACGTTTAGCCATCTTGACACAATTTGTCGTAAGAATCACTGAAAAACCCTTTGAGTTATTCAGCTAGAAAAAAAAGAACAGGTTAAAACCATTTTGTGTTAGACTCGCTATGTCTTCCCAATTGAGCAACGATGAGAGGAAAAATATCATTCAGGCCTTCAGTAATGGTACCAACATTCATATTCTGGCTTCCATCTTCAAAATCCATTTAAGAACCCTCAAGAAGGAAAAAAAAAGAAAGAAAAAGAGGGAACAGTAGAGAGGAAAACTGGATCAGGAGGTCACAATAGAAAAGGGATCATCAGTTCTACTTAGAGCTAAAAAGGTCAATTAGAAAAGATCCAACTCAATCCATAAGACCTTTGGCAGACGTGAGAGAGGAGTTTCAGCTATGACAGTCCAACGAACAGTGTATCCTTGATACAAGATAAGATAAGTAGGCATGGAAATTACACCAATAACATCAATCTTTAGTATATGCTAAGCAAAATATCCACTTTTCAGATCATACATATTAGTTTGGTTTGGTTTAGTTTGGTTTGTTTTATCAACCTCAATGGGTTATTTAATGCCGACAAGATTTTTATTGCTGTTAATATTTCTTCCAAAAATGTATTGCTGGTCATATTTTTTTCCTCAAAAATGTGTTGCTAGTAATATTTTTGTATTTTCAAAAATGTATTGGTGGTAATATTTGGCAATGTTTTAAAAAAATATGTATTTCTGGTAATATTTGGCAATGTTTAAAAAAAAGATTTATTGCTGGTAATATTTGGCAATGTTTAAAAAAAAGATTTATTGCTGGTAATATTTGGCAATATTTAAAAAAAGATTTATTGCTAGTAATATTTGGCAATGTTTAAAAAAGATTTATTGCTGGTAATATCTGGCAATAATTAAAAAAAGATTTATTGCTGGTAATATTTGGCAATGTTTTTAAGAAACATGTATTTCTGGTAATATTTAGCAATATTTTTTTAAGAAAGATATATTGGTGGTAATATTTGGCAATTTTTAACAAAAAAAAGATGTATGCTGGTAAGGTAATATTTGTCAACATTTCAAAGAAAAGTATTGCTGGTAACATTTGCAATATTTAAAAAAAATTGTATTGTTGGTAATATTATCCCCAAAAGAGTATTGCTGCTAATAATGTTTTTTTTACAAAATTTATTTCTGGTAATAATTTTTACAAAAATGTATTGCTGGTATTAAAACCTATTTTTACATGTTTTTACCCCAGTTTGGTGATTAACTACTTGCCCATAGCTGGGACCATAACAGGTGCTACCAACCTGGTTCAGGAGGGATCTAGGAACACCAGCAATTAAGAGGTGGTTCCACGCTTCTCAAAACCTCCTGATCAGAGGCCTTGCTGCTGGACGTAGTTTATCGTCTTACCCAGGACGGGACAGTTATTGTAATTTTAAAACCGTTTAAGGAGGCTAAAGAAATTGTTATAATATTATTTTTATAGTACGTTTCTCAGTATCGCCGTAGCTACTATATTTTAAACTGCCCCATGCTATCATCTACCCCACTTCATTTCTATTTCAAATTCTGTTCCCTTATTATGAGTATCATCGCCATTATTATTATTATTATCATTATTATTATTATTAGTAGTAGTAGTAGTTGTAGTAGTAGTAGTTGTTGTTGTTGTTGTAAATCTATGACAATAGTTGTAGTCTCCGACAGCGCTTCCGGGGTGACGGCTACATCTCGTTGAAACATCTATTCTCGTACGATCACCGACTCTATGCAACGTCTAGATGGGCGACAGCTTTAGAACACCACGTGATGTGAACTTGGATGTGCGGGCGTTGTAATGAATAACAACCCCGAATTTGCGAGTCGGAGTGCCGAGTTCAAATTCTAGTCGGCTTCTTTATATTTACTTACTCGCAAATACTCTTCGGAAAAAAGTATGAAATCCACCTCTTCTCCCCACCCCAGTTATGGGTTAATTAATGGGCCTTGTGTCACTAAATCATTATTATCTCAAAAAAAAAAAAAAAAAAAAATCCTACAATCTAAAAATATTTTCTAGGTTTAAATCACCTTAACCTGCAAAGGGTTGATAATCCGTAAAAAACAATCTTTTAACTCCACTTTCGGTTAATTTGCTACATCGTCTGGCATCTATTTGATTATTGTTATTATTGTTTATATTATATTATAGATTATATTATATTATATATTAAATTGTCATATTATATTATCTATTACATTATAATGTATTATATATTTATATTATATATTATATTATATATTATATTATAATATATTATATTACATTAAACATTATATTATTATATTATATATTATACTATATTATATACTTAGATTATATATTATATTATTATATTATATACTTATATTATATATTATATTATAATATATAATTATATTATATATTATATTAATATATTACATTATATATTATAATATAATAATAATTATATTATATTTTATAATTATATTATTATATTATATTACATTTTATAACATATATATTTATATTACATATTATATCATATTATGTATTATATTATAACATATTATATATTTATATTATTATTATATATTACATTGTTATATTATATATTACATTATGATATATTATATATTTATATTATATATTATGTTATATATTATATTATAATATATTATATTAAATATTATATTATTATATTATATATTATAATATATTATATTCTTATATTATATATTATATTATTATATTATATTATATATTTATATTATATATTATATACTTATATTATGTATTATATTATATAATTATATTATATATTATATTAATATATTACATTATATATTATAATATATTATATAATTATATCATATTTTATAATTATATCCTATTATATAATTATATTATATTTTATAATTATATTATATATTATATTATTATATTATATATTATATTATATTACATATTATATTATAAAATATATATTTATATTATATATTATTATATTATATATCATATTATAATATATTATATATTTATATTATATTATATATTAGATTATTATGTTATATTATTGGTATTATTGTTTTTAGCAACAGATTATCTTTCGTCTTCAAACTATCTTTTAACTCCGCTTTCGGCTAATTTGCTCCATCGTCTCGCATCCTCCTCTCTCGCTCAGAACTCCTGCAACAGAATATGATAATTCGGTACAGAAATGACACAGTGTAACGTTTCTGAAAGTACTTGACACCTGAGCTTTACCGTTGCGATGTGGACGTAAGCCTTCTAATGTAGATGAAACCACCTTATACCCCGGCATATTTTAAAACACTCATCCACATTATCTTTATTAAAGGCTCTTGAAAACCCAGGCCGGTAGACGACTATTATACTGTTAAAAAAACAAAGATGACTACACAAACTCGTGTGTTCACTGTGGCGTAATTTATGTGTATTAAATTATGGAAAGGGGAAAGAAGAGAAGGTGAAGACTGTTTTAAATTGCTTCTCTCCTTATTGATGCTCCGTTTTTATAGCGAAGGAAGATACCATTTCTTGACAAGGGAGGTAACCGTGGATTACTCCACATAAAGTAAATATATACACATGGCTATTGAGCGTTTTCGTAACACGCTGGCAATATGGTCGGGTCCTTGTACTGCCACTGTCATGCTTTATGTTTACAAAACCTTATAGCTGTTCCACACTTCTTGTCCATAACCCTCCCCCCGATCCATAATGCTTTTCCTTTTTCAGCCTAATTTTTTTCACTCTTGACTAGATGACTTGCCCATTACATGCCACCACCCTTGTAACCATATACTATATTAATTCACAAGCATCCCCGAGCAACCCTTGTTAACCCCCACATTCTCCCAATGGGTCTTTTAGCCCTCACGTACAGGAGCGAGTTTCTCTCTGTGGATTTAGGTCTCAGACTGGTACGATGTTTATGACCCAAGGAGGAGTTCTGTTTTGACTTCTCGCCAGACGTGACATGTCCACTCGGAGCATCACGTATGTATCTTCTTTCTATGATTGATTGTCCCTTCATTAAGGGTGCTGGAGGTAGACATTTTTCTGGGTTTTGGTGTTATTCGCATGATAGGGATCCAAAACTTCAAGTGTATAATATCGGGGCTATTGTACTGCCATTTTGTGAATGGTTTCTGGATCCCCACAAATGGAGTATTACTGGAGCTGCTCAATCCTTACTTTGTAGTCTTAACAGAGTTCAATATTGTTTACGCTGTCTTGTGGACTGAGGACCTATTCTTCATACTACAACCACATCCACGTCGACGCAACGCTAGAAGACTGTCGCTATTCGATCGCTATTTCCAAAGGAAATGTTCAGATGAGACCCAGTCTATAATTTCACCAGTTTTGCACCTAAAACTCTCCATGCCAAATCCACGGAGCCGAATCCCCCAAATTTCCCCCAATTTCATTTGTACAGAGGATGCTCCAATTAGATAGCTTTATCCTGAGAACTCTTAACTAGTGGAACAGATTACTAATTTTTTATCTATTCTTTTTATTTTTTTTAGACTACTGTTCACCCAGCACAAGGCCCAAAAGCTACTCAAGGTAGAAAGTTACTGAATGATGCTGTTACTAAGGTGTAAAGTCAGTAAGTAAGAAGTGCATATTTGGAAGATATGTCGGATAGATAACGTAGATTTGAAGAGGTTAAGATCGTAGTGATCGGGGAAGCATCCTTTCAGGAGACTGTTCCACAATGTAATAGTTCTGGGGAATAAGTTGTCTGAGTGGAACTTCCTCTTTACAAATGGAATACGAAGGGAATGAGGATGAGATGACTCTCTGTACGCGGCTTCACTTCCATTTACCCATAGTTACGTTCATCTTGAGTGGCGCCTGAGCGTTGTGTTGGAAAAATTTTAGTATATATATATATATATATATATATATATATATATATACTACCACAACTGATAATTTTTTAAATTGACCCCAAACTGAAAATTATTATATATGGTTAAAAAAAATTGAGACATGTTTTTTTATTAAAAAATTTATGACACAAAGAAAAAAAAACGCATTTTATGATTAAATTTTGCTCTCGTCAAAATATGCTCCTTTAGCCTTGATTATTGCAGCTAATTTTTGCATTCATTGCAAAAGTTTCTCAAAGTATAATTTTGGTAATTGATTCCATTCTTTTTTCAATGACTCTAAGAACACTTTTTCATCTTTTTTTCACTCATCTGTCAAATTCATCCAATGCTAATTTTGGGAGTGGCTTCAAACTTTTGAACTGTCATATATATATATATATATATATATATATATATATATACAGTTAAAGTCCACATATCCGAACGTCCTCACTGTTACCATTTAGATGTTGTAGAATATGCTTTATTTTAATATTTTTCTTTTCTTTGCAGATAATTGTTAGTGAGTTGAAATGTCTCGCCCAGAAGAAACTTCAACTGGAAGAAAAAGAAAAGAAAAAGAAATTTATTCAGATTACGTCAGAAACTAGAGATTATTAAAAAAACAGGAAAATAGCACAAGCTTATCTGAGATAATGAAGAATCTGAACGCAACACTAAAACTTGAAGATGATCCAGTCATTCTCTCCCACTTTGGATGACTTTAAAAAAATGGATAAATGAAGACGCTAATGAATTATAAAAGAGTTCTATGGTAGAATCACTTCAAAACGGTTGGGATTGGCAAGAAATGATGGTTTAGGTTTGGTTTGGTTTGGTTTGGATTGTTTTACGGTTGGGTTATTTAATGCCGACAAAACTTTTATTGCTGGTAATATTTTTTTTTTCAAAAATGTATTTCTGGGAATATTTTTTCTTCAAAAATGTATTGCTGGTATTAATATTTTTTTTTCCAAAAATGTATTGTTGGTAATAATGTTTTTTTTTTTACAAAGTATTTCTGATATTAAGACCTAGTTTTACACTTTCATAGTGTTTTGAGCCCAATTTGGGGGTTAACTATTTGTCCATAGCTGGGGCCCTAACAGGCGCTACCACCCCGGGTCAGAGTGGACCTGGGAACATCAGCAATTAAGAGGTGGTTCCACGCTCCTCAAAACCTCCTGATCAGAGGCCTTGCTGTTGGATGTAGTTTATCGTCTTACCCAGGACGCGGATGTAGTTTATTGTCATACCCAGGACGCGGATGTAGTTTATTGTCATACCCAGGACACGGATGTAGTTTATTGTCATACCAAGGACACGGATGTAGTTTATTGTCATACCCAGGACGTGACGAGAAATGATGATGAAGACTGGGGCCCAGTAGAAAAAAAAAACTATTGATGTGGTCATCAAATTTATGGAGAAAAAAAATCTTTGTTTTACAGAATGTAAAAGTGCACATAATTTGCAGAAATGCCTTACTTTAAAAAGAAAAACTAGAACAACGATAAGTAAGCGAAATGAGAAAAGAAAGACAATTGAAAATAAAATTTATTAAGAATTGAAATTTGCAAATTATTTACTTTTTTGAGACATTAATTTCACATCTATGGCGATAAGTTCTTGGGTTTTGTTAAGTTAAAGTTATAATACACATCCATATTATATCCAAACATTATATTCAAACCCGTCCTTATATCCGAACTACTCTGAAATTCGTATACGAGGACTTCTCATGTATATATAAAAACGTTATAGGGGCACCTCGAGGCGGTGTAATTATTAGTAAGCTTGTCTCGCTAGAACAATTACGATAGAGTAGTGAGTTCGATCCTCACTGGGTGACCCATACTTTCGGCCTTGTGCCACATCTAAGGTACGCTTGGAAAATCATCTTTGGGTACCTCGAGGCGGTGTAATCACTATATAAAAATGTTATTCTTCATTCTCCCATTAGAACTTTTCATGGTTGTGCTTGTAGCAATGACATCGAAATAGTTGCTAGTTACTTTCTGGCGCAGTGAATCTTATCTGCTGTTACGAATCCGGAATCCGTGATAGTTGGAGCTATGCCGAAACTTATTTAATAGTGTTGACGGTGGAGCGTGTGGGAGGTACCAGCAGCGAGCGGAGAAGGAGTATAAATGAATTTGAGGAGGAGAAGAAAAAAGGTTCGCTTATTTATTTGTTTGTGTGTGTTGTGGCAATTTGATATCACCTTTCTTGGGCAAACGTGCTTAGTGTCATAAAGGGTGGGGGTTAGAAAAAAGAAAGGAAAGAAAGAAAGCTGTAAGATTGAAGGAATGGTATGAAGAGAGAAATGGAAAATGACGCAAAGAAACAAGAAGAAGAAGAACGATGAGGAGAGGGAGGATGGTGAGAAGAAGAAGATAAAGAAGAAGATAAAGAAGAAGAAAAAAGATGAAAATGAAGAAGATGAAGAAGAAGAAGAAGAAGAGGAAGAGGGAGAAGAAAAAGAAGAAGCAAAAGATGATGATGATGATGATGAAGAAGAAGATGATGAAGAAATAGAAAAAGAAGAAGAACGACGAGGATGGGGAGGATGGTAAGAAGAAGAAGAATAAAAAGAAGAAGAAGAAGAAGAAGAAGAAGAAGAAGAAGGTCGTCGTAGAGACGTTAAAATGCGAAGCAGGAGGAAAGGACCGAAGAAAAATCGTGATAGAAAGGAGAAATGAAAGAAAAGCATGAGGAAGGTGGAGAAAAAGATGTCAGAAGAAAGAAACAATGAAGAAAAATGAGCAGAAGGAGAAGGAATGTAAAAGACAACGAAAGAAAGAACTAATGGAGAATAGGATCGAGGAGAGAAGGAATCAAAAAGCAGTAGAAAGAAAGAAAGAAAGAAAGAAAGAAAGAAAGAAAGAAAGAAAGAAGGGAATGTTAAGAAAGAATGAAAGAAAGAAAGAAGGGAATGTTCAGAAAGAAAGAAAGAAAGAAAGAATGAAAGAAAGAAAGAAGGGAATGTTAAGAAAGAAAGAAAGAAAGAAAGAAAGAATGGAATGTTAAGAAAGAAAGAAAGAAAGAAAGAAAGAAAGAAGGGAATGGTAAGAAAGAAAGAAAGAAAGAAAGAAAGAAAGAAAGAAAGAAAGAAAGAAAGAAGGGAATGTTAAGAAAGAAAGAAAGAAGCAAAGGGGAAGAGAGCAAAAACTATTGAAATGTTCTGAAAGAAAGAAAATTGAAATCAAAAAAGATGGAAGCAATTGGAAAAGGAATGAAAAAGTCGTCGAAAGAAAGAAAGAAAAGCAAACTGAAAGGAATAAAAAAGAGTTGAGGAAAGAAAGAAAGAGAGTAAATAAGAAAGAGAGGAACGTAAATAGAAAAGTGATAGAAAAGGTGGAGTAAGATTCGTAGGGCCGAGCTATTAAATTATGTCCAATCCTGGTCAGATGACCCATACGCCTGTCCTTGTGTCAGAATAAGCCAAGTTTAGCATATGGCAAAATAAATACGTAGATGGGGAAATGGGCGAAATGGTAATGCTCTAATCAAACTGGCTGTGTCGATCATTGCTCCTGGTGTTAGGTCCGACCTAAACTGGCTGACCCCCACACTTTTGACCTTACCTTATAAGTATAGAGCAATACACTGACGGGGATTTTGATGATGATGATGATGATGATGATGATGATGCAGAACTTGAACCTTCTCGCTAATAAGCTATATTACACCTTTTCGTATCAAGTTAGTTTGCGATCCAACGTACAACTGGAATCGAAAAACCAAATTGACATTTAAAAAATACACTACTAATCAGCTAACGGTTTCTGTCTGAAATTCTGAGGCATGAATTTCTTGTTGTTGTTGTTGTTCTTCTTCTTCTTCTTTTTCTTCTTCTTCTTCTTCTTGTTCGTGTTGTTGTTGTTGTTCTTCATCTTCTTCTTCTTATTATTATTTGTTGTTGTTGTTGTTGTTGTTCTTGTTCTTGTTCTTCTTCACCACCACTTTCTGCTCCTTCTTCTTCTTCTTCTCCTCCTCCTCCTCCTTCTTATTCTTGTTCTTCATGTTCTTCTTGTTCGCGTTCTTCTTCTTCTTCTTCTTCTTCTTCTTCTTCTTCTTCTTCTTGTTCGTGTTGTTGTTGTTGTTCTTCATCTTCTTATTATTATTATTATTTGTTGTTGTTGTTGTTCTTGTTGTTCTTGTTCTTCTTCTTCACCACTTTCTGCTCCTTCTTCTTCTTCTTCTTCTTCTTCTTCTTCTCCTCCTCCTCCTCCTTCTTATTCTTGTTCTTCATGTTCTTCTTGTTCGCGTTCTTCTTCTTCTTCTTCTTCTTCTTCTTTTTTCTTTTTCTTCCTCTTCTTCTTCTTCTTCATATTATCTGCCTTTTCTGTCTTCTTATTTCCATTTTTCATGATGTGTTGTCTAATACAAGTTTTTACCAATTGTTTTTAACGTGAGACTGAAAACAGAGGAAGTTTTTTTTTTCATGCTTTTCTTTCTCAACTTACTGAAAAACATACATTGAGAGAGTTTTTTTTCTTTTTTTAAATATTTGAGCGGTACTCATGAACTTAATCTTTTGTATCTCAGATAGTGAGGGCTTTTCTGGGATTTTCTTAATGTTTGCATCAGTGACCTTTTTAATCATTCCAGGTGTTCCTATTATTATTGGAATACTGCCTGTGTTTAAATGTCAAGTTCTTGCAATTTACATACCTTAGGTCATATATTTTGAAAGATTGTCAAATTCTTTTTTGTGGGATGTTTTTAATCAAACGGGATTGGGATGGCACTAATATTTATTATTATTATCATCATCATTATATTTTGATTTCTGCTATGGTCACCCTACCTACCGAGTCTACAGGAAGACCTAAGGCAGTTAGTGGTGTGTTCTTATGGCTACATTTCATGATTTGTTTTTTCTAACTCCCATCATATCACTAGCGTTACATGGGCAATGTTCTTAGTGTGTGGGCTGTACTTATCAACACAATTTTTTATATTTCTCTTAAGCCGGGATTTCCGGGGATTTTTTTCAATATATTGTTGTGTTCCCTTTTTATCATTCCAAGCGCACCTACTATGACTGGTACTATTCTTGTTTTCAATTTCCACATTATTATTATTATTATTGTCTGTGTGTTATCTTTCCTGCTTTGTATCCTGCAGTTCCTGGTTCAAACTATGGTCCTTAGGCCCTATAGGAGAATTGTCATTTAATTGATAGCACTTTTCTTAGTATATGGGATGTTCCTAGTAGAGCGATCTGCTGGGCAACTTGTATGCTGATTTTACCTGGGACACTCTTAGTAAAATTATCCCTTTCTTTTCTCAGACCCAGAGCTACGATTATGATTGGTACAATCTCAGGCTTCATTCCCCACATCCTGTTTAATCTCGATCTCCAGGTCCTTGTATTTCTCGATAATTTCTCGATAATTTTCATGGAGGTGTTTCTCTCAGATGGTACCGTTATGTTAATAACCATACACTTCCTGAATTTCTTGTCTTTTATTATTATTATTATTATTATTATTATTATTATTATTTCTTTTGTATGCAGATTTCCTTCCGAGTCCCAGTCGGAGACTTGAGGTCAGAAATGGCTTTATATTCATACCAGTTTCTTCTAGTTTCCTGTCTGTAAAAGTTGCATATTTTCCAGAGCATATATTGGTCACTCTATCATACCGAGTTTTATATTCAGTGGGTGCCAATACCGTGCAACCTGATAAAAGATGGTCAATTGTTTCTGGGTATTTATCACAGGATCTGCATTTGGGAATTTTTCAGTATGTGTGCTTGGTAATTTCTAGTTAGCAAGCATTCGTTCTGTGCAGCAAGAATAAAACCTTTCGTTTTAGCTTTTAACCCTGCACTACGTAGACTCTGATCGATACAAGGTCTGTCTACATCAGTTTGGTACGGGCAAAGTATTGACGATGAAGGGACTTATCTTGCCACTCATTTCTTCTTCTTCTTCTTCTTCTTCTTCTTCTTCTTATTATTATTATTATTATTATTATTATTATTAGTGTGTGTGGTATCATCTTGTAAATCATATCCGGCAGCAAGGCCTCTGACTGGGAGGTTTTGAGGTACGTGAAACCACCTCTTAATTGCTGTTGTTCTTAAGGCCACCCTGAACCGGAGTGGGAGCACCTGTTGGAATCCCAGCCATAGGCAAATAGTTAAACCCCAAACTGGCGTGAAAACACTATGAAAGTATAAAAATGGATTTTTATAGTAAAATACTAGCAAGAGATTTTTGAAAAAATATTACCAGCAATACATTTGACTTTCGACAAAAATCCACTTTACAAAAAAAATGTCGATGAAAACTGATCTACAAACTGATTTCTTACAAAGAATACACATTCTATTCATACGAATCTATCCTAAAAATCTTGTTGACATTAAATAGCCCATTGAGGTTGATATGCCATAAAAGAAAATACACCTAAACCCTATTGTAAATCACATGGTTAGCAAGCTCGATCATAAGTGTTCTATAATTTTAGTCCACATCAAACTCGGTCCTTCGTCAAATTTAACATCGTGGATAAGTGAACAGGTAATTAAGGTAAAATAATAATTAAAAAAAAGATTTTATTGAATACAAAAGAATGTATAAATTAGTATTATTACTGTTTTTATTATCTTTGATTTCTGGTGTACATTCATTCCCTTCAGGGTCCCAAGCAGAGATCTAAGATCAGAATTGTCTTCATGACAGTTTCCATTCGTCATATTTTGTAAAAAAAAAAAAAAAAAAAGAAGGAAAAAAAGTTCAATAGATAAAGCTATTTCGTAATGTGTGAGCTGTACTTGTGAGTACAATTTTTTGTATGTCTTTAAAGCTTCGACTGCACCAGGAATCTCTTCACTGATTTTATCGGAACCTTTTCCAATCAAATAATTTTCTTATAATAATTTTTGTATTCTTTTTTTTTATTTAATAAAACATTTTATTACTTTTATTATTTGGTGTTACTTATTATATTTGATGCTATAGAAGATTAAGATCAGCCTCTCTTTCAAATTTAATATTAAAATATTGTAAGACTTCCAACTTCCGGTTATTCGCGACGAAAATGGAAATTTGCGACCCGAGTTCGAATTCGGCCATAGACTGTTGGATTCACTGTCGCATTAAGATTCTTATAATACGGTAAAAGCGACGTTATTTGCAAAAGTGGGATAAACAAATAGCTATTAAACGCAACCATTAGCTATATTATAGTAGCTTCTGGGTCTTGGGAGGGGCTGCCTCTTTAGCAAGCTAGAGATAGAAGCTGTTGCAAGTAAGTTTGAATTTCACAAGGCAACATATTATCGTGGCTAAGTGCCAGAGTTTCTTTCAGTTTCAATCTATTCGTATGTATGTATGTATGTATGTATGTATCTATCTATCTATCTATCTATCTATCTGTCTGTTTGTCGCTCTGTCTATCTATCTTTCTTTCTTTCTATCTATCTATCTATCTATCTATCTATCTATCTACCACTGTTTGTTCATAGTTAGTTTTGTCTCAGTCTGTTCAATTATATCTATCTATCTATCTATCTATCTATCTTAGTCTGTTCATATATATATATATATATATATATATATATATATATATATATATATATATATATATAAATCACATGCAAAAGTAATGTAGTTTCGCTGACATACCTGACACCCAGTAACAGCTTCCTGAAAGTTTTTCTGGAAAATGTGTTCCAAGAATGTTTCCAGCAATGGCATTATCATCTAATGAAACACGTGGGGTACTTTGGAGGAGACAGCAGCTGAGGGTGGCCAGGTAATTCATATCTATCTGTCTGTTTAAATCTATTTCATATATATATTTCATATCATCTCTATTTCACCATATCTATCTATCTATCTATCTATCTATCTATCTATCTGATATTCTGTATTGATATTGGCATTATTGCTGTTCTGAGTACCCGCAGAAATTTGGACATTCAATACGCTTGGTATTATATATTTACGAGGATCGTTGAAAATGTTCTAAGGCGGAATTGTAGAAACAATACAGTTTTTCACTATTTCTCAATACAGCCCCCCCTTGACATCAATGCATTTGGTTCAATCATTCTTAAGCATTGCAATCCCATCACGGAAGAAGATGGGGTCCAGGTCCTCCAAAAACTTCTCCACAGCACATATGATCTCATCCTTGTTTCCAAAATAGCGACCGCGCAAGTGGGAACTGAGTTTAGAAAAAAAAGGAAGAAGTCAGATGGAGTTAAGAATGGTGACTAAGGGGGATGAGGTATCAATTTACAGTTGGCTGCTTGAGCTACTGCAACCTGAGCAGTGTGAACGGGCACATTATCCTGTAGCAAGAGCACACCTATCCTCAGCTTCTCTCTGCGTTTCGACTTGATTGCTTCCTTCAGTTGTCTTCCTCCTAATGCATAGTACTGTTTATTAATAGTTTTTACTTTTCTAGGTAGTATATCAAAATCATGCCCTCAGAATAATAAAAAAAAAATGAAGCCATCACCTTCTCAACAGACGATGCCTATTTGAACTTATTCGGGGTGAAGAACCAGAGTGTTTCCACTGATGGAAATTCTCAGGGTCTGGAAGTGAGTCAAAAGTGACATGGAAATTTTAACCATTTACACCTTTTTTCTCTGGAGTCAGCATTCTTGGCACCTATCTTGCAGACATCTTGCTCAACCCCCAAATCTAAGTTAATACAGTATAGACGAAATTAGAACTAACGCCTATGGATCTGTTGGACAGGAAGACGTCTGTCGCCCAAAACTATATGAGGAATGGCAACAACTTGTTCATCTGTGGTTGAGGTTTTTAGACGACCTGACCGAGGGACACCTTCTGTGCTGTCCCTGCCTGGCTTGAAATTCGCAGCCCAATTCTTCACACTCGCATAAGAAGGGGGGTCCACAGCAAGTGTCTGTATTATGCCTTCATGGATTTCCTTGGGCGTCATAACTTTCTTTTACAAATACGTTATAACTTCTCGAATCTGTTTTTTTTGTCCATTTTTAGGAAGATTACCAACGACAAACTCGTGTATACGAGACACGAAAGCGAAAATCACACCGCAGATCGTGACGTCACACATGACCACGCGAGTTTGTCGTTGCTTGGAAATCTTTCATGCAACAAAAACAGACTTATCATATTGTTTTGTCCGTGTATTGTTTAATATATTGAAATGTAATTGTCATCTTCGATGATGGCTTATGTAAGCCGAAAGCTTAGATAGGATTAAAAACATGTATCAATATCGTGATTTTCTTTCATCTTTCAATGATAATGTTAAGCTTATCAGACGATATGAAAGGAATTTACTTAAAATAAATAGACAAAACTTTGATAATGGCTTATGTAAGCCGAAAACTTACATAGGATTAAAAAACATGTATCAATATCGTGATTTTCTTTCGTCTTTCAATGATAATGTTATTAAGCTTATCAGACGATATGAAAGGAATTTACTAAAAATAGACAAAACTTGTCTATATTAGTTAATGAAATATGCATCAATGAAAAATGCTGCCTAAATACACATACAATATATATATATATATATATATATATATATATATATATATATATATATAGAGATATGTGCGCAAACATTAGGCTGCTATTTGCGTCTCGATTTTCAAGGAGCTTCCTATTTCAGGTAGGAACGCCTGAAATATATTGCGTTTTGATAGTAACATAAATATGTTGACGTTATATGGTATATACCCGCATAAAATGCTCAGTTCTAGCCTCCCATTTACTGCGATATTTCACTTCAGGCTTAAAATAAATCGAGTCCCCGGTGCCGACCAACGAGCTGAGGTGATTGGTACGCATCCATCCCCACTCGACTCTTGATGGAGAATGTCATAATTCTAAATAAATATCCGTTGCGCAGTCTTGTCAGTTGATTTTTAGAATAATTAGCGTCTGAGCAGATGCAAGACCCCTTCTTCGATTATGAAGTGCTAATGAACAGCAGCGGTATTTACCCGTGAGGGTATCCCCCCACCCACCCAGACGGGGCTCTGCTGAAGGGCAGAGTCTCGTCTCGGGAAATTGACTCCGTTCTCACGTGATCTATAGGGAATTTTTGCCCGAGCCTACGTGCTCGGATGCCTCACTTTAAAAACTCGGCCTTGTGCCACATCTTGCCGCGTGGGACAGCGGGCAAATAAATAATTACCCGAGAAGACAACCAGAAAAAAAAAGAACCAACTCCCCCTCCCCGGGAGTTGGCTTATGTAAATACAGTATCGGCAAACGTAAGTATATAAAGATATCACTAATTACAGAAGCGGCAAAACCGAGATATAGAGTAATTATTATGCTCATTGCGAAAGAGAAACAATTTCCTCTATTGCAGGCTAACGTCAAGATGGCTGCGGAAACAAAATGTCGAAATACTTATTTACCAAGTGTTTTTTATTTGTCGTAGACTGGCGCAAAGCCAGAAGTTCATATTCCTAAGTGATCACCCATGCACATGATTATCAGGTTCAAGGCTGCTTAAATTCGCTGATTAGGTGGGAACAGGTGCTTCTTGCGCGAACAGACCATAAACTCGAAATGGTCGGAAAACAGTTTGACAATCGCATGGTTAAATATTACGAAAAAGAGATGCTTGAAATATCCGGTTAGCGTAGCAGCAAGGGAATTGCAATTACTGTAGCTCGTTTCGTGCTAATGACTTTGGGAAGGTATGAATATATTTTCCTCGATGTATAGATGAAATAGCTGGGCTGCCTCAGTTCTCTTGACTTGCCTGGCAACCAAATTAAAAGAAGGGCAACTCCGAATTAAAACCTTCATATAAAAATAGGACAATAGGATCTTTAGACTTGAATGGGGCAACTGATCGAGGAGAAAGAAGACATTCAAAATCTCGTTAATAATAGGGGTAACCAGCGCTTTTAGCTCTGGCAGGGAAACCAATATCGGAGAAAGACAACATTGAACTAAAAAAAAACCCCAAAAAACAGCCTGAAAAGTAAAGGGCTCCGTCGCTTCTGCCTTAGGCGCACCTACTTTTGTTGTGCTAGTGGTGAGATTGGCCGTTTCCACACAGGGAACATTCGGATGAGATTTATAAAAAGAAATTTCTTAAAACATTTTTTTCAGAAAACGAATTCCTCAAGTTCACTGTTATCGCTCCCTCTAGTAATGACGGGAATTTCCTTCCTAACCTTTTGTTTACGGTAGTGTGGAAGATCAACATCTTCATTATGCCATTGTGTTATCTATTTTAGTTGTTGCTGAAGGAATAAAATCCTGCTGGAAGGCATACTGTTACTCCCTCGTTCCGGAGATTGACAACTCTGTCGAGCGCTTCGATGATGGTGGAGGCATTGACCCCAATGCCTTGCGGCAAGAAATAGAATGGTATGACATAACCTTTTGGTACACGACTTTCATCACAGATGACATGAATTTCGTGTTCATTACCGTAACTACCTATGTGGAATCCGTGTAGAAGCCATTTTTCGTTCCTCTTCTTCACCTGGATACGTTCCAGTATCAGGTTCATACCGCGTAACACTACGTTAAGTCATCTTAGCTACGCAAACAATTTTGTTAAACATTATGACTGTGTAATGAACTCGATACTCACTGGGTGTCCTACACTTCTGACCTTGTGCCAGTCTGAGTAGAGCTTAGTAATAAACAACAATGACTAAAGAAAGAAGTCACGGGATGGAGTGATAGTTAACGAGCTAGTTTGGTTGACAATTCTTACTGAGTTGTAAGTTCGATACTCACTGGGCGCTCTATACTTGTAGCCTTGTGCCAAACAAAACTAAGCTTAGAAATTAACAACAAAGACAAAAAAGGGAGTCATAGGACGAAGTGATAATTAACGAGCTAGTTTGGTTGACAATTCTTACTGAGTAGTAAGTTCGATACTCACTGGGCGCCCTATACTTGTAGCCTTGTGCCAAACTAAACTAAGTTGAGAAATTAACAATAAAGACAAAATAAAAGCGCCTCAGGATGGTGTGATGGTTAACAAGCAATTTGGTTGACCGTTATTAATATGTAACGGGCTCGATCTTCACTGAACGCTTCATGCTTGTAGCCTTGTGTCAAACTAATTTATGCTTAGTAAGTAAGCAACAATGACAAAAGAAGGGAGTCATAGGATGGAGTGATAGTTAACGAGCTAGTTCGGCTAGCCATTCTTACTGAATTCTCATTGGGCGCCCGTTATTTGTGGGCCTTGTTCCAAACTAAGCTCATTATTTTAAGTAACTTGTTTACAAATAAGAGACAATTTTTCAAGATTAAGTAATAGTAATTATTCTCCAGAAGTTTGAGATTTAGCATTTTCGGCCATACACTTGTCGATAATGAAAATGGATATTTATTGTATATAAGAATACAATTATGGCACAAGGCCAAAAAAGAGAGGGGTTGAGGCTGGTCTTCACTAACTATCCTATACCTAGCTAATCCGATTCACGACCCATTCACTCATTACAATTTGCACATTCACCACAAAAACCCGCCAAGCAATCCTCCATACACCATAATACCACATCCTCTCAAGGGGTGGGGGATACAAAACGCGCCCCATACTATAACAATTCAAATCTAAAGATGAAAAATGAATGGGAGGGGTGATGGATCCAGTAACAAACTATACATGAACACAGAGTAAATTAAACATAACTGATGTGAGTAGGGCCCGTCCAACCCTCAAGAAAAGAGAGGCCGCTGTATTCTGCCCAATGGACAAAATCAAGAAGCTCTCTCGCTAAGGGAGTGGGAAAATATACACGGACATGGGAAATAATGAAAATGAAAATGTCGATAATAAAAATGTGGTATCTCAGTGTTATGGTTATCTGTAGCTTTTATTTAATACTAGCAGTAGAGCCCGGCGTTGCCCGGGAATGTAACCGTAAGAGATAGATCAAGTATGGACCATCATAAAGACTGAAAAATAAAATTGACAAAGATTATTGTTTAAGATTGACGGATACACATGTCTTAATTAGTTTTTTTGTTTGTTTGTTTTTTTTTTTGCTTTTTTTATGAATTGGTCAATCCCAAACTGAAACAAAAACATTGTTTTCAATCGTTATGAGTCTACCGATTGAATAGAATTTTATTATAAACAATTGTCTTGTAAATGGAATTTTAAAGTGTGCAAGACAATAAGAAACACTACCTGCCAAAAAAAGTGAAGTTTTGATGAAATCGGTTGAAAAATGTAGGAAATCCGATCCAATATATAAATGTACAGACACACACACACACACAAACAACCTGGGTTTTATAATAAGCATGATTAAAATTTCGAAATTCGGCGTCAGAACATTTGTGCGTTGTTATGACGTCACGAACAAGATGACGCCTAAGCAAAACTTTTCCATCGAGTAATGGGCACGAGATCAATGTGTAATATCTGTTCACCTCATCTTGTACAGGAGAAGGCGCCTGGTGGTCTCTAGGGTTCCAACCCTGTGGCTGAGCATCGACGCCAGCATGACAATGATCGCAGGGACTGAGACAAAGATGTATTGAAAGTGTGCTGATCTCTGACCCCACTACCCTTGATTAATATATGACCGGATCATTTCAGTTTTATCGCTTGACCCCTCTGGATTAGTACTAGAAACAGTGTGGGATACCTAAAAATTAAAAAAATTAAAAGATAGGTTGTGATGGTAATATTATCTGTTTCCTTATAAGGAAACATTATCATTCATTGACCGAGCAGCCAGTACTGCCGTCGGTTGAAATTTATAAAATAATTGTTTTTTTTTCAGTAAGACAGATTTCTCAAGTCCAGTAGCTGTTATCGCCCTTTTCAGTATTGATGAGGGTTTCCTTTCTAACCTTTTGTTTGAAGTGGTGTGGAATGTCAATATCTTGATCGTGTCATTATTTTCTCTTCGGGTTTTCTGTGCTATCCATTTTAATTGTTGCTGCTGTTGAAAGTCCTCAAGTGATGTGGTTTCTCTTATTTGGTACAATTCTTCGTTTGTGATTCTGCAGCACCAGTCCACAAGGCTCAAAGAAGTATGGTTATTGCCAAGATTAGGTTTCCCTCGCTCAAAGCCATTTTTAGCGATTGATCTTAGAGATCGGTTGTATACATATGGTGGCTGTCACTTCGCTGTCGAGTACGACGATTCCATGGTATCATTGCAAGACTCAGTTGACCCTTGAACTAATATGGCTCTTTAAATCGGACAAACTTTGGCACAAAGTTAGTAGACATGGGACACACACATATATGGTTGTCACTAACTTGTCTTTTCAATCCACCAGCTGATTAGCAATCTTTTCCACAAATGGTACATAAAATTTCGGTATTTTATAGTTGGTCGGTGTTCTGTTGTGATAAATTCTCATATAACTTAATTTTCCTTCTTTAGTCAAAGCGAATCCTACCAAAAAGATTGCATGTGAAGTCATATATGATGATTTCATTCTCGTTATCAAGTTTGGCCATCATACAGCATCCCGCAAAGAAACACCGGTGACATGAGATTGACATTGATTTGCATTGTTTTCCACGGACTCGGCAGTCATCACTAGTCACAACCTTAAGTCACTGTAGCGTGATAACGACAGGGCGTAGGCTTCAATGCCTTGGAACACCTGCCGGGCTTGCACACTTCCACCACGTACAATCTCAAAGGTCATACATGCATACATACATGTGTATATAGAAAATAGAGCAAAAATTTGGTTCCTTCTGGATTTAATAATTAAAAAGTTTCATACGTTATTTTGGTCTATTAACTTCTACTAAGCTAGAGGTCGACCTAGCTTCATAGCGACCAGGCCCAGGCTGCCGTTCCTAGGGACACACCCGCCAGCTCCCATTCTTCCGCCAGGAATAGTTTCAGAGATTATACATACATACAGCACGAAGTCACATCGTGGCCGAGGGCTTAAGCGTGTTGACCTCGTTCAAATTGTTGATCACGCTAGATAACACGATCTTTCCCAGAAACTGTAACTAAGGTCTGCTCAAGCATAGTTGCAGTATAAACCAGATGGACTCTGTGGGTGTTGAATAAACACAAATGCGCCTGAGCAAGCGTCTGCAATAGGGATTGGCTAGTTGCCATAGTAGACAGGTATCCTTGAATACGTGTGTCCAGCTATACATACATACACACACACATACATCACAGGGCAAAAGTTTCATATCTTTGGTTTAATAAACTGCTACTAAGCTTGGATGCTGATACTATTTGATACATTAATGCATGGCGTTTAAATATTTTAGAGGCGGGTCACCTAAAATTCTAAACCCGCGAGCACTAAGATTACCCTTAGCCAGAAAGCTAGATTACAGGAATGGTTGAATTACGTTATTATTATTATTGAATATAAAATCAAATCCTTTAGGAAGAGAAAGTCTCTCTCACCTGAAGTGAGCTAGTAAATTACTTTTTGTAAAAGGCACACAAACTTCAATTTTTACATAATTCTTCGAAATCCAGAATTTGGCACCGAACATTTGGCATATACAGTGCTGTTCGATAAAAGTGACTCACCTGATTTTTTTTACTCAATGTTCTCTTCTCCAATGAAACGAAAGTCGAGCTAAATTCAAAGGAGAAGCGATCTAAAATCTGAAGAAGAAGCTTTGAAAGCTCTTTGAATTTAGCATTATATAGTACAGGCTCGCGAGAAAGCAGTTGAGCAAAAGGTTCATATGTTTTCTATGGGGTTGAGGTCAGGAGATTGGGGCGTCCATGTCATAACACTCTGTCCTGCTATTTACCCATAGCTGGGGGGAGGGCAGAAGAGGATTCATACCTTCCCCAATGGAATTAGCACGTAAGCGAATGTAATGGATTCGATTGGAATTCGGACTCGGTTGAATTCATTACAGTGCGGTCTTCATGATTTCCCAGCTTATTTTTGGTATGATATTTCTGTATTTTATTTGCCATATATATGTGGATAGTGTGATTGCAGAATGAGTGGTGGTGAAGTATTTTCTTTGTTTGAATGTTCCTTCTATGGCGCCGATGTAGTACTTTGTATTGTAGTTTGCATTTACCTTAGCTTTGTATACTATGTTCGGTTGTAGCCAATTTCCTTGTCGTGGGCATGTAGTTTTGTCTCTGCAGTTGCATTGGGGGTCTTTGTTTACGCTATTGCAAATTAGTATTTTTTGTTGTGGCTTTTTATTATTTGTGTTATGTTTTTAGTGCAGCTGTAGCTAATTTTTACGGTGTTTTTGTTAAATATTTTTGCTTTTGTTACGGGAAATTGACGTTTTTTTTATTAGGAATGTTTGTTCCTGCCGATGTTTGTTCTGACGGTTTTATTATATGGTGGGATAAACCAAATTGTATTTCTTTTTCTGTTTTTTTTTTTTTTTTTCGTTTTGCTTGTGGTGATGTATATTCTAGCTGATGCCTGTAACCGTTTTTCTTTAGTGCTTTGTAATACGGCGTTTTTTGTCGTTCTATGTTGGATGAGTTGTCGTTTGCCGTTTTTTTTTGTCGTTCTATGTTGGATGAGTTGTCTGATAGCCTGCAGCTGATGGATTTGGGTATGACTGGAGGATGTGTGTATGTATGCACACAAGGCAAATGTTAAAATCACTCGGAACACGAAACGTGTCGGCTAAGTTCTCCTTTCGTCTTTATTCATTTTGTCTTTTTACAAATATACTCTATTTGAATTTTATACACATATGCATATATATATATATATATATATATATATATATATATATTGTGGAGAAAACAGAAGTCGCAAATATTTTTCGTTATAGAAAGAACTTTAACCATAATATATAGTCGACTCTCCCGTCGAATTCAACGTATGAGGATCAAGCAGATCAGTTCCCAAGAAAACCGACAGCCCAACAACAGCACAAGAGATCTGATTATAGTGGTGAAGGTTTCGTGCAGGACCATCCATACTTTTTGAAGGGCCGAATTCAGAGACCTGGGGCACTACGTGCCACAAGGTCCCCAAACGACCCTCCGCAGGTTTTGAATTCAGAGTTGTCCTTCTCCTAGACCAGTTGCCATCCAAAGCTATAGAACACATTAAATCATATATTGCCTTGATAAAGAGGACGAAACGCATCTGCTAATTGTAGTTTTTTCTCTTGTATCTTTATATATATATATATATATATATATATATATATATATATATATATATTTTTATGAAATAAACAAGGTCCGAAAATTATTTTAAGGCATTTTTAAGTTTATACATTCTTTTTTATAGATACAAATATTTAAGTAAATGCACTGTTTATAATAAATAGTGTTAACAACATTTATATATATATAACAATGTAAACGGCAAAAAAACAATAAAAATACATGTACAATCAATATTTAGTAAATGAGCCCTTGCTCTCAATGACAGCTGCACATCTTCGACTACAAGAACGAATCAGTTCTTGACAATCCCCGATACTAATTTTAGACCATTCTTCTTGAAGCTTCACCCACAAATCCTCCGTGTTAGTGGGATTTCTTTCCATAACTTTCACTCCTAAGGTCTTACAAAGATTTTCTATTGGATTTAAGTCAGGACTTTGCGGTGGCCAATCCATAATTTCCAAATCTTGCTCGCTAAGGTAACTCATTACCACCTTTGCCTTGTGACATGGGGCATTATCTTGCATAAAGGTAGCCCTATCGCAACCGGAATTCTGTATGATTGACACAACATGATCTTGAACAATGTTTTTATAGATCTGCGCGTTTACACGAGTTTGTAACCGGACAAGAGGCGTTGTACCTTGGCTAGAAAACATTCCAAATACCATGACGCTTCCGCCCCCAAACTTGACAGTTTTCTTGGTACACTTTGCACTTAATCTTTCACCAATACGTCTCTTTACATTGTTTTTCCATAATTTCCAAATAAATTAAACTTGCTTTCATCACTGAAAAATACTTTTGCCCAATTTTCATATGTCCAAATTACATACCTGTTTGCAAACTCTAATCTCTTCTTCTTATTCTTCGAACTAACAAGTGGTTTCTTCCCTGGGGTTCGATCAAACAGCCTTATTTCTTGCAGTAGTCTACAAACAGTCTGTCTTGACACATTAACACATGAGGTACTATTCATAACCCTTTTAATTTCTGTGCAAGACTTAAAACGGTCCTTTAATGACATACGCTGCATTATTCGATCTTCTCTTGCCGAAGTTTTGCGGGGTCTGCCGGTTTTAAAAGCACTAACTATTTTGCCAGTATCATTGTAGGATTTAACAACCCTGCCTACAACACTCTTGGAACGTTTCACTTTATCTGAAATCTCTCTAATGGTGTGCTTTTCCTTGTGTAGCTTTACAATAGCTTGTCTCACAGAGTAATCAAGTTTTTGGCGTTTCGCCATGGTGCCGGCTGATGCAACGTTTACAAATGACTAAGTAAGACTTATTCTTTAGAAAATCAAAAACATTTGAATATAGCATACTGTTTACATTGTTTTCTCAATTTTGTCCCTTACTGTTGGACGATCCTATTTTGAAAATAAAAAATAATTGTTATAATTCTTTTTCTATCCTTTGCAAATGATTCAAATTTTAGTATGTTATTATGGATGATAACGACTACCAGTTGTCAAAATTTCAGCTTTTCACAGTTGTTATTTCTAACAAATATTAGGTTTTAAAATGTTGTCCCTTAGTTTTGGACGCTACTGTATATATATATATATATATGTATGTATAGTACAATTAATTAAAGCTATCCATGATAATTTTTTAATTTGTTCCCTAAAGTAATTGTTTTGTACTTTAATAAGAGAAAATTATTATACGCGGTGAAAAATGTGAGACATGATTTGTATTATGACAAATGAAAAAAAAAAATCGTTATTAAATTTTGCCCGCGCCAAAATATCCTCCTTTAACCTTGAGAACTGAGCATAGATTTTTTGGCATTCGTTGCAAAAGTTTCTCAAAGTATAACTTTGATAATTGATTCCATTCTTCTAAGAGCTCTTTTTCAGTTTGTTTCATTCTTCTATCAAATATATACTCGACTCTCCCGTCGAAACCGACGTATGAGGGTCAAGTCGATCAGTTCCTCGGAAACCGACAGTCCGACACCAGCACATGTGATTTGATTAGAGTGGTGAAGGTATTGTGCAAAACAAACTTTTTGAAGTGCCGAATACAGAGACCTGATCTAGGTTTTTTTTTTTTTTTTTAATTCAGAGTTGTCCTTCTCTAAGATCAGTTGCTATCCAAGGCTACGGAACCCAGTCTGACCTCCTATTTGCCCATAGCTGACGGGAAAAGAAGAGGATTCACACCTTTGCCAAGCGTATAAGCACGTAAATGAATGTAATGGATTCAACTAGAATGTGAACTCGGCTCTCCGATTCCTCAATCCAAGCCTCTACCCATTACTCCACCGTGCTTTTCACACACACACACACACACACACACACACACACATATATATATTGTATTTTCTGATGGAAATACTATTACAAATAATTATAATAAATGCTAAATCTAAGGTATTTATAGGAATTATTAAGTGAACAGGGAACTATATTCTTCATTACCTTTTCATCTTAATGACCTTAATGACCTTTTTCATTGTGTTTGTAATTACAATGCATCTGGTTGCAAAAGCTTAAGTTAATGATATTTTCCTATTTTTATTTATGCTGCAATGATTGTCTACCGTATTTTTTTACAAAATTCTTCAAGGCTAATTTTATTTCCTCGTCAATTTACCGCAACGCAAACAGATGCACCCAAAACTATAAACAGGATGAAAAAGCTATTAAAAATATATTTCATGCACATATCACTTCATGATTTAAATATATATATATATATATATATATATATATATATATATATATATATATATATATATATATATATATATATATATATGCCTCATATTTGCCGTTTAATCTAAATAAAATGTTCAAACCATCTAATATAATTATTGCCAATAATTCGGCGCTTCAAAATTTCAGCTATATATATAAAAAAAAAAAAAAACTTTGGAGTCATTTAGGAGATTGCATCTCGAATGGCAATAATAAAAAACAGTATAAGATTCTTACATTGGCTACACAATCGCCATACGCTCTCGGAGGTTAGATTATCAAAAAACTAGTGAAGTCCGTGCGCATATCATTCATCTCATAAGAAACAACCAAAGTACAAGTATTTAGTATCCTATTATAATTCTGCATGTGCCTACCTTTGTTTTGATCGCACGACCGTTACTCCTGGCCAATACCTCATAAATAATGGAATATTCCGTTTTGACTGCGTGGAAAGAGGCGAAAAGACAATACATGGTTTCAGTGAACAAATGAAATAAATAAATAAAGAAATAAATAAAGAAAGAAAGAAAGAAAGAAAGAAAGAAAGAAAGAAAGGGAGAAAGGAAGAAAGAAAGGAAGAAAGGAAGAAAGAAGGAAAGGAAGAAAGAAGGAAAGGAAGAAAGAAGGAAAGGAAGAAAGAAGGAAAGAAAGAAAGGAATGTTCAGCGTCTCGTGCTAATATCATATACATAATGGACTATTCCATCTTGATTGCGTGGGAAAAAGGTACGATTTGCTTTCAGTGAGAAAATGAAAGAAAGAAACAAAAGAAAGAAAGAAAGAAAGAAAGAAATAAAGAAAGAAAGAAAGAAAGAAAAGATAGACGTGTTCAACGTCTCGCGCTAATATCTTATACATAATGGACTATTCCATCTTGATTGCGTGGGAAAAAGGTACGATTTGCTTTCAGTGAGAAAATGAAAGAAAGAAAGAAAGAAAGAAAGAAAGAATGAAAGAAAGAAAGAAAGAAGGAAGGAAGGGCAGATGGAAGTGCTCAACGTCTCGTACCAACACCTTATAAATAACACACAATTCCGTTCTGATTGCATAAAAGACACGCTACTCGGTTTCAGTGAGAAAATGAATGAAAGAAAGAAAGAAAGAAGTGAAGACAAAAATGTTTAACGGCTGTTTCATCGAAATTAAAAAAAATGTCAATTTTAAATCTTTTCATTTGTACCCACTTCTTAAAATAACGAACAGCATTCACATTAAACATTATTATTGCAATATCTTGTTAAAGTCGTTAAGCTCAAATATTTTAACGATGCGAAACGGGAATTTCTACTGATATTTTATTGTCCTACATTTGGCCTCGAACTTTCTTAACAATTAAGATTCATCAGAAAATTAAAATTGGAAAACCGTGAAATTTTCACGGGTTAAAGTCGGTTACTGTTAATATACAATACGAAAATCCTATAGAGCACTCTCTGCAAAGAAAGGTTCAACATTTCGAAGGTAGTATTATATAAAATGAAATAATAAAGAAATTTCTCTTACAGTTTTTCTAACACAAAGTCAAAAATATTTTAGTCGATATCAAACTGCATAGTCTCAATAAAAAGTTTAAATCCCTAGAAAAAAAAACCTTAAAGTTCTTCCCATTCAGGGAAAACGAGCCGTAATAAACTCCCATATAAAACTAGCTCGTGTTTGTCTTATAAATAAAATCTGTTTGTTTTTTACTTTTGTCATTTGTTGACGCTTGCGCATTTGTCTTTTTCAATTGCAGACGACACCTTGTAACTATCAAGCTCTTCTTCAAAATTGATGGGCGGGAAATCTCATGCATGCATGCATTGTAAGGCGGGAAACAATGCTTTAGTCTTTCTATTTGATGACGAACCTGGAAGAGGCCCACGGTTCGAAAACAAATTTACCCTTACTTTTCGTTACTAATCGACAGAGAAAATCCTGCAAGAAATCAGTTTTAAACACGGTGTACAGAGATCATAAATTGGCTATGATAAAATTTCATAATCTAGCCTTATACGCCAATAAAGAGACCCAGACTATGATTAATGATGGAATGAAAGGGTTAAAAGAAAATAATCAAAGAAAGGGTTAAAGGAATTGCAATCAAGCTACGATGCATTACTATAGAGGACCTAAGGGAAAATAAAGGCTTTATATTGACTATTGTTAAAATATCATATTTTAGCCTTATATGCCACTAGGGAGAGCTAGGCTATGATCAATGATGGAATGAACGGGTTAAAAGAAAGTAGCAATATTAAAGGCATTTTAATCAAGCTATGATGCATTACTATCGAGGATCTAAGGGAAAACAAAGGCTTTATATTGACTATAGTTAAATTGTAATATTTTAGCCTTATGTGCCAATAGGTAGAGCCAGGCTATGATCAATGATGGAATGAAAAGGGTTAAAAGAAAGTAGCTATATTAAAGGAATTGCAATGAAGCTATGATGCATTACTATAGAGGATCTAAGGAAAAATAAAAAGGCTTTATATTGACTATTGTTTGCATATCATATTTTAGCCTTATGTGCCACTTGGGAGAGCCAGGCTATGATCAATGATGGAATGAAAAGAGTTAAAAGAAAGTAGCTATATTAAAGGAATTGCAATGAAGCTATGATGCATTACTATAGAGGATCTAAGGAAAAATAAAGGCTTTATATTGACTATTGTTAAAATATCATATTTTAGCCTTATGTGCCACTTGGGAGAGCCAGGCTATGATCAATGATGGAATGAAAGAGTTAAAAGAAAGTAGCAATATTAAAGGAATTGCAATGAAGCTATGATGCATTACTATAGAGGATCTAAGGAAAAATAAAGGCTTTATATTGAATATTGTTAAAATGTCATATTTTAACCTTATATGCCACTAGGGAGAGCGAGGCTATGATCAATGATGGAATGAAAAGGGTTAAAAGAAAGTAGCAATATTAAAGGAATTGCAATCAAACTATGATGCATTAGTATAGAGGATCTATGGGAAAATAATGGCTTTATATTGACTATTGTTAAAATGTCATATTTTAGCCTTTTGTGCCACTAGGGAGAGCCAGGCTATGATCAATGATGGAATGAAAGGGTTAAAAGAAAGTAGCAATATTAAAGGAATTGCAATCAAGTTGTGATGCGTTACTATAGAGGATCTAAGGGAAAATAAAGGCTTTATATTGATTATTGTTAAAATGTCATATTTTAGCCTTATGTGCCACTAGGGATAGCCAGGCTATGATCAATGATGGAATGAAAGAGTTAAAAGAAAGTAGCAATATTAAAGGAATTGCAATGAAGCTATGATGCATTACTATAGAGGATCTAAGGGAAAATAAAGGCTTTATATTGACTATTGTTAAAATGTCATATTTTAGCCTTATGTGCCACTAGGGATAGCCAGGCTATGATCAATGATGGAATGAAAGAGTTAAAAGAAAGTAGCAATATTAAAGGAATTGCAATGAAGCTATGATGCATTACTATAGAGGATCTAAGGGAAAATAAAGGCTTTATATTGACTATTGTTAAATGTCATATTTTTAGCCTTATGTGCCAATTAGGGGATAGCCAGGCTATGATCAATGATGGAATGAAAGGGTTAAAAGAAAGTAGTAATATTAAAGGAATTGCAATCAAGCTATGATGCATTACTATAGAGGATCTAAGGCAAAATAAAGGCTTTATATTGACTATTGTTAAAATGTCATATTTTAGCCTTATGTGCCACTAGGGAGAGCGAGGCTATGATCAGTGATGGAATGAAAGGGTTAAAAGAAAGTAGCAATATTAAAGGAATTGCAATCAAGCTATGATGCATTACTATAGAGGATCTAAGGAAAAATAAAGGCTTTATATTGATTATTGTTAAAATGACATATTTTAGCCTTATGTGCCACTAGGGAGAGTCAGACTATGATCAATGATGGAATGAAATTATTTAAAAGTGAATAGCAATATTAAAGCAATTTCATTTTAAGTGCCGTGTTAAAATATATTTATATTGGATTTGTTTCAACCAGAGCAATGTGAATGTGTTGAAAAATCCTTTTAAGAAACCCGACACTCGATAGAACATATGGCGAGAAAACCGGCTTTATATCTAAGTATGTTTACCAGTTTTAATGCATTTCTTATTTTAAACGTTTGGCGTCATTAAGAAATCAACAGAATATAACGCACTGAATTAACTGATTAACATTTACAAACCTGGCACTCAAAAAATGTCTTAAAAAATACAAATAAAATAAAATCAGTGATCTTTAGTCTTTCTGTCGACCCTTGAAATGTATTTTTGGTTCGTTACTCACCTAAAGTTCAACATTAAAAAATAAATGCCGACTAGAGTTAGAGGCTTTTCTTCAGGCTGAATAACGGCAGAATATCCTTGGAGTGTAAAGACCTACACTTGACATTTAAGCAAAAACAGGTTTGGTGATTGGGCAAGGATTACAAATTTCATAATAACAACAACAACAACAAGAAATAATAATAATAATAATAATAATAATAATAATAATAATAATAATAATCAGTAGCTACGTAGTGCAAGGTTGAAAACTGAAACCGAAGGTTTTACTCTTGCTGCACAGAACCAGTGCTTGTTAACTAGAAATTATCAAGCACATATACTGAAAAATTGTGTTAGCCCAAAATGCAGATTCCGTGATAAATATCCAGAAACAATTGATTATCTTGTATCAGGTTGCACTGAATATAAAACCCGGCATGACAGAGTGGGCCAATATCTGCACTGGAAAATTTGCAACTTTTACGGAAAGGAAACTGCAAGAAATTGGTATGATCAACGACTAGACCTGGTTACGGAGATAGGACCTGTAACGATCTTATGGTACTTTAAAATACACACAGACAGAACAATCAAAGGTAATCCCCCAGACATCGGGATTAGAGACCGCAACCCCCCCCCCAAAAAAAAACAAAACAAAAAACTGCCTTCTTATTAATATGGCAGTCCCTGCAGACTGCAATGTATCTTTGAAGATTTTCAAAAACTTTTAAAATACAAGGACCTTGAAATCGAAATCTAAAAAATGTGGCGCATGAGAATTTCAACAATTCTAGTTGTAGCTGGAGCCATCGGATTGATTGGAAAAGATTCCAGTAGACTAATTGAAGGGACTCCCATGCCTTAAAGAAATACAATTGTTCTCACGAGTACAGCCCACACCTTACGAAGGGCTTTATCTATGTAAAATATGTGTGATTTTTTTAAATTGCACAGTGGAAAATGTCATGGAGCCATTTCTGACCTTAGGTCTCTGGTTGGGACCCAGAAAGAAATGACTATACAACAGAAACCAAATGAATAATAATAATAATAATAATAATAATACTGAGTACGTCAGTAATTCAAGTTGTAGTTGGAACTCTGGGATTGATTGGAAAAGAGTCCGATAAACTCATTGAAGGTGTTATGGGGTCCTCCGTTTTTTCATATAAGTGAACTCGACCAAAGTGTTACTTGGACTGCTGCCGTTAAATATCCAGAGTCAGTCAGAGTATACAGAGAGAGTGAGAGCAGACATTGTAATTGAGTTGGAGGTAGAGTAATAGTGTGAGGTAACTGCTTGTAGAAGTCATAGTTACAAGCACGTAGACTCTAAGGAAGTCCTACTTCGAGTATATATATATATATATATATATATATATATATATATATATATATATATATATATATATATATATATATATATATATATATATTGTGACTAACCGCGTTTCTGGATTTACTTACAGTATTACCCATTGTATTATTGTGTAAGTACATTTAATTTCTTATATTTAATTCTTGCGTTTGTCATTCATTGGAGACCGAATTTCATCTCGGAATCCACAACAGAATGTATTCCTGGTAGCCCATGTCATAAAGAAATACAATACATTTTACTCAGAGGTACAGCTGACGCATTATGAATGGTTTAATCTATGCAAAATGTATGTGATCTTAGGGTTCTTTTTTTCTGACTTTAGGTCTCTGGTTAGGTCCCGGAAGAAAACAATAATAATAATAATAATAACCCAAAGGTACCAGAACCCGGCTGAGTAAATCAGAGAAATATACCAAGCAACAGATGCACACAGAACTATTTCCAGGGATCTTTCTGTCCGGTAAAACTCTGTTGGGGCTAACCTCACGTTATTGGCGGGGTGCAGGTGGCAGCGCTGCTTGAAATAGCTCACGTGCTGAGGAAGGCATTAGTTTTAGTTGGAGCTGATATGACCATCATTACCCGGCCGAAGCATCTAATTGTCGGAGAGGATATCAAAACAAATTCTTCTTCTTACCGAAATTAAGTAACGTCGAAGCCTGGTCAGTACCTAAATGGGTGACTGCTTGGTAATACCAGGTGCTGTACGATCACCGAAGTTAAACAACGTCGAGTCCGGTCAGTACCTAAATGGGTGACCGCTTTGACAATTGTGGTGCTGTAAGCTTCAATGTGCGGGTGGTGTAATCGATAACGGCTCGGAATTGGAAATCGGAGATCCGAGTTCTAATTCCAGTTTGGGTTCGGTATATTCACATCTTTGGGCAAGGTATGAATCCTCCTCTTCTCCCCCATCAGTTATGGGTTAATTAGTAGCATTTGTTTCAGTAAATCATTATATCCAAATAGTCGTTTTTTTAAATGTTTTCTATTCACCCCAAGCAAAGCAATGATGCCACTAAGACTCAAAGGGTTACTGGGGGGGGGGGGTGAAATAAAACGAAAAGGGGCTTTAGAAGGAACCGGAAGCACTAACCTAAACAGGAAAAGAAGGAAAAAATTCAACGCCTGTTCAAAACACCGTGGAGGGCTAGAAATATTATCTAGCTTTAAATAACTTGGTTGATAAGGCGAAACAAAATCAACCAATTCTTTCCGATGTGCCATGTCCTTTCAAGACATTTGCGATCATAGCTCTCCACAATTACATATCCTTTGTGTCTTCACTATTAACATTATTCGGACTATTGTCCTCATCTTTGTCGCCATATTTATTACAACGTCTCGGCTGTTGTACTTAGGAATGTCGAACCGAATCTTTAATTTCGCTCACTGGGGTAGACTGTTCTAGTTCCACGTGCCATGTCTAATGGATGTCAGTTATCAGTTATCTCCTTTGAATAACCCTTCTCCAAGTTCCGGTAAAAAATGATTGCTGAAGATATTAGGTTTATAATACACAGAAATTCATACACAGATGTCCTCAAGGACACATGACACAGTGGATAAAGGCGTTGGTTAGTGACAGGACCCAAAGAGTTCAATACCCGGTTAAGGCAGTAGAGAATTTGGATATGGGAATATATATACATACATATATATATATACATACATATATATATATATATATATATATATATATATATATATATATATATACACATACATATATATACATACATATATATATATATATATATATATATATATATATATATATTATATATATATATATATATATACATATACATATATATGTATTTATATATATATATATATATATATATAAAACTGTATCTAAGGTTCGCTCAGTATAGTTGCAGTATAAATCACCAGTGGGCGCTAGGGTGTTGAACAAACACAAATGTAACTGAGCAAGTGCCAGCAATCGGGATTAGCTAGCCGGCTTAGTAAACTGGCATCCTCGGATACGAGTGGCTGCGTCATTTATAGTGTATTATATATGACAAATTGGTATAAAAAATGGTGACAGGAAAAAATCTTAGTTTTTGCCGACGCGTTTCGTCTTCCGGCTTTTAAAACATTTTCGTCTTCCGACAACAAAACATTTCACCTTCATTGCTTGCCTTGATAAAATAGACATGCGTCGACAAAAACTAAGATGTTTTTCCAGTCGTCATATATATGTATATATATCACATTAATAACGAGTGGCTGTGCAATTTTACATTATATATATATATATATATATATATATATATATATATATATATATATATATATATATATAAGTATATGATTGGTGGGACGGAATAAAATTCCACAACTAAAATACTATTCTTAAAAGAGTGGTCAATACAGAGTAGTGCAAATATTATTTATTCTAAAATTTTAACATAAACATGTTACAAAATCACTGCAAAAATAGCCATTTTGTTTCAACACATTTGGTGTCTTATCAAGTGATAGTGTTGATTCAATACCATCACATGATAAGACACCAGAAGGGTTGAAACAAAATGGCTATTTTTCTAGTGATTTATAACATGTTTATTTTTATAATTTTAATAAATTATATATATATATATATATATATATATATATATATATATGTAATTTATTAAAAATTATACATACATATATATATATATGTATATATATATATATTAGCAGGAGATATAACATTTTATTATTTATCTTCGCGCTACTGTCTTCATGTTTTTGTTATTATCACAACGATGCGGCCGTTGTGCCCCACTCCGGCCTTCCTCGATTATATGGCCTAGTAAATAAAAGCGTTGGTTTGTGAATTTGATGACATAGTGGTTGTCTTGGTTGTCAGCCAGTCTAAGAGAACGAATATCTTAAACGAAACTGATTTTAGGAAGCAGGGTAACGGCATTACTTGCATCGGTGTTTGTTCTAGCCATTCAATGCTACTGATACTCCAATGGGAGAAATGGGTCCCACTTTGCCCCTGGATTCTGAAAGAGACTTTAGTTCTGTCTCTTGCAATTCTTTATGCCTCTAAAGTTGCATTAACCTACACGGTATTACTTCGTGTTGTGGTAGGATCCACCTAATTTGCATAGTGGAGTACCGACCATACATATATGGTTGGTACCGGGAAGAGAGGGAGGAATCAAGAGATTCAACCAGAGACTCTGCCCGACTGCGACTCAGTCAACACATTCTCCAGGAACGGTCTTACCAGGAATATACAAAAGACTATATGTAAATATTGTGTACACTTTCTTGTTTCAATACATTTTGTTCTAAGTACATTTTGTGTTGCATTATTATTCCATGCATTAGTTAAGTTTCAACACTTCGAAAAAATCGTCACCTACTCTTGCGATAGATTGCAATAATCAAGCTTAAGGCCACATCCCTGAGTCCCCGTCTCCAGTGTAACTGGGTTTTAATGAAACTGGGTTCTTTTTTTTTTTTTTTTTTTTTTTTTTCACCCCAAACAAGGAGAAGCCACTAGGACGCAAGGGTTAGAAACTTTGGAGCAAGATCAGATGGGAGTGATAG
>CAHIKZ030005487.1:2407500-2410000 GCA_903632075.3 Acanthosepion pharaonis | reverse complement strand
AGTGAGAATGGTGCAATAATAATAATAATAACAATTTAATGACATCTTGTCATAATTTCGTTCAGGTTTGGCTGTGAGCCATGAGCCTTGTATACCCTTATTAGATCTGATTGTGTATGTTTGTACTCCAGCATCACTTTGTTGGTGTGTTGTACCCTTGAATAATAATAATAATAATTATGGTTCCATATGTCCTCCTTGAATATCAGGTTGATCCTTCGTTGCCTGATACTCCAGCAACGATCGTTCCCCACAAAGGCAAAACAGCAAATTCATTTCCCCCTCGAAAGAAAAACATTCTTATCGGCCACTCACGAGACGTTTGTCTATAGCAACCCGACGTTCATTTGAGGTTGTCTTAGTTTATTCGCCTTATCGGTAGAACAGACAAGCCGTCGGTCAGTTTTCTGTTGATTCAACGCCTCGAATAAGATATTTATCGTTATGCCTTCCTATTGGGATTCGTTGGCCAGAATAAAAGAGGACAGATTGCAAGTAATATATCACGCTATTGGGATCAGCATTATTATTTATAAGACAAACATATTGTCGATTGGAAGAGCAGGTAATCCTCCTCTTCTTCTTCTTCTTCTTCTTCTCTCATCCTCTTCTTCTTCTTCTTCTTCTTCTCTCATCATCTTCTTCTTCTTCCTTCCCTTTCTTCCCCTCCTCTTCTTCTTCTTCTTCTTCTTCTCCTCTCCCCTTTTCTTTCTTCTTTTTCTCATCCTCTTCCCCTTTCTTCTTCTTCTTCTTCCTCCTCTTCTTCTTCTTCTTCTTCGCTTCCCTTTCTTCTTCTTCTTCCCTTTCTTCTTTCTCATCATCTTCCCCTTTCTTCTTCTTCTTTCCTCATCTTTCCCCTTTCTTCTACTTCTTCTTCTTCTTCTTCTTCTTCCATTCCTTTTCTTCTTCTTCGCTTCCTTTTCTTCTTTTTCTCATCATCTTCCCTTTCTTCTTTCTCATCATCTTCCCCTTTCTTCTTCTTCTTCTTCTTCTTCTTCTTCTTCTTCTTCCTTCTTCCCACCTTCTTCTTCTTCTTCCCTTCTTCTTTTCTTCATCTTCCCCTTTCTTCTTTTCTCATCATCTTCCCTTTCTTCTTTTCTCATCATCTTCCCTTTCTTCTTCTTCTTCTTTCCTCATCATCTTCCCTTTCTTCTTCTTCTTCTTCTTCTTCCTCTTCCCCTTTCTTCTTCTTTTCTCATCCTCTTCCCCTTTCTTCTTCTTTTTCTTCCTCTTCCCCTTGTTCTTCTTCTTCTGATTCTTCTTCCTTCCTTTTCTTCTTCTTCCCTTTCTTCTTTTTCATCATCTTCCCCTTTCTTCTTCTTCTTTCCATCATCTTCCCTTTCTTCTTCTTCTTCTTCTTCTTCTTCTTCTTCTTCTTCCTTTCTTCTTCTTCTTTTCCTTCTTCCTTCCTTCTCTTCCCCTTCTTCTTTCTCTTCCCATTCTTCTTCTTCTTCTTCTTCCTTCTTCTCTTCTTCTTCTTCTTCTCATTCTTCTTTCCCTTTCTTCTTCTTCTTTTCTTCTTCTTCTTCTTCTTCTCTTCACTCTTCTTCTTCTTCTTCTCCCCTTCCCCCTTTCTTCTTTTTTCCACATCTCTTCTTCTTCTTCTTCTTTTCCCTTTCTTCATCTTCCCTTTTCTTCTTCTTTCTTCTTCTTCTTTCTTTCTTCTTCTTCTTCTTTTTCTTCTTCTTCTTCTCATCTTCCCCCTTTCTTCTTCTTCCTTTCCTTCCCTTCCCTTCTTCTTCTTCCTTCCCCTTCTTCTTCTTCTTCTTCTTCTTCTTCTTCTTCTTTTCTTTCTCTTCCTTCTTCCTCTTCTCTTCTTCTTCCCTCTTCTTCCCTTTCTTCTTCTTCCTCTTCCTCTTCTTTATTCTTCTTCTTCATCTTCCCTTTTTCTTCTTCTTTTCCCTTTCTTCTTCTTCCCCTTTTTCTTCTTCTTTTTCTTCTTCTTTTCATCTTTCCCCTTTCTTCTTCTTCTTCTTCCTCATCCTCTTCCCCTTTCTTCTTCTTCTTCTTCTTCTTCTTCTTCTTCTTCTTCTTCCTTCCCTTTCTTCTTTTTTCTTCCTTCCCTTTCTTCTTTTCTCATCATCTTCCCCTTTCTTCTTTCTCTTCATCTTCTTCTTCTTCTTCTTCTTCTTTCCTTCATCTTCCTCCTTCTTCTTCCTTCTTCTTCTTCCTCTTCTTCTTCTTCCCCTTCTTCTTTTCTTCTTCTTCTTCCTTTCCTCACTTCTTCTTCTTCCCTTCTTCTTCTTCCCTTTCCTCATCCTCTTCTTCTTCTTCTTCTTCTTCTTCTTCCTCTTCTTCTTCTTCTTCCTCTTTTCTTCTTCTTCTTCCCTTTCCTTCTTCTTCATCTTCCCTTTTTCTTCTTTTCTCATCATCCTCCCCTTCCCTTTTCTTCTCCTTCTTCATCTTCTTCTTCTTCTTCTTCTTCTTCTTCTTCTTCCTTCTTCTTCTTCTTCCCTTTCTTCTTTCTTCATCATCTTCCCCCCATTCTTCTTTTTTTCTC
>CAHIKZ030005487.1:2400000-2405000 GCA_903632075.3 Acanthosepion pharaonis | reverse complement strand
CTTCTTCTTCTTCTTCTTCTTCCTTCCTTCTTCTTCTTCTTCTTCTTCTTCTTCTTCCTTTCCCTTTCTTTCTTCTTCCCTTTCTTCTTTTCTCATCATCTTCCCCTTTCTCCTTCTTCTTCTTTCCCCTTTCTCCTTCTTCTTCTCCTTCTTCTTCTTCTTCTTCTTTCCTTTTCTTCCTTTCTTCTTCTTCCTTCCCTTCTTCTTTTCTCATCATTCTTCCTTTTCTTCTTCTTCTTTCCTCTCATCTTCCCTTTCTTCTTCTTCTTCTCTCTCATCCTCTTCTTCTTCTTCTTCTTCTCTTCCTTCTTCTTCTTCTCTCTCATCCTCTTCTTCTTCTTCTTCCCCTTTCTTCCCCTCCTTCTTCTTCTTCTTCTTCTTCCTTTCTTCTTCTTCTTCTTCTTCTCTGATCCTCTTCCCCTTTTTTCTTCTTCTTTTCTTCTTCTTCTTCCTCCTCTTCTTCTTCTTCTTCTCATCCTCTTCCACCTTCCCTTTCTTCTTTTCTCATCCTCTTCCCCTTTCTTCTTCTTCTTCTCCTTCTTCTTCCCTTTCTTCTTCACTTTCTTATTCTTCTTCTTCTTCCTTTCTTCCTTTCTTCTTCATCTTCCCTTTCTTCTTTTCTCATCATCTTCCCCTTTCTTCTTCTTCTTTTTCATCTTCCCCTTTTCTTCTTCTTCATCTTTTCCTTCATCTTCTTCTTCCCTCTCCTCTTCTTCTTCTTCTTCTCTCATCCTCTTCTTCTTCTTCTTCCCCTTTCTTCCCCCCTTCTTCTTCTTCTTCTTCCTTTCCCTTTCTTCTTCTTCTTCTTCTTCTCTCATCCTCTTCCCTTCTTCTTCTTTCTCATCCTTCTTCTTTCTTTATTTCTCTTCCTCTTCCCCTTCTTCTTCTTCCTTCTTCTTCTTCTTCTTCCTTCTTTCTTCTTTCTTCTTCTTCTTTCTCATCCTCTTCCCCTTTCTTCTTCTTCTTCTTCTTCCCTTTTTTTCATCCTCTTCCCCTTTCTTCTTCTTCTTCTCCATTCTTCTTCTTCTTCTTCTTCTCCCACCTTTCTTCTTCTTCTTCTTCTTCTCCCATTTTTTCTTCTTCCTTCCCCTTTCTTCCCCTTCTTCTTCTTCTTCCCCCTTCTCTTCTTCTTCTTCTTTCCTCATCCTCTTCCCCTTTCTTCTTCTTCTTCTTCTTCTTCTTCTTCCTTCCCTTCTTCTTCTTCTTCTTCCCTTTTTCTTCTTCTTCATCATCTTCTCCTCATTTCTTTCTTCTTCTTCTTCTTCTTCTTCCTTCCTCTTCTTCTACTTCTTCTTCTCTCATCCTCTTCTTCTTCTTCTTCTTCTTCTTCTCTCATCCTCTTCTTCTTCTTCTTCTCTCATCCTCTTCTTCTTCACTTCCCCTTTCTTCCCCCTCCTCTTCTTCTTCTTCTTCTTCGCTTCCCCTTTCTTCTTCTTCTTCTTCTTCTCTGATCCTCTTCCCCTTTCTTCTTCTTTTCTCATCCTCTTCCCCTTTCTTCTTCTTCTTCTTCTTCTTCTTCCTTCTCTTCTTCTTCTTCTTCGCTTCCCTTTCTTCTTCTTCGCTTCCCTTTCTTCTTTTCTCATCATCTTCCCCTTTCTTCTTCTTCTTCTTTCCTCATCCTCTTCCCCTTTCTTCTTCTTCTTCTTCTTCCTCTTCTTCTTCTTCTTCTCTTCCCTTTCTTCATCTTCGCTTCCCTTTCTTCTTCGCTTCCCTTTCTTCTTTTCTCATCATTTTCCCCTTCTTCTTCTTCTTCTTTCCTCATCATCTTCCCCTTTCTTCTTCTTCTTTTTCTCTCATCCTCTTCTTCTTCTTCTTCTTCTTCTCTCATCCTCTTCTTCTTCTTCTTCTCTCATCCTCTTCTTCTTCTTCACTTCCCCTTTCTTCCCCCTCCTCTTCTTCTTCTTCTTCGCTTCCCCTTTCTTCTTCTTCTTCTTCTTCTCTGATCCTCTTCCCCTTTCTTCTTCTTTCTCATCCTCTTCCCCTTTCTTCTTCTTCTTCCTCCTCTTCTTCTTCTTCTTCGCTTCACTTTCTTCTTCTTCGCTTCCCTTTCTTCTTTTCTCATCATCTTCCCCTTTCTTCTTCTTCTTCTTTCCTCATCCTCTTCCCCTTTCTTCTTCTTCTTCTTCTTCTTCTTCTTCTTCTTCCTCGTTACCTTTCTTCTTCTTCGCTTCCCTTTCTTCTTTTCTCATCATCTTCCCCTTTCTTCTTCTTCTTCTTCCTCCTCTTCTTCTTCTTCTTCTTCTTCTCTCATCCTCTTCTTCTTCTTCTTCTTCTTCTTCTCTCATCCTCTTCTTCTTCTTCTTCTTCTCTCATCCTCTTCTTCTTCTTCACTTCCCCTTTCTTCCCCCTCCTCTTCTTCTTCTTCTTCGCTTTCCCTTTCTTCTTCTTCTTCTTCTTCTTCTCTGATCCTCTTCCCCTTTCTTCTTCTTTTCTCATCCTCTTCCCCTTTCTTCTTCTTTTCTCATCCTCTTCCCCTTTCTTCTTCTTCTTCCTCCTCTTCTTCTTCTTCTTCGCTTCACTTTCTTCTTCTTCGCTTCCCTTTCTTCTTTTCTCATCATCTTCCCCTTTCTTCTTTTCTCATCATCTTCCCCTTTCTTCTTTTCTCATCATCTTCCCCTTTCTTCTTCTTCTTCTTTCCTCATCATCTTCCCCTTTCTTCTTCTTCTTCTTCTCTCATCATCTTCTTCTTCTTCTTCTTCTCTCATCCTCTTTTTCTTCTTCACTTCCCCTTTCTTCCCCCTCCTCCTCTTCTTCTTCTTCGCTTCCCCTTTCTTCTTCTTCTTCTTCTTCTCTGATCCTCTTCCCCTTTCCTCTTCTTTTCTCATCCTCTTCCCCTTTCTTCTTCTTCTTCTTCTTCTTCCTCCTCTTCTTCTTCTTCTTCGCTTCCCTTTCTTCTTCTTCGCTTCCCTTTCTTCTTTTCTCATCATCTTCCCCTTTCTTCTTCTTCTTTCCTCATCCTCTTCCCCTTTCTTCTTCTTCTTCTTCTTCTTCTTCTTCTTCTTCTTCTTCTTCTTCCTCTTCTTCTTCTTCTTCGCTTCCCTTTCTTCATCTTCGCTTCCCTTTCTTCTTTTCTCATCATCTTCCCCTTTCTTCTTTTCTCATCATCTTCCCCTTTCTTCTTCTTCTTTCCTCATCCTCTTCCCCTTTCTTCTTCATCTTCTTCTTCTTTCCTCATCCTCTTCCCCTTTCATCATCATCTTCTTTCCTCATCCTCTTCCCCCTTCTTCTTCTTCTTTCCTCATCCTCTTCCCCTTTCTTCTTCTTTCTCTTCTTCCTATTCTTCCCGTGTCCTTTTAGAACGTGGGCGACTATGGCTATCCACTCATTTCAGTTTTTAGTAATATATTTTTATCATACCTTCCATCACCTTTCTGCCATCCATTCGCATAAGTGATGTGTCCTGTGATTGTCAAATTCTCCAAGCCATCTTTCTTCATTATATAAACGGGTGCAACACATGATCCGAAAAATTATAGGCCAATAACATGTCTGTTCACCACATATCAATACACATCAATTGATCACGTCTGTCCTGACAAGCTCTACTTCTACTTCACTCGATGAAAAGAACGTTCTTCCCTTGGAATGGGATGCCAGAGTAGTTCATATGGGTTCAAAGATCAACAAAATGATCCGGGAAAAGTTACTGGAAAAAAGGTAGAAATCACAGCACAGCTCGGATAGATTATCAAAAAGCCTTTGACAGTATGCCACACTCTTGGATCATTAAGGCTTTGGAAATGTCTCCTGGCTGATTGTAAATTTCCTTTAACACAGCATGGGAATGAGAAAAACCACATAATGCTTAAATCACACCAAAGACACTGCCACTTTCAACCGCCTGAATATCCGACGAGTAATCGTTCAAGGAGAACTCCTTGCCGCACGCACCTTTTCTGTCTGTCCTTAATACCCTTCTCACATGAACTAAACAGTAATAGAATTTAAACAAGAAAGTATTCAATCACTTACCCTACATGAATAATCTCAACGACGACAGTGCGCTCTCAGTCAGGATTCGAACCTACCTCCAACTTGGCAGGCGAAACCATAATAAAATTTCTAATTAATAATAATAATAATATATATATATATATATATATATATATATATAATATTAATATATATATATATAATATATATATATATACAATATTAATAATATATATATTAATATATATATATATATATATATATATATATGATGAAAAATATACTGAAAAAAACAAACAAAAATCCAAATATGCGATTATGCTGTTTTAATGTTTAATGTCAACGTCGGACGTTTCGGTCTAATAGACCATCTTCAGGACATATTCATAAAACATAATTAACATAGACCATATACAATTCAACATGAAAAAGACGATGGACATAAAAGCAATACCATCGTCTTTTTCAGTGACGAGCGGAAGAGTATTTCCATGAAGTCGGTAGATAAGTCATTTGTATTTTTATTTATCTATTAAGTATTGCCGCTCATCGTTTTTTTTTTTTTAAATATTGAATATCTTTTTTCAACAATCTGCTCGCCTTGAACGCGTTAGTTTCCAGGAATTTACTGATGAACGTATTGTTACATCCTAAAACCAGACCTTCTTCTGATTCATACTACACTAATTTACCCAACTAACCGGATGTAAACGCTCCGAACGCCAAAAACTGAACTATAATTACGTCAACTGCGCAGAGACTCCGAACATAGCTTCCGTTTTCACTCACACATTCAAAGAAAAAAAAAACGGAGCCGAATTGAGCCTATTTTTGGTAGTTGGATGCCATCTTGGATAGGGCTAACAGAATTCGTAGGGAAACGACCTTCTATCTCCAAGAGACAGCTCGCCAAATGCCATCGTCCAAGTAAGTCATAATTCATCCCCATCTCCTTCCGTACGCCTAAGTGGACGCCTTTGCCAACTCCACTTAACTATTTTTTCAACGAGAGACATTTACCCCGATTTATCGTTTATTGCATTTTACGTTAATACAATTGTTTATTT
>CAHIKZ030005487.1:2387500-2395000 GCA_903632075.3 Acanthosepion pharaonis | reverse complement strand
TTGAATCAGACATTTTTATGACAACAAACGTTATATCAGTGGATACCCTTGTTTGAAATAGACGTCTCGTATTTTTTTATTTATCTGCGCGCTCTATTCATCAGAATTCTGATGATCGCTTTCGTTATATGGCTCATTATTGTCAATGGAGTATGCATCCGTTTGCACCTGGCTTCTGACGCAGTGCAATGTAAATAGATCTACATTGGTCTTCCGGTATATCACAACTGTTGATGATGTTATTTCTGTGATTTTTCTATGCCGAAATCGTCTAAGGCCACCTAGCATCTCTATTGCAATTCCGTCTGTCCCTGTCGCTTTGTTTCTGTTCAATATAGCCAGTACTACTTCCACTTCAGATTTTAATGTTACCGGTTCGTCTTTATTTTGGTGTATTGCCTTTTGTTATCTTTCATCATAGAAGAACTCTCTGATATATTCGTTCCATCTCTGAGGTATTTTTTTTTCTTTCTCTGATAATAGCGTTCCGTCCTTGGACTTTATGCATCCTGTTGATGATTGACTAGTCTGTAGTGCAGTTGAAATGCACTGAAACAAAGTTGCATCTTTGTAGTGAGTAAAATGGTTTTGTCTATATGAAAAAAATATAATAAATAAATAATTATCGCTTCACTATCGGTATCGAGCCCTCTTTTAAATCAATGCTGTGAACGTTGGACTTTATATATTACTTTCGTTCTCATCACATGAGGTTAAATCTGTCAAGTGTTTTATCATATATTCAATAATTATATAATTACTTTTTGTCAGACATTGAATTATTGGATTTTGTGTCCCCCAAATGTTTTGACTGACCTTTCAACCGCCTGATGAATATTCATGAACGTTCTCAATTTTAAAAGCCTTGATAAACCAATGAATTTTTCGCTTTTTGTATATAAACAAAATAAATCCGACACTGTCTTGATAAAGTCCCTCAGAGGGACGAAACGTGTCGACGAAGAATATTTTTTCGCTTGTCTATTCATATATATATATATATATATATATATATATATATATATATATATATATGTATGTGTGTGTGTGTCTGTATTTATGAGCGTGCGTAAAATTTAAGATATAACTAAAATTTATATGTATAAGAAAATATGAATAAAGCCATGTGTTCTGATGAAGTCGAGCAAGAGATGAAACGCGTCAGCTAAGATACATTTTCCTTTGTCTTTATTAATTCATATATATATATATATATATATATATATATATATATATATATATATATATATATATATAAATTATTATTGAGATAGATAGATAGATAGATAGATAGATAGATAGATAGATAGATAGATAGATAGATATCTTCAATCGAATTAGTCCTGATGAATTTTCCAGGTTTCTTCATTAGTCATTAGTATGATTCCTGCTTCCGACTAAGACAACAGAAACATTAGTCCAAGGTCGATTATCGATGTGCTACCGATTTCCGTTTCTGATAACGGCCCATATTTTATCTCCCGGAGCCAATTTCACGGCATCAAATGTTTAATGAAATGTTAAGCATCCTCGATTAAAGAATAAAAAACAAAAAAAAAACAAAAAAACAAAAAACAAAAAAAAAACTCGAAAATCTAATAGCTATTTCAATGGTGTTCACCTCGATTCATTTTCATCTTTAACTTTTGGGTAATGCAGAAATTGCTCGGCATCACTTTTCGCTTTCATGAGAAAATTTGGCCGCTCATGAGCGGGCAACTAAAACGGCTTCCCAAACTCAGCGAAATTTTCGCATTCTTTTTCGATGTTTAATCAAGTTTTTCAACAGTTTTGTTTCTCTTTCTGACGCTCTCTCTCTCTCTCTGTCTTTTCTCTCTCTCTCCCCACCTCTCTCTCACACATATACACACATGTCCTCGGATTTTGGAAAAATATTTAAGAAAGGAGGTGAGCCGAGATAATTGCAGCAACCATTCCTATATATAGGAGTGGTTGCTGCCGTTGTGTTTTAGCGGCTTTCTTGCTTTGCTTGGAGTGAAATGAAATTAAATATATAACAGGTGTAGCAGCAAAAATATCCATTTGTTAGATTAAGCTTTGAACCGTTTTATCTTAGAAAGGATTAAAGATATCTTACTGGAATTCTCCGAGGTTTACATAACACCACTGGAATCTACTTTGAGCAATAAGATAGTATAATTACTCTGCAAGTTTAACAGAAGAATCGTGATGAAATCTATCAGAGACGAAAATGACATGTTCATCATTTATTATGACAACATAATTAGAAAATTAAAAAAAAAAAACGTTAGTATTCTTTCTTCTTTACGGTTTACAGAGAATAGAAAAAACAAACAATTCCAGTGAGCAGCAATTATGTGGGTAAAACCCCCCCGACAGGTGAATGGCCAGACTGGCTTAGGCTGATAGAAAGACAGCAGTAGACCAAATAACCTCTCTGTAGAAAGGAGGTACACAGAAGAACAGATCTGAAGGCACAACACATCGAACATTGAAACAGATGCGAAAAAGAACACGCTGATAAGAACAAGAACAAGACCACGCCGAGTGTTACTCATGTCAGATAAGAACAAGTAAAAAAACAAAACAAAAAAAAAACACGCCAAGCGTCACTCATGTCAGACAGGAACAAAACCACGCCGAGTGTCACTCATATCAGATAAGAACAAGAACAATATGAGTCTACACTTTCCTGATGATCTTAAAAAGTGGACATTAGAAGAATAAACATTACTAGGTTTGTTTATTTGGAAGTCTATCTATAGGGACAACACACACACATACATATATGCATATATATATATATATATATATATATATATATATATATATATATATGCATGTTTCATTAAAAACGACAGACAAGGTACTACGGTTAAGCTTTTTATTTAATTTTTCTTGTGTTCTGACAAGAGCTTTCTTTTCTGGACAAAGGGTGTGTAAGAACTGGCCAAATGTTTTATACTTCCGAGCGCTTTCGGCTATACCTTTAGCCATTATCAAGGATGATTCAAAAAAGCGTGCTTGATTCAAAAATCGTACGACTCATACAGCAATCGCTATCACTTGCTTAAATATTTTTGCCCTGCCTTGCCTTTAAAGGAGTGCCCTTTGCCGTGCTGATGTTGCTACATGCCTTACTTCTTGCCTATCTCACACTGCGAATTTTTTCTAAGCTCTATACTAAACATTAAATCTGTTACAAAAAAAGAACTAAACAAAATGAACACAAAACGATCAGCTTTAAAAAAGGACTCGTAACTGGAAAAACCGAATGAAAAAGAATGTTAACAACAAAAATACTTTTTCACATCCAACCCAGTTCTGCGGAATCAGAATCAACGTTGAGTTTAAGCAAGCGAATGAGCCAATTGGAGAAGTGACATGCAGATTTAAATTTTTCCCCACTTGTGACGAATGCAGCTATCGATTTTTTTTGCATGCTAGCATGCTAGTTAACATTCGTGTCAGTCAGCTGTTGGCTCACGCTGGCCAGTAGAATCTTCCCTGCCTATTCGTGGCAGCCAGCTATAGGCTCTTACTCTGGCCAGTAGAAGATGGTCGCAAACTACATGAAACTGCTGTGGAAGCATGAAAAAAATTGATTATTTCCACTATCGATGGGAGTTGGGAAATGCAAAGTTGGTCTTGGCCTTCCCGCTAACTTGAAGCATGTGCATATAAATTTTGGTGCAAATCCGTCGAAAAATGCGGCCGTGCATTCGTTACATACGTACACACACACACACACACACACACACACACACACACACATCCTGCCTTTATATATATATATATATATATATATATATATATATATATATAAAAGAAAGAACTGTAAGATATATAATCCGGTGTTTTTATAGATATTTTATTTTTACAAAATAGTGCCCAATGTAAATTTACAGAGCATTAATATTATAAATTGATTGATTTAAAATATATTTTTCACTTTACACAGTTCTAACCATGTTTCAAAAATGGAAGCTAAAAGCTCAGAATTTAATTTTGTAATTAAATTAAAGACATTAGTTCCATTTCATCCTCAAGCGAATTTTGGAGTAACTTTTAAAATTACTGAGAAACTTTATATTACTAAGTTTATAAAAAATAAAAATTTACTGAACCAGAGAAATGAAATAGCTATTTTATGCCGTCATTGTCAAAAAAAATTTCTTAAATAATATTTAAAAATAAAAATAAATTTATAAAAGTGCGATCAGGTACTATACATACTTATATTTAACATGGAAAAATAATTTTATACTGTAAGTAGTTCTATTACATTTACTTGTTTTCTCTTTAAAAAATAGTCTATTAAAATAACAGTGAAAATATTTTAAAGTTGTATTTAAAATTGTAGTTAAAACGAATTCTAACCTAAACATCTTTTAAAATTGTTGTTAAATAAAACGTATTCTAACCTAAACACCTCTCAAAAAGTACTACCGGCACTTAAATGAATCCAATAAAACATATACTAAAAAATGAAATTATGATGAAAAGCTATAAGATGTAGGCCATTGAATGACCCATGTCTTTTGTACATAGATGTGAAACTATATATTACTAAGTTTATATATATATGTTTATTAAAGACATTTTTTTATGTTTAACATTGTTATTTTATAGATACAAGTATTTAAACAAATGCTCTGTTTATGATAAACAGTATTAAATAACATTTACCGGCCGGAATGTCCGAGAAATTTTCATAGAAAATATTCGTTCTTTGACAGGATTCGAACCTGCATCCTATACGGAACCGTCATATACGCTACAAAGAAGCGTTCGGTAGACAACGTCGAATTTACTGCTTATAAACTCCAATCTTCCATGAATCTCGTACATTCATAACTGCTCTGGCGTATCGAATGTAAACAAATGACGTCATATATAAGAAATAGATAAGGTCCGATGTTTATTTATTAAAGAAAATTTTTATGTTTAACGTTGTTATTTTATAGATACAAGTATAGTTCGTTCTTTGACAGGATTCGAACTAAATATCCTATATTAAAACAATAATTTGTTTGAATTTAATAGAAATTTTTCATAAAAAATTTGTTCATGAAAATTTCTCCGGACATTCAGGCCGGTAAATGTTATAATACTGTTTATCATAAACAGAGCATTTGCTTAAATACTTGTATCTATAAAATAACAACGTTAAAACATAAAAAAATTTTTTAATAAATAAATTGTCGGACCTTGTCCATTTCTTTAATATATATATATATAAACTTAATAATATATAGTTTCACATGTATGTACAAAGACATGGGTCATTCAATAGCCTATATCTTATAGCTTTTCATATATATATATATATATATATATATATATATATATATATATATATATATATATATATATATATATATAAATAAAGTTTACTAAATCAGAGAAATGAATTACAGGTATTTTTTGCCGTAAGTGCTATAAATTTTACTTAAATAATATTTAAATATAAAATTTTAAAAATCAATATACATATACTTGATATGGAAAAAAAATTTTACTTACTGTAAGTAATTCTAATACATTTACTTCTATTAAAAGAAATATAGTCTATTAAAACTAACAATGAAAATATTTTAAAGTTGTAAATAAAATTGTAGTTAAATAAAATGAATTCTAACCTAAACTTCTTTTAAATTGTAATTAAATAAAACGTTTTCTAACCTAAAGACCTAAAAAAAAAATTGTAACCTAATAATTTACATACTTATACTTGATGTGAAAATAATTCTACATACTGTAAGGGATTCTAATTACATTTAATTATTCTTAAAAGAAATATAGTATATTAAAAATTAAAATTTAAAAGTGAAAATATTTCAAATCGTAGTTAAATACAACGTTTTCTAACCTAAAGACCTCCCTCTTAGTACTACACGCAATTAAAAGAATCCAATAAAACACCTACAGTAAAATGAAATTAATATGCAATGCTAGAAGATGTAAGCTTTTGAATAAACCATGTTCTTTGTACTACATGAGAAACAATATATTACTAGGTTTATATAAAAAAATAAAATTTACTAAATCAGTGAAATTAAGTAGCTATTTTTGCCGTCATTGTTATAAATTTTACTTAAATAATATTTAAATATAAAAAAAAAATGTTCCCTAATAATATACATACTTATACTTGATGTGAAAATAATACTACATACTGTAAGGGATTCTAATACATTTACTTGTTCTTAAAAGAAATATAGTATATTAAAAATTAAAAGTGAAAATATTTCAAATCGTAGTTAAATAAAAGGTATTCTAACCTAAACACCCCACAAAAATCTTTAAATATACAAATAGAAAAAAATGCCGTAAGAATTTTTGCCGTTAACAATAAAATTCTAAAAAATCCAGACGACATCCATTTAACGGATATTAGATTTCATTGAAAAATACATCCCTACCCCCTACCAAAACTTAACTAATAACTGATACGTCAAAATACAGACATAATGAACACGCAAACACCCCTTGTCTAGTGGAAGTGGATTTATCTGTATCCTTGGAAATGTGAATTATGATTTTAGCTGTGTCTTTAAAACCCAGTAATTTTAAAAGTTACTCCAAAATTTGCTTGAGGATGAAATGGAACTAATGTCTTTAATTTAATTACAAAATTAAATTCGGAGCTTTTAGATTCCATTTTGAAACATGGTTAGAACTGTGTAGCGAAAAAATATTTTAAATCAATTAATTTATAATATATATATATATATATATATATATATATATATATATATATATATATATATATATATATATATATAAAAAACATTATTTAAAACATGGTCATGGAATCCTGTTTAATTTGTATTTCACGCATTAGTATAGGAAATAAAATGATTTTAAATGACCTAGAAGGCGGCATGATCATTGGCGCCAGACGAGTAGGTCTGGATATTTCAGAATCTGCTAATCTACTAGGATTTTTCAGCGCAATCATCTTTAGGGTTTGCTGAGAATGATCAGAGAAACCATACAACTTAGTGACAATTCTCTGGGTAGAAATCGCTTTTTTGATGAAAGAGGTCGGAAAAGAATGAGCATGTTGGTTGAAGATGGTAGAAAAGCAAATTTAGCTCAAATAAACACTCTTTACAATAGCGGTATTCAGAAGTGCATTCCTGAAAGCACAACTCGTACAACCTTGAAGCAGACGAGCTACAGCAGCAGAAGACCACGTCGGGTGATATTCTTGTAGGAGAAAGTCAAGAATCTGAAGCTACAAGTATGCATCCATCCTGTTTTTATCAATGGTTCAGGCTGGTGATGGTGATATAATGGTACAAGGAATATTTTCTTGGCATGTATTAGGATCTGTAGAACCAATAAAAGACCAATTAAATGCCGCAGCATACCTAGGCTTTGTGACTGGGCATATGCCTCAATTTATGACTAGAATGCGCCCATCCTCAATGCATAATGCATCATATCACGATTAAAAGAACGTAGTATTGGATTAATACATACATACATATATATATATATATATATATA
>CAHIKZ030005487.1:2360000-2385000 GCA_903632075.3 Acanthosepion pharaonis | reverse complement strand
GCTAGACTTTATGAATTTAAGCGTAGTACTAAATTGGTGGCAAGGTCTCATTAATCCCTAGCTGAATTGGATAGATCTAACTGTAAGTTCTATAGCAACAGTTTCTTCTCTCACGCTATTCGCTTGTGGAACTCACTTCTGATTCCATGCTTTCCGGCCAAATCGAGTAGACGATCCCAGTTTGCGGCACCATTGGAAAGTACCTGAAAACCATACCCCAGGTTGACCCAAGACTTGTGAGTGAAATTGGCTAGACGGAACAGTTGGGGGCTGTCGATGCCTGTGCTAGCACGAAGGTCGGCTCTGTGGTTGTTGGACAAACTCAAAAATGCTCTTGATCAAGCGTCTGCAATAGGGATCAGCTAATCCCCATTTTAGACGCGTATCCTCGAATACGAGTGGCCAGCCATAGTATATATATATATATATATATATATATATTTTGAACAATAAGAAAATAAAAAATTAAAATCTTTAGACACACTGGGTTGTAGATTAATATTCTTTCGTTTTTTTTTTTATTATTCCATTTAGATTCCTCGACTAGTTTCGACCGAAATGGTCATCATCAGGAGAAGAAATATTTCTGCTTGCTGGTAGCAGTGAACTACAGAAATGAATGTCTTTTGTTGGAGAAAATGAACTTTTGTCTGTCGTTTTCATTTGTTTTTTTATTTTTTTATTTTTTTATCTTTTTAACATGAATCTTTTAACATTCCTTGTGTTGGTCAAACAGTCTCTTTTAAGTTGTTATTTGAGATAAGAGCTGAATAGATACATATTATTCTGAATTCTCCGGTCAGTTTGACAGTTTTATTGGACCTGGTGAGGGGATGTGTCTCTGTTTAGTGTTTGTGTGTGTTTATTTGGTTCTTAGGGAGGAGGAGTATGATATGTGTAAGCGTGTGTATTGCTGTAGGTGTGTGTTATCATTTGGCTCATTAGGGTAGTGAGTATGATGTGTGTAAGTGTGTATATTCGTGTGGGTTTGTGTATTATATATATATATATATATATATATATATATATATATATATATATATATATATATATATATATAATAAAAAAAAACTTAAACACTAATATTCCATGGTCATAATTTATTCCATTGGAATCGTAAATACGATCCAATTCATCAGACCTACAAACTCAAAAAAGAAAACAGAAAAAACAACTCCGGGAATAAAAATAAAATTTAGTGAGAGTGTATGTATGAGAGTATGGGACGAATGTTAGAGTAAATGAAAGCTATAGAGAGGGTAACAGACGAGAGAAGAACAGGAATGTCTAAAAGATGAAGGGGGGAATTAAAATTTAACAGAGAGAAGTTTTTAAAGAGGGGGTTGAATATATATATATATATATATATATATATATATATATATATATATATATATATATTCTAGTTCAATTGGATATATATATATATATATATATATATATATATATATATATATATATATATATATATATATATATTGGATAAACAAAAGAAATTATAATGTGGATATAAAATGGGTGATCAATGCTATTTTACAATCAATATATAAACGGTAGTTTCTGTACAGTTATACTCCAGTGAATGTAAATAAGTCTAAAACGAGCCTGTATAGCTGATCACTATTTGATTCATTCATTCACTCGTTTTCTACGGCTTAGCACATCTTTACAAGTTATTTAAAGCCAGAAATATTTTTTAGAGCGTAAGATTTTTTTCTTTTAGATAATAAGGATTTAGTGATACCAGTTTTACTAATTAAACCATAGCTGTGGAGAAAAGAGGTGGGTTCATGCCTTTCCGAAGGGTATTTGCGCGTAAGTGAATTTAACGAACCCGACTGGAATTGGAACTCGGCTCACCGATTAACAATTCCGAGCCATAATCCATTACACAACTCGCACTTCCAAACTTCCAACATCTGTTATTCCCAAGCGGTCACCCATCTAGGTAGTGACTATACTCGACGTTGCTTAACTTCGGTGATCGCACGGGGGGGGGCGATACTTTAACGATATGGCCGAAAGGCACTTTACTAAGATTTCTGGAATTACGTAACATGCACTTTTTACTAATTAAAAATAGGGCGTCTATTTCAAATGTGTACCTTATAATAACTTTTGAAGTAATAAAGGTTATTTATGTTTTAATTGGTAATCTTATGTGCTGTGTCTCTTCAGGTCGTAGGCAATCATGGTCCTCCACATCCTCCTCTCCCAAGTAGCTCTTAATAAGTTTTGTCATTTTTTTAAATTTCTCCCAGACCCTGTTCTGTCATCCACTTGCTCAGACCCATTTAGAATGTCACGCATTGCTTTTCTCTGTCCCTCTTTCTCCTCCATTCGCCCTGTGAGTATCAAATTTTCCAGGCAATCCTTCCTCATTACATGTTCCAGAAATTTCAACTGCCTCTTCCTGTCTGTTTTGGCTGTTTCGTTTGATGGCATATAAACCTCATTGGGTCATTTAATGCCAACAAAATTTTTGAAATAGATTCATAGCGATAGTTTGGTAAAAAAAAATGAGTGTATGTATACATATATATTTAAACCATTTTTCAATTACTTGTATTTTTGAGTACAATCCAACTTCTTTTAGGAAATTTACAATCTTGAATAGTTTTATTTTCGTAAAAGTTTTTTTTTTAAATTACTCACTTGGTAATATTTTGTTTGCACTAAATCAAAATCTACACACTCTAACAGTATATGCTTCACTGTAAATTTTAATTATTGCTGATAGTAATTTTTCCTTCAAAAAATTATTGCTGGCAATAATATTTTTTATTACAATGTATTTCTGGTGTTAAAACCTATTTTTACACAAGTTCGGGGATTAACTATTTGCCCATAGTTGTCAGGGTGGATCTGGGAACGCCAGCAATTAAGACGTGGTTCCACGCTCCTCAAAACCTTCTGATCAGAGGCCTTGCTGTTGGACGTAGTTTATCGTCTTACCCTGGACGCAGATGTAGTTTATCGTCTTACCCAGGATGCAGATGTAGTTTATCGTCTTACTCTGGACGTGGATGTAGTTTATCGTTTTACCCAGGACGCGGATGTAGTTTATCGTCTTACCCTGGACGCGGATGTAGTTTATCGTCTTACCCAGGACGCGAATGTAGTTTATCGTCATATCCAGGACGGCCTCTTCCTGGTATTAAGCATAAGTTTCTTCTTTGTTTCTATTCTCTCCAAAACCTCGTTGCTGCTTATATATTCGGCCTATGGTACCCTCAGCATCCTTCTGTAGAACCACAATTCTGTTGCTTCGAGTCTCTTCTTCATCTTTGAGTAGAAAAAAAAAGGAAGAGCACAAACGATGGTTACTGTTTGGATCTAATTTCTTCAAATGCATGACTGCTACTTTTGCGGGGAAAGGATATTAGTGTGAAGGTCAACATCGCCGAGACGAATTTATTTCAGAGATCCGTTTATGGAATTCATGAAAGATATAAGCAGGCAGTGCACTGCGCTGGCTTCGTTGCTTGTCACTTCTGTCAACACTGACACAGTGGATTATCATCACGCGGGAAAGGAACGTGAGATGGTAACACATTAAATGTCAGGACCTTCATTAACGCATCTATCTATCTATCTATCTATCAATCTATCTATCTATCTATCTATCTATTTAATTCAGTCTATACATATCTATCTATCTATCTAATTCAGTCTATCTATCTATCTATCTATTAGTCTGCTTCTAGCTTATTTAGTCTGTTCATATCTATCTATTCATCTATCTATCTATCTATCTATCTATTAGTCTGCTTCTATCTATCTATCTATCTATCTATGTATCTATCTTGCTTAATATATATATATATATATATATATATATATATATATATATATATATATATGTGTGTGTGTGTGTGTGTGTGTGTGTGTGTGTGTGTGTGTGTGTGTGTGTGTGTGTGCACGATGGGGTAATGGATAGGAAGCTTGGATTGAGGAATCGGAGAGCCGAGTTCGAATTCAGTCGAAACCAATACATTCATTTACGTCCTAATACCCTTGGAAAAGGTGTGAATCCTCTTCTTCTCCCTCCAGCTATGGGTAAATAGCAGAACAGACTGGGTTCTATAGCCTTGGATGGCAACTAGTCTAGGAGTAGGGCAACTCTAAATTCAAAATCCCTGGAGAGTCGTTTGGGGACCTTGTGGCACGTAATGCACCAGGTCTTTGTATTTGGCCTTTCATAAAGTGTGGATGGTTCTGCACAAAGCCTTCACCACTATAATCAAATCTCGTGTGGTGCTGTCGGGCTGTCAGTTTCAAGAACTGAGCTGCTTTTGACCCTCATACGTCGAATTCGACGGAGAGTCGAGTATATATATATATATATATATATATATATATATATATATATATATATATATATATATATATATATATATATATTTGTATATGGAAGAATCTGTTTAACTGTTATCTCTGTGTCCTGTCTAATGTAACTAAAATGGTGAATGTAGGTTGGCCCAAAATAAATCTCTTCAAGAAATCATTAGCAACTCAGTGAAGCAGTTTATAACAGAGGCCCCATTTATTTACCAGCTTAAATAGATAAGCGAACGGATTTACATTACAGTTTGTTTTTACGGGACTTCTTTTACGTTCCATCTTACGCCATCACAAAGAGCCCCCTTCAGCAAATATGGCACGAGGCCTTGTTTCCTGAACATTAGACTTGGATAAAACTCACGAACAAGTCGCTTACGGCACAAGCAAAAAGTCGGACACTATTCGCATTAGTTTTGCCTGTGTTCATATTTCAAATACGTCTCTCCATCCTTTGTTCTGAGATAGGAACGGGACATGATAGATACCTGCCAACGTTATACCAGTCATCACGTTATCTCGCAGATGATTTTACGTCAAGAAATACAAACTGTCTGAATTTAATTTAATAACTATCAGGTATCTTTGATCTGAAAAGTGGTAATCATAATTCCAATATTTACCGGTTTCATCCTTCAAAAAATACTAATGTAAGTTTTGTACTCGGTGTCACTTCAAATATTCCCAAGATCTAGAAGCCTCGACGTTTCACCGAGAAGGTGTCCTTAAAGCCATCAAGGCGTCTAAGAATCGGGTGTCCTACAGCATTTGGCACTAGTTCATATTTAGACCAACACTCGAATAGGTATTCGCACTTGTCTACTTTAATGGGATAGGTCCTGCCAAAAGCTGGCGGTCATCAATTTGTAGTATGTGATTCATGGCAGAAACTGCCAGAGGCACGGATCGAATTTAATATCCGTGTTATGGTCCGGTCCCTTGTACCACAGTGACAGTCCAAGGTAGAACTAATAAAGAAGAACTCGAACAGGTATATGGAATAACACAGATATATTACAAACAGGAATATATACAGAGAAATAGAAAAGTGTTAGTACGAACAATCAGGTTTAGTAGTAATTGTCTGAACGTGACTCTGTTTCGGACTGCCTCTGACTCGACTGACTGACTCGCTCGCTCTGACTGACTGACAGACTCCTGACGGACTTCACTCCAGACTTCAGACTGAACTCTAGACTTCAGACGGAACTCCGACTTCAGACTGAACAGTATTTAGTCACCCCCACCCCACGAGTGTATCATGTGGCACAAGGCCGGTTTAACATGGAATCTCCGAGCCCGTGGGATCGGCCAAAAATATGCCCATTGAACCCGTATAAACGGGTTCAGTGTCGGTTTACCTCCCCGAAAGAGACTCCGCCCTTCGGCGTAGCCTCGTTCGGGTTCCTCCCCACCCGAAGGCAGAGAGTTCAACCGGTCAGCCAGTCAACCGGTCGCCCGACTTCAGACGGAACTCTCTGCTTCCTCTTGAGGCGCAGTATTTATTACGTATGGAATAGTCAATTATGTTATTATGGGTAAGGTCCCATAACAATCCGCCGGGAATCTTTGATCTAAACAGTGTACATCTGTGATGGTCCCAATATGTACTAGGTTCGCACAAAAAAAAAAAGTCAAAATACCCAGGATGTCCAAGGGTTAACCTAAAAAGTGTCCTTGAAACAAGCAAGTACAGAATTGTTTCCCGAATGATATCGGTGTGTGCATCAGCATAAAGAAGAAGTGAAGCAAGTAGTTATATAAACGTCCGACCTATGAAGGGAGAGAGATTCCGAGCATCCCTGTGAGACGATCGAACGTTCGAAGAAAGACCCGAAACCACATACCCTCGATTCGGCTGACGTTAAGTTTTTTTATGTAGCGTATGTTTTACGTATGGAAAATTTACTCTCGGGGTTTTATCTAACGTTGCTAACATTACCAAGTTTACCAGAAAGACCAGTTTCCTGTCATCTGTGAGCGCGGCGGGATTCCTTTTATCTTACAGGATTAAACTATCGCCATTATGAAACATCTCTCTTTATTTCTATGTGTCATATTCTCACAGGCTTTGGACGATTATGGCTCTCCCGAACTTCTTGTATTCTGTTGCTCTGAATGAGTCGTGCTTGTTAACCAAACATCTTTGCCATTATGGTCTTCTTTTTCTGTCGTTTGTTTATTTAGCCTCGTTGAGTTGTTGCCGATTCTTCCTGTTTCTTTGTCTTCAGTATGTCCTGTGAGTGTTAAATTCTCCGAGCCACCCCTCCTCATTGCCTAGCGACAGTTTCTTTTATCCCCTACCCCTGTACCTGTAACGGCATTCACCTGGAGTTTCATGGGAATTTGGAATTCACAAGCGGTCCCCAACCCGCATGTATAGCACATGAAATTTGATTATAGTGGTGAAGGTTTCGTGCAGGACCATCCACACTTTTTGAAGGGCCGAATACAGAGACCTGTTGCACTACGTGCCACAAGGTCCCCAAATGACCCTCCGCAGGTTTTGAATTCAGAGTTTTCCTTCTCCTAGACCAGTTGCCATCCAAGGCTATAGAACCCAGTCTGTCCTGCTATTTACCTATAGCTGGAGGGAGAAGAAGAGGATTCACACCTTTCCCAAGGGTATTAGTACGTAAGTGAATGTAATGGATTCGACTGGAATTCGAACTCGGCTCTCCGATTTTACTCAATCCAAGCCGCTATTCATTACTCCACCGGCATCCTCAGTTTCGTAATATTTGGCTAAGTTTCTGACAAAACTATTTACATATTTCTTTTATCGTTCTTATTCGTATGAAATCCTTCTCGTTTCTAGAATGATCTTGTCAGTATTTGTAGGAGGAGCCACATCTCATCGTTTCAGGGAAACACTGGCTAATTTCGTTACAGATAAGTAAGTCCCATGGTCTCAGCATCCTTCTGTAGAACCACATGTCTGTTGCCGCAAGCTTTTTCTTGTTAATCTGTGAGGAAATTGCACAGAATTTACTGGACATTTGATATTACCTACCGGCTGTGCACTCTTTCCTTCGTTAACGAACGAAATGTTCCTATTTCGTAATACTTGGCTAAGTTTCTGGCAAAACTATTCCCATATGTCTTCAGATTTTTGTGTCACAATTTCCATTATCTGTTACTATGCCACTCAGAGAAATAAATTTCCATAAACGCTTGATTTTGACGTCCCCGACATGTAACTAACATCTAGAGTTGTCTCTTTTGCTGACAACCATTCGGTGCGTCTTCATGCAATTAATAGTCAGTTCTTTCTTCCTACTTAAATTTATTGAAACAAAGCAAGCCATTGATGACAATTCCAGAAACTATAAACAATTTTTTTTGCTATCCTCTGCCAGCCGCAATGATGGAGAAAGCATTACCTCAAACCATTGCCAGTGAAACACTGCAAGAGTCACACTGTTTCATGAGGCTCGGCCTTTAATCGAGACGCAATTGCGCCAATCCTCCAAAAGAAGACCATCAAACGAGGGCCAATCACTCCAGAAGTCTCCACTGCCACAGAAATAAAAAAAAAAAAAAATTATCAGCAAGAGAAGAATATTTAACTATCTTTTTTATCTCTGCATCCCGGGCGACGGATCCTGGCTCAACCACGGAACTGATCAAATTACCGACCGAAAATGTATCCGCACAGGTCGCATCCCAAATCAACGACTTCCCCATTTTAAAAGGGAAAATGGTAATGCCATCCGGCCGCTTTCCATCACCACGGTCGAGGCCTACTTTAATCGACAGATTTTTTAAAATAGTTCTTACATTTGTTTTTGTTAGTGTAACTTAAGTACGCTATATATATATATATATAGATATATATATATATATACACACACACACACACACATATATATATATATATATATATGTATGTTAAGACATTTTTTTATGTTTATACGTTCTTTTTATAGATACAAATATTTAAGTAAATGCTCTGTTTATAATAAACAGTATTAACGACATTTACCGGCCTGAATGTCCGAGAAATTTTCACGAAACACTCCTCTGTGGCTAAATCGGTAAAGCGCGTCAGGCTATACGACGGTTTCGTATAGGATACAGGTTCGATTCCTCTCAGAGGACGCATATTCGGACATTTAGGCCGGTAAATGTCGTTAATACTGTTTATTCAAACAGAGCATTTACTTAAATATTTGTATCTATAAAAAGAACTTATAAACAAAACATGTCTTAAAATAACTGTCGGTCTTTGTCCATTTCATAATATATATATATATATATATATATATATATATATATAGATATATATATATATAATAGAAATTATTAGGAGGATTTGATAGTTAAATTTAAGTAATTCATCGAGTCTGAAACCTCAACAGAATGCAGAAAGCACTGAACGAACATACCAACTGTTCCAACTGGCGTCGATGACGAGGAGATTGCAAATCAGACTCAATATAGCGCCGCTCGCTCACATGATGGTATGATGTTTGCTTGACAACCTAACTGTCCGGATTTCAATTCTCGGTAGTGGATGCTCACTGCTGATGAGTCCCAAATATAGGACGAAACGGCCGTCCAGTGCTTTCTGCATTCTGTTGAGGTTACCTCACCCTTACTCTTCCGGTTACCTACAACCTTTTGACTTGAATCTTCGGTCTTGCTCTGTCTTACTTTCGTCTTCCCGTAGCAGTAGTATATGTATATACTGGGTGAGTCCATTTGTGTAAAAAGGGGTGGAACCCTCAACATTATATTACGATTTTTTTTATAAAAAAATAATTAAAAACAAAAAACTGCTTCATTCTGTTTTGCATTTTTCGATTTACTTTATTAAAAAATAATTAAAAACAAGTGCGTTTTATTGAATTATTTTTATATCTCATTTTACTTTATTAAAATTAAATTTCTGGAAGAGTTATCTCAATTATCAAGTCCTTCCTAACGGGAAGGTAGTTACTAAAGGCTAGTTATCTGAGGCTCAAGTAAGGTTCGCGTCCTCCAAGGCTAGCTTCTTGGTTAAATCCTCTTTCGATTTACATAAATTATTTGCCTAAAAGTATAATCCGATCATTTGTGAATGTCTATGCTGATAATCCAACCATATATGATGCACCACCAAAAATTTAGAAGACCAGAACTTGACAGCTGATTTCTCATGTGACCGAGACTTAACAGCTCAGTGTTGGGGATAAAAGTGGCTGGTCACATTCAATGCTGCAAAAAGTAAACTAGTAACATTCCATTATCACCGGGCGGAACCTGAATTTTCGCCAATAGCGATGGACGGCTCTTCTCTCAGGGATGCCCTGCGCCTATTTGGATAAACTCAACCCAGACCTCAAACAGAACTCGTACGTAGGATCCATCATATAAAGACGTTGGAAAAATGGTCAGTTCCCTGTACCTCTCCAGTAAGTACCCGAATCCTTCTGCTATTCTTTACCTTTACAAGAGCCAAATCAGGCCGAAAATGGGGTACTGCTGCCATATATGAGCCGGAGCTGCCCAGTCTTCACTTTCCAGTCTTGATAGAGCCCAAACGCGTCTCTGCTATCCTCTGCCTTTACAAGAGCCAGATCAAACTGAAAATGGCGTACTGCTGCCATATATGGGTGTCCAGTCTTTACTTTCCAATCTCGACAGACCCCAAAAGCGTCTCCAATATCCTCTGAATTTACAAGAGCCAGATCAGGCCGAAAATGGACATCTACTGCCATATATGGGCAGGAGCTACCCAGTCTTCACTTTCCAGTCTCGATATAGCGCAAAAGCGTTTCCACCATCCACTGCATTTACAAGAGCCAGATCAGGCCGAAAATGGCGTACCATATCAGAGCAGGTGTTGCCCAATCTTTACGTTTCAGTCTCTATAGAACCCCCAAAGTATCTCTGCTATCCTCTGATTTTACAAGAGCCAGATCAGACCAAAAATGGAATATTGCTTGCATATATGGGCAACAGCTGCCCATTCTTCACTTTCCATTCTTAATAGAGCCCAAAAGTGCCTCTGATATCCTCTGCCTTTACAAGAGTCAGATCAAGCCGAAAATGGAGTACTGCTGTGATATGTGAGCAGGAGCTACCCACTCTTCACTTTCTAGTCCCGATAGAGACGCTTTTGGGCTCTATAGGAAATAGACTGAAATATATATATATATATATATATATATATATATATATATATATATATATAGTTAAACTAAGAGAGCCAGACAAACCTAACAAGGTTTCACCTCAGCGGATCGTCAGGAAGGCTGGCTCTCCTTCCCTGATGATCCGCTTAGGTGAAACCTTCGTAGGTTTGTCTGGCTCACTTAACGTATTGAGCACTTTATTTAGTTATATTGCTTACTCGTATCGGGGTTTTCTTCTTTGGACTTTAGACTTGTATGCTAGACGATTATTTTCGGCTAACCTACATGTTCTTGGTTCTTTCTTTTTTTATACTTTTTTTCTCTTTGGTATTGGTTTGATTATTTGCAAATCAAGACACCGAAAGGTTTTCCCCAACGATTGTATTTTCTTATACCTATAGGATTACTACTAATACTACTACTACTAATATATATATATATATATATATATATATATATTATATATATATATATTGATAATATTAGTAGTCAATATATATATATATATATATATATATATATATATATATGTAAATTCCCAAGAGGATAGAATCCAGGTAGAACTCATATATATTTACCGACTTCCCCACAAGGTAAGATGTGGCAGAAGGCCGAGTTTTTATCTATCTCAATCGGTTCATATATATATATATATATATATATATATATATTCTATCACAGTTGGTTCATATATATATATATATATATATATATTTTGAACAATAAAAAAATATTAAAAAATTAAAATTTTTCAGACACACTGGGTTGTAAATTAATATTCTTTCGTTTTTTTTTTATTATTTCATTTAGATTCCTCGACTAGTTTCGACCAAAATGGCCATCATCAGGAGAAGAAATATTTCTGCTTGCTGGTAGCAGTGAACTACAGAAATGAATGTTTTGCTGGAGAAAATGATCTTTTGTCTGTAGTTTTCATTTGTTATTTTATTTTTTAATCTTTTTAACATGAATCTTTTAACATTCCTTGTGTTGGTCAAACAGTCTCTTTTAAGTTGTTATTTGAGATAAGAGCTGGATAGATACATATTATTCTGAATTCCCCTGGTCAGTTTGACAATTTTATTGGCCCTGGAGAGGATGTCTCTCTCTCTCTCTCTCTCTCTATATATATATATATATATATATATATATATATATACAGACAGATAGATAGATAGAGATGAGCCGATTGAGATTTACAGAATACTTAAATGTTATTTCAACTTCTGCTTCTACTTTTCCTGCAGTAAATAACTTATATATATATATATATATATATATATGAAACCGATTGAAATAGAAAATAGATATATATATATATATATATATATATATATATATATATAGAGAGAGAGAGAGAGAGCGATAAAATAGATAAATTAACAGATCGATATAGACAGATAGGAAATAGACTGATATATATATATAGAGAGAGATAGATAGATAGATAGATAGATAGATAGATAGGAATAAACCAATGTAGATAGATTGATAGATGAACCGATCGAGGTAGATAGACAAATAGATAGGAATAAACAAATGTAGATAGATTGATAGACAGATGAACAGATCGAGATAGATAGATAGGTAACAGACCAAATGTTAATGCAAGACACACACATGAATGAACACGAGTATAAATCCACACACAGTTATTTGGCCGGGTTAAGAAACAAGAAACCTTGTATGTAACTCGAGTATTCTCAGCTGATCAGGTTTCGCAACTTAACTGAGAACACCACTAACACAAACATACACGCACGCAAACACAGTCTCTCGCTATCTTTCTCACACACACATAGATAGAAATACCTTCATATATACCTACATATGTATACACACACACACGCATATATATATATATATATATATATATATATATTGATAGATAGATAGATATGGATATAGATATAGTTGTATATATATATATATATACGTACATAACGAGAAATATACTAGGTAAATATGTTTTCTATCTCATAGAAATGTAAAAGCTAATTTCAGAGTCAAATCATACTCCATGCATTTTCTATACTATTACGTCAGCAACTCTATCTGAAACAGATGCGGACTGCTTAGTGGTCGAGAGATTTAGGCATTCTGTAGCGGTTCCAACAAGGTCCAGTGATAAAGCCTAAGTAACAAGCCAGGATATTGAAGCCTGATTTTCTCGGCAAATGAGTCTCCATCACATGGAAATTGTTATTAAAGGATTTTTCAACAGCCGTCTAGTTTTGTGTAGTAAATAAACTTAATAAAATATATTTTTTTGCATGTTGCCTCGTAACTGATTTAAGTTTCTTTACATCATCGACGCTATATGGACATTTAGGCAGGTCCAGCCCCATCAATCTTTTGTTGGGAAAAACAAACAGGAGTCTAACTTTATCCTCTTGACCTCAAACTATGAGAAGGTTATTGATCAGAGCTGTATCATTTGTCTCAAAGCATTTCTGTTATCAATTTTCAAAATAATTAAAAAAAATTAATCTTCCCTTTTTATTTTTCCGAATAATTTGGGAAATTTTTGTTAAAAACAAAGAAAAAAGTGCCGTAATGTCGGCCATACTATATGACGTTGAATACTGGACAATTTCCTTCCAAGAAGTCTTGATGCAATAGAAATGTGGTTCTACAGGAGGATGCTGAGAATACGTTAGACCGAACATGTGAACAACGACGAAATTAGAAGAAGAAGAAGCTTATAAAATGTTTATATGTCTTATCTACGGGAAAGCTCTACAGGTTTGTCTTTACAAGAGTCAGACGCAAAATGAAGTATCGGTGGCATATCTGAACTGGAGCTTCACAATCCTTCTCATCTAGCCTTAACATCATATATATATATATATATATATATATATATATATATATATATATATATATATATATATATATATATTAGTACTCCTGTGGGCAGGTCAGTATATATATATATATGCTGAACGGTGGAATAATGGCTAGAGACAGCCGAGTTCGAATTCCAGTCGAATCTATTACATTCACTTACGTGCTAATACCCTTGGGAAAGGTGTGAATCCTCATCTTCAGCTTCCAGGTAAATAGCAGGACAGACTGGGTTCTATAGCCTTGGATGGCAACTGGTCTAGGAGAAGGACAACTCTGAATTCAAAACCTGCTGAGGGTCGTTTGGGGACCATGTGGCATGTAGTGCACCAGGTCTCTGTATTTGGCCCTTCAAAAAGTGTGGATGGTCCTGCACGAAAACTTCACCCCTATAATCAAATCTCATGTGTCGTTGTCGGACTGTCGATTTCCTGGGAACTGATCTGCTTGACCCTCGTACGTCGAATTCGAAGGGAGAATCGAATATATATATATATATATATATATATATATATGTGTGTGTGTGTGTGTGTGTGTGTGTGTGTGTGTGTGTGTGTGTAAAAATATACAGAAAATAGGAAAGAACTCGTTAGGTAAATAATCCAAAGTTCTTTAGTATTTTTGTTATTATTTATAAAAAATAGTGTTCGATGCAAAAGTAGAGCATAAATATAATTATTTATTTAAAGGAATTAGTTATTTAAAAAAAAATTCGTTTGAAGATGGAACAGAGCTTGCTACTTTAATTCAATTTAATTCAAATAATTATATTGAAGCTTTCGGCTCTTGTTTTGAAACATGAGAACTCTTATGTAGCGTTGGAATCATATTTTTAAATAAATGATTATATATATATATATATATATATATATATGTCACGTGATATTAATCATTTCCCACCGTAAAAATCCTCTTCCATAAATGCAACGTTACAAGCTTATTGTTATTCCCGTGTAACATGTTCTGACGAGATAAATTTCCTAACCTCTACCAGTTCAGGCGTTTAATGACCTACCTTACCACATACAAAAGAGTGAATCATCCTCATTTCTTTCCCGCTGTACTGATAAGACAGAAGTTCCAGTCGGAATAGCGTCTTCCCAAAAGCAGTTACCGCGTGCATCAGACTCCCTAGACGATGCTTCCCTGATCCTTACAATTTTAACCTCTTCATCTCTAGGGTCAACCTTTATCTGTCCTACATATCCACATAACCTGCGCTTACTTTCTCCACCTACACCCATTCAACAACCAAATTTAGTAACCCTCTACCTTGAGTGTCACTTGAGCCTTGAATTCGGTGAACATTAAGCGAGGACCATTTGGAAGAGAACGGTTTTGGGGCTGCAACACGTACGGCCAATCGCTAGGTCTCGGGCTTGACCACAGTATTCAGCACCTCGACAGAGGAAGTAACATTGACCCTGACGACCTCCAGTAACAAGTTGGGTGATATGACCTGGCCCGCGTCGATCCCGACAACCAGCACCATGACAGAGGACGTGAACTTGTACATCACCGTGGATACCTTGCTGCGGTCATCGCAGTTGCAACTCGCGTTTCTCCAGCTCACCTGACCATTTTGAAGAAGCTCGCCATCTCCGAGTTGATGTAGTTGGGAAATGAATACAACGAGCTCGGCGGGCCTTTTCATTTCCTGTCTCATATGGTCTAAAAGTGAAACGGCAATGTTCAAATAGGGCACAGACTGCGTAACATTATCTTATATCGTCTTTAATTTATGGCTTTTTAAAATACCTAGCGTACCATATAATTATATCTATGACGCACCCTTTATATATATATATATATATATATATATATATATATATATATATATATATAATGGAGACGTTCAGACTAGGTATGCTGGTTAAGTAGTGTCTACTTTAACTGAAATTTAAAAGGTTAATTATAAATGTTAATTATCAAATTAAAAATATTTACAAATCAATGTTGATTTGTAACCTAATGCGCCAAATTCACTGTATAATTTAGTATCTATCTATCTATCTATCTATCTATCTATCTATCTATCTATAGTCTATTCTTATCTATCTATCTATCTATCTATCTATCTATCTCAATTTGTTCATAGCTATCTCCCACTCTCTCGGCTGACTACATATATGTATATTTATATCAGTCTGTTCATCTCTCTCTCTCTCTCTCTCTCTCTCTCTCTCTCTCTCTATCTATCTATCTATCTATCTATGGTCTATTCCTATCTATCTATCTATCTATCTATCTATCTTATCCTAGCCTTTTCATATCAATTTATTGGTTGATATATATATATATATATATATATATATATATATATATATATATATATATATATATATATAAACTCGAGGTTTTAATCAATGCTGAAGTGGAGCATCTTACATCTCACGAATGACTCTCTGACAAACAATGTTTTTCGTTTTGTCAGATTTACCGGTGATGTATACAAAGCTCTTGATAATAACGGTGAAGCCCGCTCCAAAATCTTTTCACACGAAAGTAGGTGTTCACCAAGGCTCTATCCTGGGTTCGATACTGTTTCTGATCTTCATCAATAATCTTCGTGATGTCCTCAATTCCGAAGTAGGCATTTATGCTGATGACACTACCATTTACTCCTGCCTCAATAGCAAATCTGCCAGAGACGATAAAGTTAACCTGGATGCTGCTCTTGAAAAATACCTCCAGTCTGTGGTTAACTGGTGCAAGAAATGGCTGGTAAACGTTAATGCCTCGAAAAGGAAACTGCTCTCATTCCACAATCATCGAGAATCTTTTTCTGTCCGCCATCGGCATGGAAAGCAAAACTGTGTCTTCTTGGCGTCGCGTTTTCGACTGAAGTGGAAGGACTACATCGAATCAGTAGCTGCATCTAGTGCAAGGAAAGCTGGGTCATGTGTCGTGCCAGAAGGTTTTTTCTCATCTGAGTCCATCTTGCACACTTAAAAATTTACCATTCGTCCGTGCATTGAATAATAATGACATATCTAGTCTGATGCTCCAGCTATTCATCTTGAGATTCTTGGTAAAATCCAAAAAAGAATCTGCAGTATATTCGATCCTGACGTTGCATCTCGACTTCAGTCTTTTTTTCTCATCGACGTGACGTGGTTTCCCTCTGTCTTTTCTACAAATATTTTCATGGAAATTGCTCTGATGAGCTTTTTTTTTTCTTCTCTAGTGCCTGGACTACGTGTGTTTAAGTATGCTAGTAGACTGGCATCTTGGTCCCACACTTTTACTGTTCAATTAGTTAAATTGAAACGCCACTTCTACTCCAAAAGTTTCTTTTCTCGCGCTTCTCGCCTGTGGAACTCCCTTCCGTTTCCTTGCTTTTTGATAACTACAAGCTTCAAAAATTCAAATGCAACGTCAATCGCCATCTTCTATCTTTTTGAACCGCGTCGTTCAGCTTTTATCCTTTCACCGGTTCCCCTTACTTGTTCTTTCCTCCCACTTTCACTCTTTGTAACCCCCTGCGTACTAGTGACATTCGCGCCTTGCTTGGGGTGAAATGACTAATATATATATATATATATATATATATATATATATATATATATACTCTGGTGTGTTCATATTTATCTATGTTCAAATCTATCTATCTATCTATCTATCTATCTATCTATCTATCTATCTATCTCTCAGTTCGTTCATATCTATCTCTCTATTTATCTATTTCTTTATCTATCTATGTATCTATCTATCACTTAGCTTTTCTTTATTTCATCTCAGTGCCTTCATGTATAATACGCTGCACAATCTTTAGTCCGTGTACTATGGAACGCTACACCAGGCCATATTTGAGAACGGATAAATTCCACCATCTATCTTTTCATATTTTATCTTGCTTCCTAAAATAAAATCCCAAGTTAAAACTTTGTCTGATTTTCCTCCCTTTCGCCATTATCATAGGAACGCTTATATTTCTTTTTCCAAACATTTTCAGGTATTTTCATCTGGTGATATGTCTTTTGTTGACAACCCACTTTATATAGATCGACCGAATGCCAAAACAGAGCAATTATTCACGGCCCGTGCCTGCTATATACATAAAATAGAATACAGTTCTTTTCGACCATTTATATATATATATATATATATATATATATATATATATATATATATATATATATATATATGTCTGCGTAATGAACTATATTCTGGCATATATAAATTGCATAATGTTTCTGTTTTCGTTTCGCAAAATATATATAACACAAAAAAGGAGATTATGCCAAATAGATGTATATGCTCTATATATGTAAATATATATATATATATATATATATATATATATATATATATATATATATATATATATATATATATATATATATATATATATCTATGTCTAAAAGTGTGTGTATGCGTGTGTATACGTGTGTGTGCTATGTATTAAGCAAGTTTGCGTCACCATGAGTGCAATTTCGTATATCTGGTTTTGCCAAGAAATTTCTTTTGAAGTAACTAAATAGCAGACACACCTATCTCCGGGTTTTAAAACTGAACGACTTCCGAGATCATGCGAATTACTTAGGGATCATCAGTTCTACATACCGAGCCACACGATCTCATAAAATGTTGGATTCGTTGCGTTGCGTTTTCATCAAGTTTCAGAATGAGACACTGGAGTTTTTTTTTTGTTTTTATTCTTCTTTTATTTCTGGTAATTTGCTCGGTTTGTGGAGGAATTCTGTCAATGCCCATTTTTGTTCTGAGTATTGTTCGCTTTATGCAGAACCTTCGTTATCTTTACAGAACGTCTTTTGGGGGGGGGAGGTTTATTTTTTTGAATCAGCTAACCAACTTGCCCGTCCGATGAGCAGGGAAATGTTGTCATGGAAGTATGTCTCTTACCTATTTAAAATTCTCTTTATGAACATAATTTTCAACAAGAAATCTCTCATCTTTTTTGTTTAATCAGTATCACCCCAGGGAAGGTAGAAAAGCCACTAAGACACAAGGGGTTAATGGGTGTAGAAGAATTAGTAACAGAAACATTGATGAGCAGGGAGATAAAAGAGTAATCAGGAGGACACTAGATAGTGATTGACATTGCATTTAAATTTTTGCAGATTAAAGTTGGCTGGAAAGCATAGAGCTGGAATGGAATTCCACAAGCGAGAAGTGCGAGAAATGAAACTGTTGGCATAGAATTTGAGGTTACATCTAAAGTTCATTTTGTGCTTATGCTAATTCCACTTGAGTTGACCATAAGCGGAAAGTTTGATTAATTTTCTCTTACCTTTCTAAAATTTTGCTCAAATCTATGTAGCCATTTTCTGGACACTGGCACATAGAGCTGTCCCCTTGGGGCCGAATCTATGTAACCATTTTCTGGACACTGGCACATAGAGCTGTCCCCTTAGGGCCGGATCTATGTAACCATTTTCTGGGCATAGCCACATAAAGTTGACCTCTTCTGATCAGATCTATGTAGTCATTTTCTGGACATAGCCACAGAGAGCAACCCTATTCTAATCAGAAATATAGCCATTTTTTGGACATAACGACAAAGAATTGACCTCTTCTGGTTAGATTTATGTAGGTATTTTCTGGACATATCAACATAGCGGTGAACTCTTCTAGTCATATCTACGTAGGCATTTTCTGGATATAGCCATATAGAGCTAACCTCTTCTGATCAGATCTATGTAGCCACATTTTGGACATAACAGCATAGAGCTGACCTCTTCTGGTCAGATCTATGTAACCATTTTCTTGACAATACAACATAACGCTGACCTCTTCTGGTCAGATCTATGTAGCCATTTTCTGGACATAGGTACAAAGAGCTAACCTCTTCTCGTCAGATCTATGTAGGCATTTTTTGGACATAACAACATAGAGTTGACCTCTTTTGATCAAATCTATGTAGCTATTTTTGGGACATAACGACAGAGAACTGACCTCTTCTAGTCATATCTATGTAGACATTTTTGGATATAGCCATATAGAGATGACCTCTTCTCGTCAGATCTATGTAACCATTTTTTGGACATATCAACAGAGAGCTGACCTCTTCTGGTCTTATAATAATAATAACAATCATAAAATTAATTCAGCAAAATTACTACTTTTTACTTATTTTATTAATTTCGCACAGTTTTAAGAAATGTAATTAGACAGATTGCCTTGACTTATTTACATTATTGAATACAATTATTTTCCACTCTATTGGTCTAATTTGTAGTAATGTGAAATAGCAGACAATAACAATGCTTATTACGAACGCTGTAGGTTTTCTAGCTTACGATTGAATTTCATACAAACTCGATGATTTTAGAAAACTTATCCACAGATAAAAGAGAAACATGAGAGAACGAGAAAAATAGAAGAGTAATTGTGACAGTAGATAACGGTATGGGGGTGGGTTGTAATAGGTAACGGCTCGGCATAAAAAATCGGAGAGCCGAGTTCGAATTTCAGTCGGTTTCGTTACATTTACTTAGGGAATGCTAGGAATCCGTCTCTTCGACCATCTACCATCATATCTATGTTGAATAGTTGGCAGCCAGTCAGAAAGAATTGTTAATCTACTGCGGAAAAATCTTCTGATTAGTCCAAGAAACATGATCGCCCAAGCATGTATCACGCATGGCACTTATCTGACTGGGATAGCGATTAACATTGCATCTAAACGTTTGAAAATTAGAATTGGTTGGATGATGAGACCTTACCGCCAAACTAGTACTGCGCTTAAATTCATAATGCCTTACGACAGAATTTCATACAAATTTCATTGAATTTACAAAACATTATCCACACATTGAATACCTACCATATATATTATATTAAAGTCCTCCCCTCTCAAGTGAGGGAATCTATTTCTCCAATGAGTTTAAAATAAGCGCATCTCTCTAATTACAGCCCCCGGGGAGACTAAACGAATTAATATGAACAGACGATAGGTAGATACATACATACATGCGTACATTTAAAAAGAATTTTGATATGAAAAGGCGATAGCTAGATATATAGATAGTTATGGATTGGCTGAGCTGAAATAGGTGGATATGAACTGGCGATAGTGTTAAGTATTTATTTGCGGTTGTAATTAAATACTGTTTTATCTTAATATTGAAGTAAAAGTCAACCAAAGATAATTAACCATTTCAGTGAATACCTTGTTAGTAACGCGGCTCGGCTTAACGTCCGGTAAATCCTAAATCAAAACCCAAATGATTGACGCACAATAATTCACACTAATTCGACTGGATAGTTCCACAATCAATGATCACCGCAGTCAGTAGCCTGACACCGCTATTTATACACTTGTCGGAAAACATATATTCATAAGTCTAGAGTATCACGCTCGAACCTCACTGTCGGTAGTTATTCATTTTCTTCCTATATGATAGATAAATAGATAGATAGTTACATACATACATACATATAAAAAGAAGATAGATATGAAAAGGCGATAGATAGATATGTAGATAGATATGAACTGGTTGAGGCAGATAGATATGAACAAACGATAGATAGATAGATAGATAGATAGATAGATAGATAGATAGATAGATAAATAGATAGATATGAACAGAATTAAATAGAAATAAAGAAAGAAAGAGAATGGAATAGATAGATATGAACAGATGATAGAAAGAAACAGAATTAGATAAAAACAAAATTAGATAGATAGATAAAACAAAAATTAAACAAAATTAGATAGATAGATAGATAGATAGATAGATCTGCAGTATAATCGATCCTGACTTTGCATCTCGACTTCAGTCTTTTTTCTCACCGACGTGATGTGGCTTCCCTCTGTCTTTTCTACAAATATTTTCATGGCAGATGTTCTGATGAGCTTTTTTTCTCTGGTGCCCGGACTACGTGCGTTTACGTGTGCTACTAGACTGGCATCTTGGTCCCACACTTTTACTGTTGAATCAGTTAAATGGAAACTAAATGGGATTAGTTAGATAGAAACAGACTTAGATAGATAGATAGATAGATAGATAGAAACAGAATTAGATATATAGATAGAAACTGAATTAGACAGAAAGAAAGGAAGAAACAGGATGAGATAGATAGATAGATAGATAGATAGATAGATAGATAGATAGATAGATAGATAGATAGATAGAAAGAAAGAAACAGAATTAGAAAGAAAGAAAGAGTATTATATAGATAGATAGATAGATAGATAGAAAGAGCCAACCAACCAACCGTTTTTGCCTTCCATCAGCATGGAAGAATTTTCATTAATATGAAGTTGAACAATAATATTGTATAAATTGCAAGTTCTGTCGCTAGGAAAAAAGAGAAACATTAGGGATTCCAGAAGAACAGAAGATTAATCATGACAGTAGATAGAAGAATGCAGTATGGTGCAATGTGTTATCCATTTTTGCCATGAGAAATCGGAGAGCCGAGTTCGAATTCCAGTCGGGTTCGTTATATTCACTTGCGCACAAATATCCTTGAATCCGCCTTCCTACCCTCAGCTATGTGTTAAATAGATGGAAACACTGGATTCCATAGCCTTGGTTGGCAACCAGTCTATTGCAGAAAGAAATGGCAACCTACTGCGGAAAAATCTTTTTCTTTTCATATTAAGATAAATCAAGCACTCTAGATCACATTTATCAAAAGAAAAAAAGAAACTGAAATCGGCTAAACCAGTTTGCTATGAAAACACATTGTAAATTGACCCCCTTACAGAATCCAATCTACCTGTGTTGTTGCATAGAACCCACCTGTTAATCCCATTTTAGGGGTGAAAGTTCACTGTGTTCTCCCTCTTCAAGTGTTGGCCTTTCACTACACGATTTGCCTTCCACATAGCTTTCAGCTTCTTGAAACTTTTTCACCCATTTTTCACACTCGCCAATTGTCGCCTTACCATAGACATTTCTGGGAGTTCTGTGAATGCCAATGGCAGTACGTCCTTCTTTGATCGATGGCTGTTCTTGGTTTCTGTCTCATATCCAAAGTTATGCAACACCTGAATAAAGACCAAAACGATGCCAGCCATGCAGTAAAAATGGCTCCACCTGCTCGACTGAAAAGCGTAACAATTTGATTAATAGCTTTGGAGAAATTGGTTTGAAGGGCCTTACTTTCAGAATAGACCATCAGAAATAAATAGATAGATAGATAGATAGATAGATAGATAGATAGATAGATAGATAGATAGATAGATTTGAACTGACTTACATAGAGAGATAGGTTGGTAAGTAGGTAGGGAAATGAATATCTACCTAGCCAAATAGATAGATTTGGAAATAGATAGATTTTAGAAATAGATAGATTTGGACTGACTGACATACATAGGTGGGCAGGTTGGTAGATAGATAGATAGATAGATAGATAGATAGATAGATAGATAGATAGATAGATATTAACCGACCGAGATAGATTTGAACTGACTGACATAGATAGATAGATAGATAGATAGATAGATAGATAGATAGATAGATAGATATGAACCGAGATAAATTTGAACTGACTGACATAGAGAGATATGAATCGACTGAGATAGATTTGAACTGACATAGATAGATAGTTAGGAAAGAAATAGAATTAGATAGATAGATAGATAGATAGATAGATAGATAGATAGATAGATATGTACTAACATGAACGGTCGTGTTTGTTCAATGTTCAAAGAAAGCGATGTCATATTTTAAAAGGGAAGTCTTTATTTTGATTATCCATTTATTCTTATGTTTTGCTTTGTTTATTATATATTATAATTGTGTTATATTATTATGCATTTATAATATTTAATTATTAAAGGACATGTTTGTTTTCTTTTAAACGTAAGTCGATCTCTGCATGTGTTTTTTGTTTATTTTTAAAGTAAGTGTTTTAACCAGTTTACTTAATTAAGAATGTCTTATTACTAGGAATTGTTATATTAGGAACATTTATTGCATTGTATTTTTTTTTAAATTACTTATAAAATGGCGTGAATAATTCTATAGCGTAAATTTTCTCTTTAAATGTTTCGTAATTTTTTTTTATTAAAGAGCGTGTAATTTTCGAAATTGTAAGAAATGCATTTCGTGTCGTAATGTTTGTTTTATGCATCATTGACAATTGGTTCTGTATCGCCGATGTCTCTCCCAATCATTTACCATTCAAACATTTTTAACAACATTTGCCAAGACATTAGGTTTATAAGTTTCACAAATACATACACAGATGTCCTCAAGGACACATGTCCCAGTGGATAAAGACGTTGCTTGGTGGCTAGAACCAAAGAGTTGTGAGTTCAATACCAGGCTGCAGTAGTGGTGAGCAAAAAAATAATAATAATAATAATAATAAATTTGGAGAGTTGAGTTAAAGGGAAATAAGAGAGACATCCGGAAGAGTCGTAGCAGGTGGAAATAGAACAATTTACCCAGGTTTGGTTCGAAATTCCAATCACCTGAAAAGGCCGGAGCGTACAACGGCCGAAATGTTGTGAATATGGCAATGAAGATGCGGTTAACAGTCCGAATGATGTAAATAATCATAATACCACATCTCAGGGATACAGACAGATATTTGCCAATAACTATAATCTTTTATCCTTTTTTTTATTACTGTATATTGTAGTAACGTAACATTTTTATGGACGATGACCTATTTTCAAATTTGTAGGAAAGTGTTTGATTCGTAACGTCATATTTTTTTACTATTGGTTCATGTTGAAGCTTAAATAAGCATGGAATAATACAACACAAAATGTACGTTAACAAAATGTATTGAAACAAAGAATAGGTACACAATATTTACAGTTAGTTTGGTATATTCTTGGGAAGACTGTTCCTGCATAATGGGTTGACTAAATCGCAGTCGGGCAGAGACTCTGGATTCAATTTCTTAATCTCTACTATCTTCCCCGTCTTCCGGTACCAACCCATATTTATATGGTCGGTAGTCCGCTTATGTAAATTAGGTGTATCATACACAACAGTTCAGTAGTGATTTTCTTCCTTTGTTTAGCAAAAACAATAATAAAAAATCTTCTCATATATTTAATGATAATTCTATCATTTTCTTAATTATTGATTCGTTTCTATTACTGTCATCTAATTTAATGTTATATGTTATTTATATCGAAATATTTAAGTAAATGCTCTGTTTATAATAAACAGTATTAACAACAGTTCCTGGCCAGGATGTCCGAGTAATTCCATGGAAAATATGCGTCCTCCGACAAGAATCGAACCTGTATCCTGCACGTAATCGTCATATAGTCTGACATGCTATATCAGTTTAGCTACGAGGGAAGCATCTGTTTAGCATGGTCGATTTACTGCTTTTAAACTACAAATTTCCCATGATTTCCATTGAACGCTCATATCTACTCGAAGCGTATCTTAACGTAAACAAATAGCGTTATATATTATGAAATTATTTTAATATACTTATATAGACACAAATATTTAAATAAATGCTCTGTTTATAATAAACAGCATTAACAACATTTACCGGCCTGAATTTTAAAATAATTGTCGGGCTTAGTCCATTTTATATATATGATGTCATTTGTTTATGTTAAGATACACTTTTAGCAGATGTGAACGTTCGAGGAACATCATGGGAAATATATAGTTTAAAGGCAGTAAATCGACATGGCTAAGCAGTTGCTTCATCTGTAGCTAAATTGTATAGCACGTCAGATTATATAACGGATACAGGTTCGATTCCTACTCGGAGGACACATATTTTTTATGGGAATT
>CAHIKZ030005487.1:2300000-2355000 GCA_903632075.3 Acanthosepion pharaonis | reverse complement strand
AACACTTTCATGGTAATTATTTGAATAAGTTCTTCACCATGGTACCTAGACTTCTTTTTTTTAAATTTAAACGGAGTTGTATACTAGCGTCGGGATCTCATCAATTTACTGTTGTGCTGGCTAGATGTAACTGTAAGTTTTATGCTAACTGTTCCTTTTCTCGCACTTCACGCTTGTGGAACTCCCTTCCCGCTCCATGATTTCCAGCCAACTTTAATCTGCAAAAATTTAAATGCAATGTCAATCGCTATCTGCTGTCCTCCTAATTACTCTTCTTTTGTTCTTGATACTTAGCAATGTTTCTGTTTTCTCATTCTTCCACAGCCACTGACCTCTTGCGTCTTAGTGGCTTTACAGCCTTGCTTGATTGAACTCGATTCAAAAAAATATGCAGAAATGCCGTGTTGATAGTCAGTTATGTGCATGCGTAATACACGATTAGGCGATCATGTATCTGTCGATACATGACTGACGAAGCAGATTTTTCCCCCAGTAGTTTGCCATTTCTTTCTGTGGTAGACCAGTTGCCATCGAAAGTTATAGAACCCGCTCTGTCTTGCTATTTACCATTAGCTGGGGGAGAAGGAGAGGATTAATACTTTTCCCAAGCACGTAAGTGAATGTAATGTATTCGACTTGAATTCGAACTCGGCTCTCCGATTCCTCAATCCGAGCCGAAGATGTTGTTATGATTTGATTTACAACACATGCCAACTGTCAAATCATAAACAGCCTACATACGGGTATTTCAAAATTACCAAGATAACAGAACCTGTTACACTGCTTTAAAATTTTTAGTCATTCATGAAGAGGTTATTCTAAAAATGCCATGCGTGATACACGCTTAAGCGATCATGTATCTTTCGATACATGACTTATGAGGCAGATTTTTTTCCGCAGTAGGTTGCCATTTCTTTCTGCAGTAGACCCGTTGCCATCCAAGGCTACAGAACCCGCTCTGTTCAGCTATTTACCCATAGCTGGGGGGAGAAGAAAAGGATTCATACCTTTCCCATGGGTATTAGCACGTAAGTGAATGTAATGGATTCGACTGGAATTCGAACTCGGCTCTCCGATTCCTCAGTCCGAGCCGTGTGTATCACGCATGGCACATAACTGACTCCAAATGCTAAGCAAAATATTATTTCATTATAAACAAAACGTTCTGTACAGTTATGGTATTGGATGCTGGACAGTCTCATCACAGATGGAGAAGGGACTTGAGGCCACAGAGATAGGCTTCTGCAGAAGAATGCTGGGAACGTGAGCAACGATGGAGTTTCAGAGAAGTGCAAACAAAAAAGGATGCTTATAAGTAGCATCAGATAGAGACAGTTGAATTTTTAGGGCACTTAATGAGGAAAGACGGCTTGTAAAATTTAACACTCTCAGGGCCTACTGAAATCAAGAGGAACAGAGAAAAGTAGCGCGTAATCTACCTAACGAGCTGGTGTAAATAGACAGGAATTAGGAGATATCGTAAAGAGACAAACTTTACTAAGAGCTATAAAGAACAGGAAGTTGTGGAGAACCATGATCGCCACGTTCTGAAGGAGCAGGGCACATAGAAGGAGAAGATCCTCGCTTATTTTATGTCACTCTAATCGAGTTCCAAATCCACTTTTTTTTGTTGATAGCCACAAATTAGTTGGCTCCGGGTTAATAGTTTAACAGTCTCAACTGCTGATTGAATATCACAGACACTTGTCCTATTACAGTTTCGAAAAACCGAAATATCAATCTTTCAGTTTGTTGGTCGATTTTGCTTAGCGGCATATCAACACCTCTATGGGTTATTTAATGCTGAAATCTAAATATTTTGAACACAGTTTTATGCATTCGGCTAAATATATTTTGAAAGTAATTGTATGCCTTCAACAACTGATACTGTGTATTGTTGGTAATTTTACTATCAATATGTATTGTTGGTCATTTTTTATATAAAGTATATTATTGGTAATTTTACAATAAATAAGTATTGTTGGTCATTTTGCTATAAATATGAATTTTTATACATTGATACTGTCTTTTTTTTGGTAGGGGGTTCACTATTTGCCCATTGTTGGGACCCTAACAGGTGCTACCACCCCGGATGGACCTGGGAACGACAGCAATTAAGAGGTGGTTCGACGCTCTTCAAAGCCTCCAGTCTCCCGATCAGAGGCCTTGTTGCAGGATGTAGTTTGTCGTCATACCCAGGATTGTCTTTTTTTTTGCAGTAGAGTAAATTTTGTAAATGTCAAAGAGCGAAGACTTGTACTACATGAAGAACACTGGCTAAATGCATGAAAGAAAAAAAACTGCCGCTTTTTAAGTAAACATCACATTTATGTCGGACGAAGTAGTACAAGAAAACTGATTCTTCATCGGTAATGCTTAATGATGAATTCAGAGCTACATTGGCTGGTCCAGATGACTGAGCTAAAATCTGACTCCTAATTAAAATAATAATCTAACATGACTTACAAGAGATAGGATAACTAATACTTTGGGCTAGAGTAATGCAGGCAAAATTACTCCTTCCCAAATAAATTGTTTTAATTTGGAAGGATATTAGAATAATCCAGAAAAGTTGGGGAAAACTGGCTTGTATATAGGCCTCCGTCGGTCAGGGTTGACCATGGGTAGCATCCTAATTGTCTGCTTGGCCGCAGCATCGACGTCTATGACTGTAGAGGCCAATGCGCGAGTGACAATCTCTGTTGCAGGTCATTTGAAGCTATCATTTTGCTTTTTGCGGACCCGCCTTTACGTGGTGACATGTGTCAGCTTCTCCTCCTCTGACTTGAGGGGTTTGGTCAGGGGTCCTATACGGAACCGTCATATAGCCTGAGGTGCATTAACCAATTCATTAAATATTTGTCGGACTTTGTCCATTTCATAATGTGTGACGTCATTTGTTTAGATTTGGATACGCTTTAAGCAGATATGAATGTACGTGAGAGATTCATGGAAGATTGTAGTTTAAAAGCAGTAAATTCGACCTTTCTAACCGAACGATCCTCTGTGGCCAAATCGGTTTAGGCACGTCAGGCTATATGACGGTTCCGTATAGGATACAGGTTCGATTCCTGTCGGAGGACGAATATTTTCTATGAAAATCTCTCGAACATTCAGGCCGGTAAATATTATTAATACTGTTTATTATAAGCAGAGCATTTACTTAAATATTTGTATCTATAAAAAAGAATGTATAAACATAAAAATGTCTTAAAAATTTCAAGTAATATATATATATATATATATATATATATATATATATATATATGATGGATCTGGCAGCATTTTCGGTCTGTTTTTGTCGTCAGATAGCATTGCATACATGTATTTTTATATCTTTATTTTTTTTATTTGTTTTTCGTTTTAAGTTATTTTATCAAAAGCGTTGCTTATGAGAAGACATCTCCCATATTGCTGATATAGCGGCTATTACAGTCAGATCAGCTCGCATCCGTTTCCTAAAATGTTGTCTGAAACGTTAGGTTTGGTCTGTTGTTGTATGGCATGAGACGCGTTTAGTTATTTATTTTTCTTTTTTTTTAATAATCAACATTGGAAAAAGATCTCTTTTGACTATATTTTGATAGCTGTAATATCAGAGCACACTTCTAGTTTCCAGGCAAATTTGATCTTTAAAAATTTAAATGCAATATCAATCGTTATCTTCTCTTTCCCGTTCTTTTATTGTTCCATGTACTTCATATTTTTTTTCTTTTTAACGAATTCTTTCACACTCAGTAGCCCATTGAGTCTTAGAGGTTTTATTGTCTTGCTTTAGGGTGAAATGATAAAAGAAAATTAAGTTTAAGGTCTGCAAATTTCGTTCTGATATTTAACCTGAAGGAAAATAATGAATTTCCGGTATATTACCCTTCTTTATTTTAAGAAACGCAAACATTCGAAGACATTTCTATGGATGATCGAGCATGCAACAAATGATTTACATGATAGCGATTTTTCACTGAAAGATTCTCCAAGGATGTAATCCAAGAAGCTAATATAAATATATATATATATATATATATATATATATATATATATATATATATGAAAATTTCTCCGATTTAATCGGTAGAAAGACAATATTTATGAATAAAAATGACAATAGGAAAACTATCAAAAATGACGCGTTTTGTCCATTTCGATTTTTTGATAAAGTCCACATTGGACGAAACGCGTCAGCAATTGGTAAAGTTTTCCTATTGTCATTTTTATTCATAAATATATATATATATATATATATATATATATATATATACTGACTCTCCTGTCGAATTCGACGTATGAGGGTCAAGCAGATAAGTTCCTAGGAAACCGACAGCCCGACAACAGCACATGAGATTTGATTATAGTGGTGAAGGTTTGTGCAGGACCATCCACACTTTTTTGAAGGGCCGAATACAGAGACCTGGTGCACTACGTGCCACAAGGTCCCCAAAGGACCCTTCGCAGGTTTTGAATTCAGAGTTGTCCTTCTCCTAGACCAGTTGCCATCCAAGGCTATAGAACCCAGTCTGTCCTGCTATTTATCTGGAGGCTGAAGATGAGGATTCACACATTTCCCAAGGAAAGTAAGTGAATGCAATGGATTCGACTGGAATTCGAAATCGGCTCTCCGATTCCTCAATCCAAGCCGCAATCCATTACCCCACCGTGCCTCCTCCTCCTCCTCCTCCTCTCTCTCTCTCTCTCTCTATATATATATATATATATATATATATATATACATTCAAGTCAACAACTAGAGACGACAGTCTGTTTAATGCTAAACGCAATGTTCCGAACATCAATGTCTACTTTTGTATTTACATACGCTCTATCCTTGATACTGAGCACTTTAACCCATAAATATAGTATACCTTAAAACTATATTTTATCATATATATATATATATATATATATATATATATATATATATATATATATATATTATATATTGTATATTTGGGCAGCAATCCCTCTAACAAGGTACTGCAATTAAGCATTTCATTCAATTTTTCTTGAATTTTACGTGCATACACACAGATATATATATATATATATATATATATATATATATATATATATATATATAATACATGTCTCATTAAATAATTTAGACAACTTTTGTTTTAACTTCACAAGTAACATAATTTAATTTTGCGATGAGCACTCAATTTTGTCTTAGCAAAAGTAGGACCGGGAAGATGACATTGTGCTAATGTCGAAAGTTACTCAGGAATAAAATGTATATACATCTAGATGGTAATTTTCTTTCTTGCTTTAATAACGATACAAAGAAACTCTTCCGTAAATATGAGAGGATCCTATTAAGAATAAGCAGACAAAAACGTTTCTAAATTATTTAATGTAACATGTCTTAATGAAAATATGCTGCCAAAATATACGCAGTATATATATATATATATATATATATATATATATATATATATATACAGTATACTTCCCCGTACAAGACGTCTTTACATGTCAAAAGTTACCCCTAAAAATATGGTTTCGTTTATTACAACAGCTAGAAAAAGCTAACCTTAAATCATGTGGTGTATCGGCACTAGTAAGTAGGCTAGTATGTTTGCACCATGGATCGTGGTAGGCTAACAACTGCCTCGGTTTGGTAACTACCGATGTAGATAATTCTAGTTGAAATAATTCATCTTATAATGCTGTACCTAAGTTATAAATGTAATAAAACTACTTCTTGATTTCACATTAAAATGCAATATTCAAGAGACGATTACACAACCATTTACAAAAGTTCCACTAAGTAACACCCACAAATAACAAGTAACGTAAACAAATCTTTTATTCTTGGTTTGTAGAGATATATCTACATTCACACCAATTATTATTTTTCATAGTAGTGTTAAATAAAAACATTTCAGATAACATGCAATCTATATTTCTAATTAAAATTCAAATTCAAATCCATTATACTTGTGGTGTGAAATAACAACATTTAATATAATATGCAAACTTTATAATACATTATACGGTATATTTTTTGAGATATTAAGCAACAAGACATTTAGGATGCCATAAAATCTTTATTTCTCATTACAGAATAAAAAAATATATAATTAAACTCTTCAAAATTACTATGATCATCACCATCTGGTACTAAGAGCTCATCATAAACATCGTCATTTACAGTTTCGTCATAAGTCGGTCGTCTTATAATCCGTATATCAGATAACATCACGAACATTTACCTAGATTTTGAGTTTCGTCCTATCTACAGCATGTGATGGGTAAATTTTCACCATTTTATATTTTTAATTTTGCGCATGCGCGTTGTTTGTTTTTGATTTTGTCGACTGCACAGTATAGTAAGTTCATTTGGACCCCGTCTGTGAAAAAAAAAAAAAAAAAGAAAAAAACGATCACCATGACGCAATTCACTCCGCCAGAAATTTGGAAATTGCATGCTTTACGGTTTGGGTTTTAATCTGAGGACAGTGCAGAAGATTTGGAAAGAGTTGAATGAGTCTAATGGTGATTGTAAAGGTGTTTGGAGTGATCACTATTGATGGCGACGTTATGTCTCCATTCATCTTCCCACTCTCAGACTAAACACGGAGGTCAACATCAAATGCCTTGAAGAGTTAGTCAAAACTGTGGCCGATGGGAGATCCTATGTGCAGTAACAGGACTCTGCACTATGCCTCAGAAAAAGGAGAACCCAGTCATGGCTGTCAGACATTTTCTGTGACCATATTACCCCTTATATCTGGCCACCTAACTCCCCAGATTGCACACCCTTTTATTATTACGTGTGAGGCAAGGTTGCGCAGGACACCAACAAAAATCCTTGTAACACCAAAGATGAACTGTAGGCAAAGATAATACAGCATTGCACAACTTAATCAATGCGACTATCTAGAAGAGCTGCAGGAGATTCCGAAGTCGTCTGGGGCCGTGGTTGAAGCCAATGGCGATTTTATTGAATCAATTTACTCTAGTATTTCAAGATATTTCTGTATAATTTTGGTAGACTAACTGAAGATCGAAATCGTTTTCTTAAGTTGAGTGATCGTTCTTGAAACTAGAACTATTAAAGACGCTAGAGGGCGTGCCATTGGCTAATTATACAGTCGCTACTATTCGCGATGACGGTCAGTTCATTTTGACTGGCTGCAGATCACGTGACTATCGATGATCGAGCGCGTCAGCTCAAAGGGGGGATCAGGGATTAACAGTTACTTGTTGCTTTTGGAGTGGCTATATCCATAAGCACATCCCAGGAATCGAACCCGTGTTAAAACCAACAAAACTTGACCCGTACTTGACGGTATATATATATTTCGTCAGCGTTGACACGAGTTCGATCCCTGGAATGTGCATCTTAATACCGCCACACCAAAAGCAACTTAGTAACTGTACAATTTATGATACCCTGTAGGTAGGAAAATAAATGAGGGAGTGTGTGTGTGTGTGAGAGAGAGAGGGGGGGAATGTTATGCTTCCAGCAAAAAAAAAAAATCACATTTTTTATTTAAACATAGCTGCATGAAAAACAACAGAGTCTTGGCTTTTCTTATTTCTTATATTTTCTTTTTCATTTCATTCTATCTTTTATTTCGTTATTTTTTTTTTTTCCCATTCTTTCATCTTGTTTACCTCTTCGGGATGGACCCCAGGTGTGCAGTGAGGACTTTGTCGGCGTATTCACTAACGATTTTCATTACAGACTGACTGTTGGCCGGCAGATAATTTAGGCATCAAAGTTCAGGGAAAAGCTGATTCCTCGGCGTTCCCAAGGCGAGATCATTTGTCAAGAGATCGCTCTCCCATTGCATTAAATTCTTCGGTAAAAACAACCAGCAAAGATTTCAAAAGAGCAGCCGACAACAGGAACTTCGTTGAAAAGCGAAAGTACCTCGCGTTTAGAAACACACACACACACACACACACACACACACACACACACACACACACACACACACACATATAAACACGCACATATGTGTGTGTTTGTGTTTAGGCAGCAAATTCTCTTTTAGGCATTTCTGAATAAATTACAAAGATTATGCCTGCTTATTTTGATCATAATCCTTTTCATATTTAAACGTAAAAGAAAAATAATCAGTAAAGGGTAGCTACACATATTTTTTTGCCTTACCAATTGCACCCCTGATAATGATCTCAGAAAGAGATGGAAAGTACTTCGGAAATAAAAGGGATACTCACTGTTAGAGCGTATTTCATGCCTCATTCAATTGTAATATACGGAAAAATATTCGTGAATATGAAAGGATTATGTTAAAAATAAGCAGACATAATGTTTGTAATTTATTCAATCAGACATAAATATATAGTACCCTGACGATCCGTTAGGTGAAAACTTGGTAGGTAGATTCTGGCTCATTAGGTTTTCATATATATATATATATATATATATATATATATATATATATATATATATGAGCATTTCACCTCAAGCAAGCCGGTAATGCTACTAGTATGCAATGGGGGGGTGCAGAGAGTGAAAGTAAGAGTATATTAGGTCTAGGGGGATTGATGAGACGATAAAAAGAAAAAACGCGGATCAAGCAATAGAAGATGTCGATTGACATTACATTTAAATTTTTGAGGATTATAGTTATCAGGGAAGCAAGTAAGAAGAAGGGAATATATATATATCTGAATAAGGTATATTTATATGATAAGTATCCATCCAAACAACTTTGATTAAAAAGAGCTGACAAGCTCTGTCTGTTTAATTTTTAATTATATTTTTCCAATTTTTTTCAATTGCTTTTGACCGTCTCAGTTGTTTTCAAAAAATGGTGTGGCCATTAGAGTAACAGGATGTAGACAAAGGAATTCTGCCTCGCATAGGCACACCTGTCTGTCATCTAATGTTTAAAAATGTATTTATTATACACAGCAGATATTTATTTAACAACACAATCACCTTGGTTATCAGTTTAATTAAACGTAAATCAGTCACTGATATTCAACGCATCTATCAAATATTATACAGTGAAAGAAATTCAGATAATAACGATCTGTGTGCGAGGCTACACAATTATTAATCCACTCTATGTGCTGGGTATATCTATATGCACATAATTTCCATATATATTTTTTATTATATATATATATATATATATATATATATATATATATATATATATATATATATATATATATATGTGTGTGTGTGTGTCTATGTGCGTATATATATATATATATATATATATATATATATATATATATATATGTGTGTGTGTGTGTGTGTGTGTGTGTGTAAATGTAAGTAGGTATGTATATTAAAACATAAAGAAAACGGAGGGGAAGCTTTTTGATCTCAAGGTAAGTAAACTAGAATACAGAAAAATGTTTTCCGGCCAATTAGTATTTTCTTTTTAGATTAAATATCAAAGAAGCAACCCTCTCTCTCTTTCTTTCTTTCTTTCTTTCTTTCTTTCTTTCTTTCTTTCTCTTTTTCTCTCACACCCGCTCGCACAAACACACAACAAAAACAAACGCACGCGCAATATATATATATATATATATATATATATATATGTTTGTTTGTTTATTTTTGGTTTTGTGTGTGTGTGAGTGTGCGCGCGCGCACGTGTGTGTGTGTGTGTGTGTGTGTGTGTGTGTGTGTGTGTGCGTGTGTACACACCCGAATGTACGTGATCTTGTGCCAAAAGTAAAATAATGAATTATATGTTAAGTTGTTGCTAAATCGTTCATCACCATGTTTTGGATCATGTTAGCGAAATCTTAAAAATGTCATATCTGTTGTACACTTAGATAATTGGAGTATTGTGTTTACAAACCATAAGGAAAATTGCATTATGGCGTATAAAACCCGTAAGGAAAATTGGACAATGGTGTGAATACCCTGTACAGATTATTGGAGTATAGCGTTTATAGACTGTAAGAAAAATTGGACGATGACATTTATGCACGATTTTTCTTCGGTAGGGCTAATTCTGCAATCTTTGTTACGACGTCCTGACCGCTGTGCACATGGGTGTTTCAGAAATTGGGCTTGACGTGTTGTTTTCCACCTATACCCGGGATAATTCTTTAAGAGATTCAATTAAAAAACAAAAAAAAAAACAACCCTCAGAACTATGGTAGTCTACAAGAAACATTTTACGGGTGAAAATGTCTTCTATCAAAAATAGAAAAAAAAAAAAAACTTTTGTAATGATCCGGTAGAAATGAATATTCTAAATTTGTACAGTGTAACCCGGATATAAGAGAAACCCGGATACAAGAGAGATTTTCTCTGGTCCCAAATTAGAGCCTGTGTTAATGTATATAAAATAGACCAAACCCGGATATAAGAGAAACCCGGATATAAGAGACTTCTTCTCCGGTCCCGACAACTCCCTTATATCCGGGTTACACTGTATATCCAGCTTTAAATCAGTCAACCATTTTGAATATTTAATGAAGCCAGACGAACTAATTTGCATAAGTCTCAGTTGGTTCTTGTTAAATTATATGCTATTTAGAAAATGTATATTTTATAAGGTGTCTTCTTAAAAGATAAGGAGACCTTCTTCTGAAGAATCACTACTTTTCTGAAACAAACTCCCGCGTGGTTATTTCCCCGAACACTGAAATCCTAACCTATTCACGTCGAAGTTCAATCCTTATCTATCCGCCATATCTTCCTCCTACTTCCTCCTCTTAAGTTCTTACCTCGCATATTATTCAGTAACTGTATACTTTTAGAGTTAATTAAACTATTTTTGGAGTAAATTATAGTAGTAGAAAAAAAAAAACAGTTTTCTCTGCTATTTAACCCATATCTGGTGGGGTGGAGAAGAGATAACTTTATACCTATTCCAATAGTATTTTTGCGAATGATGACACAATAGCTCCGGCTGGATATTGAACTAGGTTCGCCAGTTTCACTTCTAGCACCGGTAACTCAATATCTATCTCGCCCAACTTAAAGTATTCATTGAATCGCAAGTAGCAGGCGTTTTTGAAAGAAATAAGGTAGATTTTAAATAATTCTTATCGTGGGAGAATTGAACATAAATTTCTCAACAATAACATATTTCTATTTCGTTACAACAACCAAAACATTGCCCTTGGAATTATTATATATGCCTCAATTAATTGGCGAAATAGAATATTTAATGAAGTTAGACGTATATATCACGGTTGGCTCTTGTTGGCGTAGAGTATAAGCTTTCAAACGAGATTGCGTGAATGGATGGAGGGACAGAGGGGAGGAAGATTTAGAAAAGGGAGAAAACTGCTAAAAGTCACAGGACATAGAAAGTTGTGGAGAGCCATGATCGCCTATGTTCTGAATGGACGTGGTACATAGAAGAACGAGATAGAAAGTTGTGGAGAGCCATGAATGCCTATGTTTTGACCTGACACGGCACATAGGAGAAGAACGAGATAGAAAGTTGTGGAGAGCCATGATCGCCTATGTTTTGACCTGACACGGCACATAGGGAGAAGAACGAGATAGAAAGTTGTGGAGAGCCATGATCGCCTATGTTTGACCTGACACGGCACATAGGAGAAGAACGAGATAGAAAGTTGTGGAGAGCCATGATCGCCTATGTTTTGACCTGACACGGCACATAGGAGAAGAACGAGATAGAAAGTTGTGGAGAGCCATGATCGCCTATGTTTTGACCTGACACGGCACATAGGAGAAGAACGAGATAGAAAGTTGTGGAGAGCCATGATCGCCTATGTTTTGACCTGACACGGCACATAGGAGAAGAACGAGATAGAAAGTTGTGGAGAGCCATGATCGCCTATGTTATGACCTGACACGGCACATAGAAAACGAAAAAGTACGAGATAGAAAGTTGTGGAGAGCTATGCTCGCTATGTCCTGAAGAGGTGCTGTACATACAAGAAGCTGAACGAAATAAAAATTTGTGGAGAGCCATGATCGCCTATGTTTTGACGGGACTAGATAGAAAGTTACGAAGAGTCATGATCGGATTTGATCTGGCCGGGTGGTTAGAACGTTCAATTTCTGATCATGAGTCCCGGATTTGAGTCTTACCATGGACGATTCTTTAGGGAGATGACTTTTTGATGTGATTGGACTGAATTGGAGACGAACCCAGCGCCTGGCATCTTTGGGAAGTGCTTGAAAACAACATCACGGATTGATCCAACCCGTGTTAGTCGAAATTGGGTGGACAGAACTGTTCAGACGCTCTCGCTGGCACGCACTGTCCTCTTTCAAAAAATTGATCACATCATACTATGCACTCTCTCGCAGAAGCTGTAACTAAGGTCTGCTCAGCACATTTCCAGTATACACTGCGTGCCAAATTATTATCGAGATAACTTTTTTCTTATATTTCAAAAACCGTCTAATCAATTCACACAAAATTTGCATACAATGTTGGCAACACTGAGCTGCGCAATCACTGAAATTTTCGTACTGATCTGCGCAATGTAAACAAACTGGCGCCATATTTGTTATCAGCATGGTGATTGGAGCGTGCCAAATTATTAGAAAGGTTTAGTAAAATTCTCAGAATTGAGCAAACAAAACGTTTATTAATGTTGCACGTGAATGTTTATGATCAAAAGAAGCTATAAAGAATAAGATAATCAAACAAATAATAACAGATACATACAAAGGCACAGTTTTAAAAAAATTAATAGGGAATGTGCTTTCCCTGTTTTGAAATTACTTGAAGAAGACGACGATCCATAGAATTTGTTAATTGTAGGATGTCATCTGCTGTAATGCCGCGATATATGTCAAGAATTGCTTCCCACAACTCAGCGTTGCTCCTGAATTGTCGTCCGTTGGCGTACAGTCTTCGCTTCATGATGCTCCAAAGGTTTTCGATTGGGTTCAAATCCGAACAATTTGCTGGCCACTTCATTTTTCGAGGTCCATCGAAGCCTAACTGTTTCAAATATTCAGTAGTCTTGTGAGCAGCGTGTGAGGGAGCGTTATCTTGCATAAAATCAATGGCCCTTCTGAAGGCAACACTTTGCCTTTTCATCCACGGTTCAAGATGCTCCTTCATAAACGCTATGTATGCATCAGCAGTCATTTTGACGCCATCTGGTACTCTCCATGGACTCAGTAATGTGTTTCCAATAATACCACCCCAGATCATTATGCCTCCATCGCCTAGTTGGCGTCTCAAACACTGATGGCGATTCTGTCCGTTCATTACTCAGCCTTTGCACCATCTATCTGGCCCATCAAGTGTTGCTCGAGTTTCGTCTATGAACAAAACTTTAGAGAAGTCAATCTTCATATTGTCCTCGGCCCATTTCAAGCGATTTTGAATGTGATTCCTCGTCAAAGGAGACTTCGATACAGGTTTGACTGTTGTTGCTATTTCCCTCATATATCGACACCGAGTACTTTTAGACACAGTAGGATCACCAATGCGACTGAAAAGCTCTTGATTGGTAAGTCCAGGTTTATTCGTGGCCTCTCGTTTAAGTCGTGACATGAGACGACGTGAAATAACCCTCGGCTTGCCTTTATATGCCCTTTTGCGTACTTGTGTAGGGTCGGCGGTGAATTTTTCACTGTTTGATGACACTTCCCTATCATTTTAAAAAATTCTCGGGTAGATTTACCTTTTGAGAGTTATGAGGTAATAGTTTTCTTTTCAACATCCATTAAACTGCTTTTACGGCCCATCTTTTCACTAAATTCTTATATTTTTCTAATAAATTGTCACGGTCAAATCACCGTGCTGATAACGAATATGGCGCCAGTTTGTTTACATTGCGCAGATCAGTACGAAAATTTCAGTGATTGCGCAGCTCAGTGTTGCCAACAGTGTATGCAAATTTTGTGTGAATTGATTAGACGGTTTTTGAAATATTAGAAAAAAGTTATCTCGATAATAATTTGGCACGCAGTGTAGACAACAGAGCAGGGGTCTGTAATAGGGTTTGGCTTTCCAGTTTAGAAGAAAGCTTTGTCCTCAAACGGGTATTAACCGACCATTATAATTTGCTTCGCATATCCAATCGACATTTAATTTAATGGGCAGTTCTTAGAGGTTCAGCCTAACATGCTACCTCTAAGCACTAATGAATATTTACAGAACTGACTAATGTGACATAGCCCTCAATGTTAACAGTTAAATTAGACGCACAATAAATTTAATAGGAGACGCGCTGTCTTTATGTTTCTTCTTTTTCTCTCTTTTTTTGTTTTACTACCTATCTGGACTGAGTCGTGTTTCGGCTAAGAGAGGACAGGAAAGGAAGTTGGGGTTGCTTGACAACAAACAGAATAGCCTCCTAAGAAAGTAAGTAAGAATCGCTCACCTCCACTTACGTGACATACATCACCAAGTGGGATTTGGGTTTTTAATTTTTAGTTTCCCGATGACCTCTGGTGACAACAGTTCGCGAGAAAAATAGACGTGAGGGATGAGAAATTCATCCACAGACCTATTCTATTACTTGCGCAGGGAATAAGGAAATTTCTTTCCGAAGATGTTGGATCTATTCGACTATTTAATAGGTAAAGGATAAAGGAATATTTTAGCCAAATAAATACAAAGATACATTTTACTTTCATCTCGGATGCAATCCAATTAACCAAAGAGAAACAGAACACAAATATTATTCCGAAATCTTATTTTCATATTGCGGAGGAAAGAACAACCTACTTTTGGCTGGACATTCTACAGAATTTTTTTTTTTATCATTATGAACATTCGAACTCCACTTTCATGAAATCAGATAAGTGTTCTTTTATTAATTGTACGTCTGTCATTCCGTATTTTTCTCATATTTTGTATTTTGTTAAAATTTATTTACGAATATTAATCTTGTGTTTGCTGTTCGTCTGTACCTGTTTGTGTGTTCCTATCTGAGCGAACCCACTTTTTTCATTTTTTTTTTTTTTTTGAAACTGGGGTTTATACCTTTACATGTTACAAATCCGTAACAGTAATGACTACTTTGTTGCTGCATATACCATCATAGCATGTACTAATCTAATCGCTGCCAACACTTGAGTTTGAACATAGATCGCCAGTGACCAAACACAGGCTATGAATCCTTCCTACCCCCAGCTATTAGTAAATAGCAGGACAGATTGGGTTCTATAGCCTTGGGTAGAAACTGGTCTAGGTGAAGGAAAACTCTGAATTCAAAACCTGATCCTCCAGATAGGGGGGGAGTGCAGAAGGCTAACAACCTACTCACTTAAAAAATGTCTTGTTATAGAAACTGCAATGATATCTTGTGGCACTATGTTCCTCAAGGAATTTAAAGGCATAATATATATATATATATATATATATATATATATATATATATATATATATTGCCCTCCTCTTGATTATAATAGATACAATGTTTCAGGCAAATACACTCTGGCCATCTTCAGGTGTCAATTGTCTGGCTAATATGGGATATGTGTTGCTTATTGTCTTTTTTTAATACTTGTGATTATAATTTTCAGGCCTTCTCATCGAGATGGTGCACACTGATGTGTATTTCCATCCATTATTGAATTAAGCTGATCACGTGACCATGGGGGAAACGAATAAGAAGAAATGTAGCGTAACGTCTAAACAATTGTTATTTCTATTCTATCCTCTATTACTATACGGATCACCATTTCTATTCTATCCTCTATTACTATACGGATCTGCCATTTCTATTCTATCCTCTATTACTATACGGATCTGCCATTTCTATTCTATCCTCTATTACTATACGGATCTGCCATTTCTGTTCTATCCTCTATTACTATATGAATCTACCTTTCTGTTCTATCCTCTATTACTATACGGATGACCATTTCTGTTCTATCCTCTATACTATACGAACCGCTATTCTCTACTCTGTTCACTATACTATTTCTCTATTCGGATCACTATACGGTGTTTACTATTCGAACGAGTATTATCGAGCAAGTACTATTAGTGCGAGTGTTATTCGAAGGCGTCTGACACCAGTATTGTTCAACGGCGTTACTATATAGTTGTGTCTGCGATTACAAAGACTCTACTACAATGAGCATTACAAAAGTGACAACGAATATTCGTTGACATTACAAAAGTGTCAAACGAGTTTTCGTTGACATCGCAAAATCTACAGTCAAGTAATTACTATATTTGATGGTAGATCGGATGCATTTATTTTTTAATTACAAGCCACCCATCATCTTATGTTAAAAGAAAGAACAAATAATCAATACTACAGGGGTCAGGGCAAAAATAGAGTATTGCTGCCATATCTGGTCTGGAGCTGCAAAATTTTTATTTGTCTGCCTTGATAGTATTCAAAAGCCTTGACGCGAGATTGTGGGTGCTGAATTATTTTCCACCTTACAACTCCTTTCCCACAGACGAAATGTCGCTAGACTCTCGCTGCACTATCGCTATTTCCCTGGCATGTGGAGCGGCGCTCCAAATTTAATGACTTCTATTCATTTCCACAGAAGCGACAACAGATACAGAACTTCGAAAAAACTTCACCTCCAAAGCGCTATTTTTTCCACAATGCATTTTTGAGACGCTCTTAATTTCGTGTATACTGCGACACACATCGCTGTTATCAATGCTGAAACGCAATACTGTGCTCAAATCCACTACTTGGTTTCCGCAGAAAATTCACAAAACCTCGACGAATGTCAATAAGTGGATTTATTTTTGCATGGAGAAAGTCAATGACACTGCTTCATACACACTTTCACCTCAGAAACCATTTTTTCAGACTGTAACAAATCGAAAAATACACCACTTATTGGGAAGGTTCCACCAGCATCGCCATAACACCAAGCAATTTCAATGCATTTTAAAACAGCCTTGGTGTAGAGTAATGGTTAACGAGGATAGATTCTGTGATGTCAGTTCTTGTTCATTCCTTCTGAACCAGTGTACATTCTTTAATATAAATCAATATATATTCAATATCAACGAAATAGTAAACTCCTGAAGATGGACAGAGGGTACTTTGCCGAAACGTTTTGTCTATAACAGAGGTCCTCAACCAGGGAGAGTATTCCATCTATTACAAGTTCCCATTGATTGTAATCTTCGTCAGAATAAAATCGATTTAAATCAGGCAATTTCGCCGGGAATGTTTCAAAATAATATTAAACTCAGTCCGAGGTGGGCAGCCACCAGGCATTACCTTCTCCTTCAGAAGGAAATTGGGCTCATTACCCGGCGCCTGAAGTGTCCCTAAAAAGGGGGAAACGCCAACGTGGCCTTGAGCAATTTTTCCACGGTATTGCCGGTAAACTTATTTTAAACAGAACTTCGGTTGCAACGTGGGTGCACTGAAAAAATACCCCTGAACTTTTATTGAATATTTTGTTTATTGAATTCTGCACTTCAGTTTATTTATTTAATAATTAGTTATTAATTAAAACCAATTACTGTACGTGGATTCAAGTTTTAAAATCAATCAACATTTTCTATTACTATTAAATTTGTAAAACTCGTCTATAAAAATAATCCATGTAAATGTCTATGTATTAATATGGGAAAGAATCAAGATTTTCACTAATATATGCATATTATTTGGAATGCACCTTTTTGAGTCGGACGATCTTGGAAATGGGGAGATGACATTCTGACTTATGGTGAAAAAAGGTGTATTGGGCAAATATGGTTGAGAAACACCGAGTTATAACATCTGCAACAAGCAGGAATGAAAATAATAGTTCGAAAATAAAAAGATGTTTTTCTGAGTGTTTTTGAAGTTTATGACATTGTTTTATTTTTAAATTAATTTCTTTTCTTTATTTGTTTTGCAGTTACAATCTTTCGACCGCTGTAGACGCGGGATTTGCTCCGATGTCTGAGACGCCGGATGTGACGTGTTTTGGAAAGAATAGCCAGTCTTCTGAAGCCTATGAGATCTCCCCATGCGCTTCCCAAAAGGCTCTCCGCCTGGTCCGACAATCTTTCTGTTTATATTAATGATCTGACCCCAAACTTACTCAGATCATTAGCAAATATCTACCGACCTCCAAAATTCCAGACGACCAGAGCCTGACATCTGATCTCTCCTCTGACCGAGATCTAACAGTTCACTGGTAGAAACCTTGCCTGTAACATTCAATACCAGTCTAGTGCAGCTTCAACATCTCAGAGCAGATACTGGGTTTTCTCCGGTTGTGATGAACGGTTGTCCCCTCAGGGAGGCACTTTGAACCTCAACTGGGACTCAAGCTGACGCCAGACACATTCCACTCTGCAACCCCTTCCTCGCAGACGAGACGTTGCAAGCCTCTAATACTAATTTCCGTTGAGAGTGTTCAGATGAATTACACCAGGCCTAAACTTCACGGCTAAGACCAGACATACCACGCACATTGTCGCGAACCAACTTCATTCCCTTCATACTCCATTGTTAAGTTCCACCAAAGTAGATTCATCCCACGAGCCGCTGCCTTGTTAAACCAACTGCCAAGAGGATGCTCCTCTAATAACTGCAATCTTAACCTGTTCAAGTCCACGTTAACCGTTATCTTCCACACATATCGCATATCCGTACTTCGATGGAGGGGCATTGTACAGGGTGGACAACATTGTGAAAAAAGAAAAAAGTCGGACGGATATATATATATATATATATATATATATATATATATATATATATATAATCAATTAGTAATACAATCAATTAGTAACTATGCTAGTTAATATACTGGTAAAATGGTCAATTTCTTATACCACTCCAGAAAGTGTCCTGCGTTATTTTTTCAAAAATAAGATCAGACCAAAAAGGGAATACTACCGCCATATCTGTGCTGGAGCTGCACAATCCTCAATTTCCAGTCTTGATAGAATTCAGAAGCGTTTACGCGGCCTTGTGAATAATGAATTATTTTCCACACTACAACCTCTTTTCCCACAGACAAAATGTCGCTAACTTGTTGCTTCTTTATTGCTAATGTTTTGACGAGTTACTTAACGATGAAATACCACGCACACATGGTCGAATTCTCATCAATTCTTTCGTATTCCATTTGTAAGAAGGAAGTTCCAATCAGATAGCTTCTTCCCCAAAAACGCTACTTTGTGAAACAGACTCCCGAGAGGATGCTTTCTCAGTTACTACAATCAAATAATACAGTCTTCAAGTATAGGGTCAACTGTTATCTATCCTACATAGCCCCATAATCTACATCTAGTAATTCTTTTATTGATTGATTGATTCGTATTTTACAGCTTGTCAACCCATTGCAGGTTATTTAAAGCCAGAAAATATTTTTAGATTGTAAGAATTTTACTTTGGAGACAATAATGATAATTGCAATACAAGTTTTACTAATTAACCCATAGCTGGGGAAAGAAAGCGAGTAGAGTCATACCTTTCCCAAGGGTATTTGCGCGTAAGTAAATATAATGAACACAACTGGAATTGGAACTCGGCTATCAAATTAACAATTCCGAGCCATTATCCGTTACACCACCGCACACCCAAATTTACAGCACCTGTTATTCTCAAGCTGTCACCGATCTTGGTAATGACTAGGCGAAACATTGCTTAACTTTGTTGATCGTACGAGGACCTGTATTTCAACGTAATATGACTATAAGCCCACACTGAGTTCTTCCTCTTAAGTCTAGGCCTGGGTATGACGATAAACTACATCCGGCATCAAGGCTTCTGATCGGGAAATTGGGGGTTTTAAGGAGCATGGAACCATCTCAATTGCTGCTGTTCCCAGGTCTACCCTGAGCCAGAGTGAGAGCACCTGTTAGGAGGGGGGGGCAGCTATGGGAAAATAGATAACCGCAAAACTGGTATCAAGCACTATGAAACTGGTATCAAGCACTATATATTTTTATAGTGAAAATACCAGTAATGCATTTTTATGTGAAAAGGACTAAGAATACATATTTATCTTAAAATTACCAGCAATTTATTTTATCTGTAGTTGAAGGCATACAATTACGTGAAAATTATTTTGATTTCGGTATTAAATAACCCATAGAGGTGTTGATATGCCGCTAAACAAAATCGACCAAATAGCCAACATGAAAGAACTCTTTCATGACATTAATCCATATAATATTCTACAATTTCTTAAATCAAACTGTATTCCAGAATATTACATCAACTCCTACATAAAAGACACATATTGTCAGAGTTAACTCTTCCTTAATTGTCCAAATTGTTCACTAGGGGACGCTCTCACTACGCTATAAATACTGGGCGAATTCTTGCCTCGTTCTCTTTTTCATTTCTTCATTTTCGACGAACACATCTACAATGTAAGCTCTCACAGAAGATTGCGTCTTCCCATTTGTGGGAGACGCCACGAATATTATAAACACATACACGTACGTACGAACATTCACCAATATACAAACTCTTTACGTTCACACACAAACACAAATGTTAATGTCTATGTCCATTTTAAATTTTGTTGTTTAATACATATATTTGTTGATACATATATATCAGTCTGGTTGGTTTTCTTTACACTTCTTTATGACGGATTCAATCTCTGAGTCCACCATGTTCTTGTAGGGGACCTTCTTCTAGCAGGAATAAACACACATGTTCCTAATTTAACAACACGTAACCCCCCCGGTCCGCTACAATATCAGCGCATCTATCAATTATGTCCCCACAAACATATATATATGTACAAAAGCTGAGTATCATCTACCATGTATTCAGTTGTGAAAGCAGAATAACACATATTTTTATTACTTCAAAGCTCCCAAGAAAATTAAATTTCGACATTAAATGACCCATAAGGAGTTGATATGCCGTTAAACAAACAAATCAATCAATATTCTTACGTTCATTCAACAATCTCATTCAGTAACCTTTAGCTTGAGTGGCTCTTGGGCCTTTTATTGGTTGAACATTTAGTAAAAAAGAAAAGAAACGCAAATGTCCCAAATGAAGAACATTCGCCTTGCTTCCCAGTTGGAACCTATGATCTACCTTTTTTTTTTTTTTTTTTTTTTTTTTTTTACCTTCGCAGGCAATCGGCAAGCATTGCAGTGCTTCAAATACGATAATCCCTAATATGATGTAATCTTCAATAAATAAATAAAACAAACAAAAAAACAAAAAACAAACTTCCTCATTATTGCAAATAGTTTGCGCAACTGAACGTCAGAGTATTAAGTGCATGGAGACGTTAGCAAGAATAAGGAACACGTTTTCTTTTAGAAGACAAAAACACGTTGTTCCCAAGACAAGGCGCGGTTGTTTTCACGCAAACGATGCCTGTCATTATCATGGGGCTTTCTTTCTTTCATTTTTCTTTTTTTTTTTAAATCTTTTTTTCTTTCATCTTAATCTGATCGTTTTTCCCCTGGTGAGCTTGGAAACCGAGCCATTCAACGCTGGAGTTTGTACTGTTAAAAATAAAATTCTATTTTAGAAATGATGTGATAAAAAACGAAACAAAACAAAACAAAAAAAATATTTTCTAGTTTTTACAGCTTGTCAGTTAAAGAAAAGACCTGTTGATACTTAGTAAGTTTAGCTTGGTAAAATGTCCGCACAAAATAGAGTAACTAATTAGGACCAGACTCATGACAATGCCAATACGTGACGAAACCAGCTGGCTAACTTTAGCAAAACGTCCAATATGGATATGATTGTGCGCTAAATTTAGATTCGTTTTACATAAGGTCACACGATTAGAGCACCCAGTAGAAAGACGAATATGACGAAACGAAACAACTTTTTGTGATATTTGAAAATCAATCTTCTTCTATGTGCAATGTCCCCTCAGAACGTTGGCGACCATGGCTCTCCACAATTTCCTGTCCTTTGTAGCTCTTAATAAATTTTGTCTTTTTGCTATGTCTCCTAAACTCTCTTCTGCCACCCATTTACTCAAGTTTGTTGTTGTTCTGTTATGTGTCAGGATGTAGGTGATCATGGCTCTCCACAATTTCCTCTTCTTTGTAGCTCTTAATAAATTTTGTCTTTTTGTTATCTGTCCTAAACTCTGTTCTGCTATCCGTTCACTCAAGTTTGTTGTTCTTTTATGTGCCATGACCCTTCAGGATGTAGGCGATCATGGCTCTCCAGAATTTCCTCTCCTTTGTAGCTCTTAATAAATTTTGTCTCTCCTAAACTCTGTTGTGCCATCCACTAGTTCATTCGTTCGTACGTTCTTCTTCTTCTTCTTCTTCTTCTTCTTCTTCTTCTTCTTCTACATCCCCCAAAGGCGTTAATTTATCCAACATATAATCTACACTTCCTCTTACGTCCATCTTACTTTATCACCCTGTTCCTGTTCTGGCATCTAAGCTCAACATATATATATATATATATATATATATATATATATATATTGAGATTAGATTAGACTGTTATGGCTATACACCAGGTGTACACACTGTAAAGGTCAAGCCCACTAAAAACGGTTTGTGGCACTTGCTTGTTTAGCGTCACTTCCTATTCAATGGCATACACGTTTTTTATGTTGTTTTATAAAAATTTTCATCCTTTACAAGGCCCGAGAGCCACTCAAGGTAGATTATTACAGAATGAAAGACAGTTTATGTGGATATATGGGGAAGATAACGGTTGTTTCTAGATTTGAACAGGTTAGGATTGTACTGATCGGGGAACTTCTCCTTGGGAGTTGGTCCCACAAAGCAGGGAAGAAGTTTCTTTAACATTAGTATATATCTTGGTGTATGCCTGTTTATAGAGCAGCAGTTGGAAATCATGGTATCAAGGTTTGCCACTTAGCTGATTGAGCGTCACGACTCCACTGTTTCGTAGACAGATCCTCCGGGAATCACTTATTTCACTCGTCAGTGGGTGTCAATAATTGACTGCTCGAATTTTCTTTTTTACATGCACATTGCATTGGTGCAAGTTATAGACATTTTGACTTCCAGTTTTCCAGACTTAAACTGTTTTTTTTAGCGTTCTAGTGTTTTCTTGTGTTAGAAAAATTGTATTTAATTTTTACATATTTTTTATTTTCTAAACACGGTCATCACATTCATAGTTAATATTATCGAGTGATGGCTTTTTTTATTATTAGTGCTCCTGTTATTTTTAGTCTTTTTTACACGTGGATAAGGCCTTATAGTTGTAAATTTCCATAAGTGTGTTGTAGATGGAGTTTAGTAGGTATCCATGTATGTTTAAAGGAAACCTAAATTAAGCTATGGTCAGAGCAATGTAATGTGAATCTTCTTGATATGCATGTAGTGGTATATCCAATATAATTATTCATGAATTTGGTTTGATCAGGAATGCAGTTCCTTAAAGGACATGAATTCATAAATGATACTGGTTCTCTTTAATTGAGATCTTGCAGGTGAATTGTTGTTTTTGACTAAAAGGTTACCTGTATTTCTTTATACTGTTTCTAAATTTATATATATATATATATATATATATATATATATATATTGTGTGCAAATGTGCAAGTAGTCTAATGGTTAGTGGCTCAGAAGAAGAAATTGGTTAGACAAGTTCAAATTCCTGTTGAGTTTGTTAAATTTACTTTAATCAAAATACCCCTGGGAATGGTGTGAATCTTTTCTCCACTCAGCTATGGGTTAAATTGCAAGGTAGACTGGGCTCTTTAGACTTGGTTTGCAACCAGTCTAGGAGAAAGATAACTCTGAATTAAAAACAGGAAACATGACTTTAATAAAATTGTAAATTTTTTCAATTCTACAAGACAGTTGATATTTTTGTGCATTATTTAGCATTGGACATCTTTTTTTTTTAGCATAGTTTAGCAGATCAAACAAAAATTGTATTATGAGAAAAATTGAAGCCTTTAACATGACATGTGTTACTAGATGAACTATAATGGAAACTGAACAGTTAGTTATTAGAGAGAGATGTCACTGAGTGTTGGCTTTTCCTTTTTTTATTATGCTGCTTCCATTATTTTTAGTCTTTTTTTTTTAACATGTGGATGAGGCTATTATCCTTGCATTTTATGAGTGTGTTGTAGATGGAGTTTAGTAGGTATCCATGTGTGTTTAAAGGAAACCTAAATTAAGCTATGGTCAGAGCAATGTAATGTGAATCTTCTTGATATGCATGTAGTGGTATATCCAATATAATTATTCATGAATTTGGTTTGATCAGGAATGCAGTTCCTTAAAGGACGTGAATTCATAAATGATACTGATTGAAATCTTGCAGGTGAATTGTTGTTTTTGACTATAAGGTTATCTTAGCTGATATATATATATATATATATATATATATATATATATATATATATATATATATATATATATTTTGTGAGTGTGTGTGTGTGTGCAAATATATAGAAAAATAGGAAAGAACACGTTAGGTTAATAATCCGAAATTCTTTAGTATTTTTGTTTTTATTTTTAAACAAACAGTGCCCATTACATAAGTAGAGCTTAAATTATAATTATTTATTATAATTATATTAAAAAAAATTATAATATATATATTTTAAGAGATTTTTATGTTCATACGTTCTTTTTATAGATACAAACATTTAAGTAAATGCCTTGTTTAAAATAAACAGTATTAACGACATTTACCGGCCTGAATGTCCGAGAAATTTTCATAGAAAATATGCCTCCTCCGACAGGAATCTAAACTGTATCCTATACGGAACAGTCATATAGCCTGACGTGCTTTACCGATTTAGCCACAGAGGAGCGTTTCGGTTAGCAAGGTCGATTTTACAGTTTTTAAACCATAATTCACCATGATTTTTTCTCGTACATTCATATCTACTCGGTGCGTATCCAAATGTAAACAAATGACGTTACACATTATGAAATGGGCAAAATCCGACAATTATTTTAAGACATTTTTTATGTTTATACATTCTTTTTCTGGATAAACATAAAAATGTCTTAAAATAATTGTCGGACTTTGTCCATTTCAAATTAATTATTTTTAATAATATGTGGAAATCTCCGCTTTTACCTGAAGACGGTCACGAGACCAGAAACACGTGTAGTAAAATTATGTAAAACAAAGCATAATATTTTTTTCTAACAAAATCCACATTACAACCAAAAACGTTTGCGGCACCTCACTTCTCTTCTTTTCAATATACATACTTTTCTCTCGTTGGAACCACTACAACCTCTTTTATTTTATATATATATATATATATATATATATATATATATATATATATATATATATATATATATATACACACACACAATAGAATATAAGCTAGTGTTTAAAATAAGTTGGGATTTTGATAATATATATATATATATATATATATATATATATATATATATATATATATATATATCAATTATGTGGTTCAGTTTAATTTATATTACAATGAATCATTTATGCAAACAGTAAATTAGTAAAGTTAATGAGATAAAATGGCGAATTAATCCACTAACCCCCTCCATGAATGTTATGATCCTTTTTTAAAAATTATAAACTGTATTATGTCTTCCTTAAATATGCAAGTACTTTTGACATGTTCTCTGGTCATCATCAGACATGGGAACTATTTTCTTTTTGGTAAAATTCAGGTAGCATCCGAGACAAAAAATATAATGCAAATCGAAATATGTTTTTTTAAGTGTGTTATTGATAACAGACTTGTGGAGCGTGCAGTCGCAACGATAAGGTTGAATTTAAAAAAAAAATTATATATATATATATATATATATATATATATATATATATATATATAAATTATGTATTGGACTCATTCGTCATTTTCGACATATAAAGGTAGTTAGAACCAAACTGCCAGACGACTTGCACATATGATTTACAGTGGTGAAGGCGTGTGCAGACCCAACGACACGTTTTGGAAGAGCAGAATACACAGAACTGGTTCACATAATGTGCCACACCACATAGTTCCCAAATGTTCCTCTTTAGGTTTTGAACTCTAGAGTTCTCCTTCTCCTAGATAGGTTGCCACCCATGTCTATAGGTCACACCATGTCCTGCTATTTACCGGCAGTGTGCATATATATATATATATATATATATATATATATATATATATATATATATATCACATATATTTCTGGTGTTAATAAAACAGTGCTCAACGTAATATAACAGAGCTATTAAATATAGCTTGTGTTGTGCTAGCGGTGATGGATATTATGAATCTTTGAATCCCGTTCATCTTTTGTCCTTTCATCAATCCTCTCCTTCACTTTCACTCCCTGTAACCCCCTGCGTACTAATGGCATTCCCGTTTGGTTTGAAGTGAAAGGATATATATGTATATATATATATATATATGCCGAAATGCAGAATATCTCTTTATCTATTCATTTTTCCTCTCGCTTCATATCCCCCAAAGCGTATTTACAACAAGCCTTTAAAAATAGATCTGTTTTATTTATTGGACAGACCCTGATTAACGTATACTGAGGCTGTTTGAAATAAAATCGCAAAGATTCTTTTTATGGCCTTTAGTACAATTAAAGAGTTTCCTTCAAATTCGCTAGTTAAAAGCCGTCCCTGTTGTTGACTGTTACCACGTGGGAAATTGAAGCACAGTGCTTAATGTTACTTTACGACAATTATCTTATGACAGTAAATTCCCTGGCGCACATCCAACCCGTTGCAGAATCGGTGATCCTCGGATATAATTAATGTCAGTTCTACCAGCGTTCATTCAGCCTAACCCAATACTAAGACGACCAATAAACCTAGTAGTGAGAAAAACAACTACATTATTAGATTACGTTCGTGTCTGGTAATTGGAAATGTAGCAAGTCAAGTTTCTGGATACTTACCAACTCTTAGTAAGAAGTAGTAACCGCTTATCCGTGGTTTCAGCTACCTGCGGTTTAAGCCCACACGCTTAATAATAATTACATAATAATGGTGGCAAAATGCAAATTTACTGATTTTAGAAATTCGGATATTTCAGATCGAGGCTCTGAAATGTTTCATTTAAGCGGAAAGGTGAAAGGTGAAATGTCTTTAATTAATAATGAAAGAAAAAGATATGTCTTGACTTAAATGGATCTTAGCAAAGTCAGAATATCATTTTTTTCTGAGTCTGTCTATATTTCTGAGATGAGGTATTATGTGCATTATTTACATTATTCGGACTATTGGCCTCATCTTTGTCGCCATATTTATTACAACGTTTCGGTCGTAGTACGCTCCGGCCTTCTTCAGGTGGTTGGAATGTCGAACTGAACCCTTTATTTCGCTCACTGGGGTAGATTGTTCTAGTTCCACGTGCCATGTTTGATGGATGCCAGCTATCAGTTATCTCCTGTTAATTTTCCCTCTGAAAGTTCTCCACTGCCTTAACCAGGTATTGAACTCACACTCTTTTTGGTCCTGTCACTGGATCTAACTTGAGGACACATGGCACAGTGGATAAAGGCGTTAGTTAAATCCAGTGACAAATTACAATGAAAATGCCAGAACAATTACCATGAAAATATTTGTAGAAAAGGTAGAGGAAAGCTACGGCGGTGGAAGGGGGACTGAAGCCGAGATGCCAGATGAGAACATTGCAGATCTTTGTATTTTATCAAGGACCACTTTACCTTATATCTAGCCATTTCAGTTGGGGATTTTCAAGTGATGAGAGAGACCTTGCCGCCAATCTATAATACGAGACATTCTGGACGAAAATTAAAGGCAAAAAAGAGGTTCGTATTATACACAAGCACACGTCGTATTATACACAAGTACACATTTTCATAAATCTTTTTACTCAGCTTAAAAACCTCTTATTTGAAACAGCAAGAGTGAAAATCCACTCAGCACACTAGATAATAAAACACAAAGTAGGCAGATGCTGATAACAATTGTTTCCAAAATGTATTTGATATGTCGGCCATATTTACCCTTTGGGAATCAGCGTAATTGAACATTTTTTGTCACAAAGACAGGAAATTCACCGAAATTTGAATAAAAGATTTAACAAAGAGAATACACAAGGTATGTGATGTTTTGATATAATTAATGTTACAACACACTTTCCCCGAAAAGTCGAAAATAAATTTTGAAACAGAAGTTAATGAGAAGAAACATACAACAGCTAAACACCCAGTTCATTTCTATCTTTTAATATCGTGAAAAATTAAATATTTTAATGAAAATTATATATTATATTTATAATTGTTGTTGTAACCTAGGGAATGTTACTGAATAGAATAATCAAAGTTTGGTAATGAACGATTATACTTAGGACAAGAACAACACATATAAGATTTGCCAGCGGCGCGTAGGAGAAATAGTCAATTGCTAGAAGTGAGTCAAGTGAATTCTACAATAAATCTCCAACTGCAGGATATCTACCAACTGCCCTACGCGGTCAGAAGTGGCACAAGGCCGAATTTAATGTGGGGTATCCGAGCCCGTTCCCCATAGACCCCGTCTAAAACGGGGTCGGGTAGCTGTTTCCCCGAGACGAGATTCTGCCCTTTGACATAGCCTCGTTTGTGGTTCCTCGCTGCCCGGAGGCAGAGAGTTTGACCAGCACAGCTGGAGACGTATCTCAAAATGCAAACCAACATACAGTATTTACTACTTTATTTATGTGAATGGGGACATACCCATTATTGTTTGTAGGTATGCTCCAACAATGGTATATATTATTAATAATATTATATTATTATTATATACTGTTTTAGTCAATATAATATTTTAATGGATAATATGGTATAATTTAAAAAGAAAAATTACATATTGTTATGGTGTAGAACCGTAGAAAGATAACACGGACTCGGATATAAGATTAAATAGTAGATTCCCGGAAACGAAGTACAAAGGTAAATATGGACTGGAGAGTACTTTCTCTCACTGGTGTCCTGACACATTCATTCACTCACTTGGTGTCTGCTATTCGGTGACCCTCACTTGGTGACTTCCTTTACTCAGAGTTGGTAGCCATATTATATAGGCGTGGAAGAACCCATCGAGATCATTTACGACACATTTAACCTCGAGCCCCCCGCAAAATACGCCTGAACAACGAAGGTCGGGGAGAAAGAGGAAATTTACCGAGCCTTTAACAATTAACCCCAAAAAGAAAAGGTATTAAATTTCTGGAAAGTAATAAACCCTTTTACCGAGTAAAAGGCTTGGGAGGGGGGGTATTGTGGGGACCTACCTATAAATGGACTCTTCCACACCTATATAATTTGTACTACGTTTCCGAGTCCGTGTTGTCTTTCTATGGTTCCACATCATAACACATATATATATGGCTTTACTACGGGGTCGTGTTATACTAAAGAATGTAATTTATTCCCTGTTTTTAGCTTCAGAAAGACGGTGGAGGGCGTATTATACTCGTCGTAAAGTCGTATTTTACACAAAAAAAATACAGTAATCGGTAAATTCTACTTATTCTGTTTGTTTGATCTGGGAATTGGATTTTGTCATTTGTTCACGAGGAAGCAATTTCCTCAAATGCGCAACTTCTGTTTTTCTCTACACGTTTTTAATGGAGAAATAAGAATTAAAAGAGACGGGAAAAAATGTTTGATTCACCTCAAGCCTTCATATAAGAAGTCAGTCAACTATTTTTTTTTCGAGAGTGATCGTGTTTTTTAATCACAGGGGATCAGGATATTTGTATGACATCACACTGCTAAAAAAATATGTGGTCAACTGCTTCAGGATAATCATCGCTTTTATTGCCTTTGAATCGTCTGGAATCATTATCTGATTGACTAGCACAATAAAAAGGATCAGGAATAAAGAAAATGATCGACGGATATACTACCATTCTTGGAGAAAAACTGCTTTCAATGCCATCAACAAAGAATCGTTTTGGATCACTGTCTGATACATTAAAACAATAAGAAAAACTCGGAATAGATATTTCGTATGAGATATCTCTAGAAAAATCATTGGTTTCAATGCCTTCGTCACGATCTATAAATTGTTATCTAATTCAATATTATGATATCTAGGACACATTGAACGTGAGATATCTCATCAGTTGTCGAGGGAAAATCATTAGTTTCAATGCCTTCGTCACGATCTATAAATTGTTATTGTTATATCTAGGACACATCTAATTCAAAAATATTATTTCATATCTAGGACATAATTGTTATCTTGAACGTGAGATATCTCATCAGTTGTCGAGGGAAAATCATTAGTTTCAATGCCTTCGTCACGATCTATAAATTGTTATCTAATTCAATATTATGATATCTAGGACACATTGAACGTGAGATATCTCATCAGTTGTCGAGGAAAATCATTAGTTTCAATGCCTTCGTCACGATCTATAAATTGTTATCTAATTCAATATTATGATATCTAGGACACATTGAACGTGAGATATCTCATCAGTTGTCGAGGGAAAATCATTAGTTTCAATGCCTTCGTCACGATCTATAAATTGTTATCTAATTCAATATTATGATATCTAGGACACATTGAACGTGAGATATCTCATCAGTTGTCGAGGGAAAATCATTAGTTTCAATGCCTTCGTCACGATCTATAAATTGTTATCTAATTCAATATTATGATATCTAGGACACATTGAACGTGAGATATCTCATCAGTTGTCGAGGAAAATCATTAGTTTCAATGCCTTCGTCACGATCTATAAATTGTTATCTAATTCAATATTATGATATCTAGGACACATTGAACGTGAGATATCTCATCAGTTGTCGAGGGAAAATCATTAGTTTCAATGCCTTCGTCACGATCTATAAATTGTTATCTAATTCAATATTATGAATTTCTTTCAATTGAAAATGAGTATCTCATCAGTTGTCGAGGGAAAATCATTAGTTTCAATGCCTTCGTCACGATCCTATAAATTTTTATCTAATTCAATGTTATGATATTAGTTTCTAGGACAATGTATGAACGTGAAATATCAAATCAGTTGTCGAGGGAAAATCATTGTTTCAATGCCTTAAAGAATATTAACTCTGATAAATTGTTATCTAATTTCAATTTTATTATCAAGGACACATTGAACGTGAGATATCTCATCAGTTGTCGATAAATATTATATTTAATATTCGTACGATCTATAAATTGTTTAAAAATTTTATCCAATTTATTTCAATGTAAAAATGAGTATACCTACGATACACTGTGCGTGTGATATCTCGTCAGTTTCCTATGAATTTTATTGAATCCTATGCACTGACACGGAGCAAATATGCGTAAAACAAAGAAATTTCTCACATGATATTTGTTGCAATTTTCTTAAGACATTAACTTCTTCTTCTTCTCTTCTTCTTTCAATTTAATTCTCCTCCTCCTGCAATTGACCAAATATATATATATATATATATATATATATATATATCCTCTTATATATTATTATGTCTTAAAGAAAATTCTTTCTAGCAATCTTCTTCTTCTTAATTCTTCTTCTTCTTCATAACAGAACTTCTTCTTATTCTCTTACTTCAATTCCTCGAATAATAAGATCCTTGTATTCTTCTTGTTTTCCCATGGAAGGCCATTCTTCCTTTCTTTTCTTTTTTTCTTCTTCTTTCTTTTTCTTCTTCTTCCTCCTCTTCTTCTTCTTCTTCCTTCCTCCTCCTCCTCCTCCTGCTCTTTTTCTTCTTCTTTTTTTTCTTCTTCTTCCTTCTCTTTTTTCTTCTCCTCTTCTTTCTTATTGTTCTCTTCCTCCTTGTCTTTCTTCTTCTTCTTCTTCTTCTTCTTCTTCTTCTTCTTCTTCTTCTTCTTCTTCTTCTTCTCTTCCTCCTCGTCTTTCTTCTTCTTCTTCTTCTTCTTCTTCTTCTTCTTCTTCTTCTTCTTCTTCCTTCCCCCATTTCTTCTTCTTCTTCTTCTTTCTTTCTTTCTTTCTTTTTCTTCTTCTTCCTTCTCGTCTTCCTTCTTCTTCTTCTTCTTCTCCTCCTCTTCTTATTCCTCTTTTTTCTTCTTTTCTTCTTCTTCCTTCTCGTTTCTTCCTCCTATTCTTCTTTCTTATTATTCTCTTCCTCCTTGTTCTTTCTTCTTCTTCTTCTTCTTCTTCTTCTTCTTCTTCTTCTTCTTCATATTCTTCTTCTTCTTCTTATTGTTCTCTTCTTCCTCGTCTTTCTTCTTCTTCTTCTTCTTCTTTTCTTCTTTTCTTTTCTTCCTCCTCGTCTTTCTTCTTCTTCTTATTATTCTTCTTCTTCTTCTCCTCCTCCCCATTCTTCTTCTTCTTCTTCTACTTCTTCTTTCCTCTTATTGTTCTTCTTCTTCTTCTTCTTCTTCTTCTTCTTCTTCCCCCTTCTTCTTCTTCTTCTTCTTCTTCTTCTTCTTTATTCTTCTTCTTCTATTCCTCCCCATTCTTCTTCTTCTTCTTCTTCTTCTTCTTATTCATATTCTTCTTCTTCTTCTATTCCTCCCCATTCTTCTTCTTCTTCTTCTTTCTTTCTTTCTTTCTTTCTTTTTCTTCTTCTTCCTCCTCGTCTTCTTCTTATTATTCTTCCTCCTCCTTCTCCTCCTGCTCGTCTTTCTTCTTCTTTTTTTCTTCTTCTTCTTCTCGTTTTCTTCTTCTTCTTTTATTATTGTTCTCTTCCTCCTCGTCTTTCTTCTTCTTCTTCTTCTTCTTCTTCTTCTTCTTCTTATTCTTCTTCTTCTTCTATTCCTCCCCATTCTACTTCTTCTTCTTCTTCTTCTTCTTCTTTATTGTTCTCTTCTTCCTCGTCTTTCTTCTTCTTCTTCTTATTCTTCTTCTTCTTTTCTTTCTTTCTTTTCTTTCTTTTTCTTCTTCCTTCTTCTTCTTCTTCTTCTTCCTCCTCCTCCTCCTTTCTTCTTCTTTCTTCTTCTTTTCTTCTTCTTCCTTCTCGTTTTTCTTCTCCTCTTCTTTCTTCATCTTCTTTCCTCCTTGTCTTTCTTCTTCTTCTTCTTTACTCTTCTTCTTATTATTGTTCTTCTTCTCCTCGTCTTTCTTCTTCTTTCTTCTTCTTCTTCTTACTTCTTCTTGTTTTGTCTTTCTCCTCGTCTTTCTTCTTATTCTTCTTCTTCTTCTTCTTCTTCTTCTTCTTCTTCTTCTTCTTCTTCTATTCCTCCCATTCTTCTTCTTCTTCTTCTTTCTTTCTTTCTTTCTTTTCTTTCTTTTTTCTTCTTCTTCCTCCTCGTCTTCTTATTCTTCTTCTTCTTCTTCCTCCTCCTCCTCTGCTCGTCTTTCTTCTTCTTTTTCTTCTTCTTCCTTCTCGTTTTTCTTCTCCTCTTCTTTCTTATTGTTCTCTTCCTCCTTGTCTTTCTTCTTCTTCTTCTTCTTCTTCTTCTTCTTCTTCTTCTTCTTATTCTCTTCCTCCTCGTCTTTCTTCTTCTTCTTCTTCTTCTTCTTCTTCTTCTTCTTCTTCTTCTTGTTCTCTTCCTCCTCGTCTTTCTTCTTCTTCTTCTTCTTCTTCTATTCCTCCCCATTCTTCTTCTTCTTCTTCTACTTCTTCTATTCCTCCCCATTCTTCTTCTTCTTCTTCTTCTTCTTCTTCTACTTCTTCTATTCCTCCCCATTTCTTCTTCTTCTTCTTCTTCTTCTTCTTCTTCTATTCCTCCCCATTCTTCTTCTTCTTCTTCTTCTTCTTCTTCTTATTCATATTCTTCTTCTTCTTCTATTCCTCCCCATTCTTCTTCTTCTTCTTCTTTCTTTCTTTCTTTCTTTCTTTCTTTTTCTTCTTCTTCCTCCTCGTCTTCTTCTTATTATTATTCTTCCTCCTCCTTCTCCTCCTGCTCGTCTTTCTTCTTCTTTTTCTTCATCTTCTTCTTCTTCTTCTTCTTCTTCTTCTTCTTCTTATTGTTCTCTTCCTCCTCGTCTTTCTTCTTCTTCTTCTTCTTCTTCTTCTTCTTCTTCTTCTTCTTCTTATTCTTCTTCTTCTTCTTCTTCTTCTTCTTCTTCTTCTTCTTCTTCTTATTGTTCTCTTCTTCCTCGTCTTTCTTCTTCTTCTTCTTCTTCTTCTTCTTCTTCTTTCTTTCTTTCTTTCTTTTTTTTTCTTCTTCCTCCTCGTCTTCTTCTTCTTCTTCTTCTTCCTCCTCCTCCTCCTCCTGCTCGTCTTTCTTCTTCTTTTTCTTCTTCTTCCTTCTCGTTTTTCTTCTCCTCTTCTTTCTTATTGTTCTCTTCCTCCTTGTCTTTCTTCTTCTTCTTCTTCTTCTTCTTCTTCTTCTTCTTCTTCTTCTTATTGTTCTCTTCCTCCTCGTCTTTCTTCTTCTTCTTCTTCTTCTTCTTCTTCTACTTCTTCTTATTGTTCTCTTCCTCCTCGTCTTTCTTCTTATTCTTCTTCTTCTTCTTCTTCTTCTTCTTCTTCTTCTTCTTCTTCTTCTTCTATTCCTCCCCATTCTTCTTCTTCTTCTTCTTTCTTTCTTTCTTTCTTTTTCTTCTTCTTCCTCCTCGTCTTCTTATTCTTCTTCTTCTTCCTCCTCCTCCTCCTCCTGCTCGTCTTTCTTCTTCTTTTTCTTCTTCTTCCTTCTCGTTTTTCTTCTCTTCTTCTTTCTTATTGTTCTCTTCCTCCTTGTCTTTCATCTTCTTCTTCTTCTTCTTCTTCTTCTTCTTCTTCTTCTTATTGTTCTCTTCCTCCTCGTCTTTCTTCTTCTTCTTCTTCTTCTTATTGTTCTCTTCCTCCTCGTCTTTCTTCTTCTTCTTCTTCTTCTTCTTTCTTTCTTTCTTTCTTTTTCTTCTTCCTCCTCGTCTTCTTCTTCTTCTTCTTCCTCCTCCTCCTCCTCCTGCTCGTCTTTCTTCTTCTTTTTCTTCTTCTTCCTTCTCGTTTTTCTTCTCCTCTTCTTCTTATTGTTCTCTTTCTCCTCGTCTTTCTTCTTCTTCTTCTTCTTATTGTTCTCTTCCTTCTCGACTTTCTTCTTCTTCTTCTTCTTCTTCTTCTTCTTATTCTTCTTATTCTTCTTCTTCTTCTATTCCTCCCCATACTTCTTCTTCTTCTTCTTCTTTCTTTCTTTCTTTCTTTCTTTTTCTTCTTCTTCCTCCTCGTCTTCTTCTTCTTCTTCTTCTTCTTCCTCCTCCTCCTCCTGCTCGTCTTTCTTCTTCTTTTTCCTCTTCTTCCTTCTCGTTTTTCTTCTCCTCTTCTTTCTTATTGTTCTCTTCCTCTTTGTCTTTCTTCTTCTTCTTCTTCTTCTTCTTCTTCTTCTTCTTCTTCTTCTTATTGTTCTCTTCCTCCTCGTCTTTCTTCTTCTTCTTCTTCTTCTTCTTATTGTTCTCTTCCTCCTCGTCTTTCTTCTTCTTCTTCTTCTTCTTCTTCTTCTTCATTCCTGTTCTTTTATTCTTATCTCTCCTTAACAGTGTTTTCCTTTATCTTATATTCTTTTACTTGCGCCTTAGTGACGTTATTGCTTTGCAGAGTTCAGGCCGGAGACGTTAGAAGTAGAAGAGTTGAAGTCGACTTTAGAAGGAACCGGAAATCCAATCCTAAACAGAAATCAAGGGATAAACCTCTACCCCTGGGAGGCATATGAACCGGACGATAGGCGAACCTATCCACTCCTATTGGGAGAGGAAGATATTAAATAAATAAATCAATATAGAAAAATGTCATAGTCCAGGCGGTGAAGTTAGAAGTATACAGCTGAAGCAGGAAGGAGTATGAACCGGACGATAGGCGAACCTATTTACCCCTATTGGAAGAGAGAAAATAATAATAATAATTAGCGAATAAAATTTCAGAGTTCATGCGGGAACGTTAGAAGCATTGAGTCGAGTTTAGAAGGAACCGGAAATCCAGCCCCGAAAAAGTAAATAAATAGTAAATGAAATTATGGAGATTATGCGCTAGGGTAGAGTTAGTTAATGAACTGACAGTATGATATTACGTACTAAGCTTTTAACTTAATATCAATTAAATTATCCTAAAGAAGTTGTCTTTTTACATACACTTAAACAAAAGATTCCGAAGAAAATTCTCATTGGTATTAGAAAGAGTGATCAAAATCGATTTAAGCAACCTATTTTTCCTGAAAATCTTGAGACTTGAGAAGCCTACCTGTCTATATTTCTGAGATGAGGTATTGTAATTATTTACAATACAATTTATTAATTATTTGTTCGGACTGTTGTCCTCATTTTCATTGCCGTATTCATGACGTTTCTGCCATTGTACACTTCAGCTTTCTTCAGGATCTGTTTATGTTTTTAAGATGAGGTATTATAATTATTTACACTATTTACATTGTTCGGACTGTTGTCCCCATCTTCATAGCCGTATTCACGACATTTCGGCCGATGTACGCTTCAGCCTTCTTCAGGATCTGTCTATGTTTCCGAGATGAGGTATTATAATTATTTACACTATTTACATTGTTCGGGTGTTGTCCTCATCTTCATTGCCATATTCACGACATTTCGGCCGATGTACGCTCCAGCCTTATTCAGGAGATTGAAATTTCGAACTGAACCCTTTATGTCGTCCTGCAGGATAGATTGTTCTAGTTCCAATTGCCATGCCTCTTCCGGATGTCTCAGTATCAGTTATCTCCCTTTAACTTAAATCTCGAAGTTTTTGTTCATCTCTACGATAGCCTGGTATTGAACTCACAACTCTGGGTCAAGTCACTGGATTCAACCAACGCTTTTATTTAATGGGCTACGTACCCTTGCAGGCATCAGTGTATGATGTGAATTTTGGCGACTAAAGTAATGTCTCAGTAACTATTTTTTGCCAGAAATGATATTACAATTTTGTTATTATTGCTTTTCTCTAGCACTCCGTATATTGCTTTCATGTCTATGCCTGACCGGCTTAATAGATATCTGTGGCATAGCATATGCGCTGATTCCTTAAGTTTTCGTATTTTCCAGTGACGTTCTCTATTATTTCAACCTCGTCCCACAGGGGGTGGTGATCTCCCTTTTCCCTCCATATGTGGTCAGCTACGCCCGATTTATCTATTTCCCCTCGTGTTACGGCTTTACGGTGTTCCCGCAGTCTTATCTGGCGTAAAAATAGTCCTTTTTCCTTATCAACTTTTCCTTTCTTATTGAGGTAGATTAAAAACTGATTCATTTTCCGCCGACATCAAACAAGCACATATCAGTGTTATTTTTTATATATACAGGCACTTTGCAAATAGACAAACGTAAAAACGATAGCATTTTCATAGCTTTTTTTGTGTATAAATTTTAACTAAAAGTACCATCAGATAGACAGGTGTGAGGATGATTGCACGAGAAAGACCTACTACAAAACAAATCCCGTTCCAGGTTTCGGCGAGTTTCGAACTCGCGACCTTCTGCGTGTTAAGCAGACGTGATAACCACTACACCATGAAACCAGACATACTCCGTTTCTCCGAATTAATTCACATGAAGTATATAGGCAACTGTTACTTAGAACAGAGTTTCATGTAGGCTCGCCTCAAAATGGCCCGTGTTTCCTCAATAAAATTCAAGTAATAGCGATATTTGAAACATTTATGAAGTGACAGTGACAAGCATCGTTAAGCAACGCGAATTGACATGTAGCGAAGTGCAACACTGTAATATGTGAGACGAATTTAGAATATTCACCGTTGTTTGGTGTTAAAGCAAAAATGGTTTGATTACTCAGAAATCAAATAGGTGTTAAGGTTTCGGCGAGTTTCGAACTCGCGACCTTCTGCGTGTGAAGCAGACGTGATAGCCACTACACCACGAAACCACAGATGAGCATTGCATTAGTCTTGTTATCAATGAATTATTACATGCTATCTTAATCGGTAGGCGTTCTCTTCCCCTAACATGTCATAAAATGAATATGGAGCCATGAGTCATTAACATCACTGTGGTTGTTTTAAAACCTGCTAGTTCATTCGTCATGATCGTACGAAGACAAGCGTGATATACATTTGACATTTGACATTCCAAAAGTCGGACGAAATACGAAAAAAATACTAAGAATGATTGCTTTTGCCAGCATAGGTGGAATTTTTATAAAAAGACAACAGCATTCTAGGTTTCGGCGAGTTTCGAACTCGCGACCTTCTGCGTGTAAAGCAGACGTGATGATCACTACACTACGAAACCGTTAGCCGCCTATTAAGCTTGCCATATCGGATTGATGAATAAAGAAAGCTCATCAGTAGAGGATCTTTGAAATTGAAGTGGAGTAAAAATTGATTTATTTTCCGTCGATATCAAACAATCACATATGTTCATGTGTTAGTTTATCTATCTATCTATCTATCTATCTCTCTCTCTCTATATATATATATATATATATATATATATATATATATATATATATATATATATAGATATATATATATATAGATGCATCTTTCGAACTAGACGAACGTAACAACAATAGACTTTACTTGGTTATAGTGTGTCAAAATTTCAGCTGAAATTAATATGCAAGACGTTAAGTGGTATGTCGTTTCGAGGCAAAGCTTTTATTATAATGTTTATAGTGATGAATTCTTTTTTTCTTATTCTTTCTCATTGACTTCTCTTTCTTATTTTTCATTCTTATCACCTTTTTCTTTCTTATTTTCATCTTCTTTTCCATTTGTATTTCTCTTGATATTTCTATTCTGAATGTTTGGTTGTAATTTATTTTCCTTAATGTGTTCATCCCCTCCTCGACATTTCATACCATATATTTTAATATATTTTTGTTAAAAAAAAAAAGAAGACAATTTGTATAATACCAAATTTTTATGTTATGGATTTGTTTTGATTTATTTTGTTTTACGGTATATCAACCTCAATGAGTTATTTAATGCCGACAAGATTTTTATTTCTGGTAATATTTTGTTTTCCAAAAATGTATTGCTTGTTACATTTTTTTCCAAAAATATATTGCTGGTATTAAAGTCTATTTTTACACTTTCATAGTGTTTTGACCCCAGTTTGGGGGTTAACTATTTGCCCATAGTTGGGACCTTAACAGTTGCTACCACCCTGGGTCAGGTTGGACCTGGGAACAACAGCAGTTAAGAGGTGGTTCCACACTCCTGAAAAAACTCCGAATCACAGGCTTTGCTGCTGGATGTAGTTTATCGTCTTACCCAGGACGCCTCATTGGGTTGGGAGTCTTACTCCTCTGCAGAGGTGTAGTCAGCATATTCTGAAACCTCAGCCGACAGGGCATTATGTCATGGGTATTTCAGTAGGATCCATGTGAATACGCGGTATTGTGGTATAGCTAGGTTTAAGATAGTCAGTGTTGACCAGTCTCACCTCACATTGGTCTGAAGTACGAGCAAAGGTCGATTGCGCCGGCCAGACTTGGAATCGACGGAGGTTGTCCGTAAAGGGCAGGGCGGAGGTGTGTGCTACATACATTTTCCCCCTGATTTTTTATCGATTTTTCGTACTTCCTCTCTGTAAGACCCACAAGAAGGCGCTCGAGCGATCGCTATCCTCCATTTCATGTAGGGGACGCGGGAATCGGGTCGACAGACGAGTCTGCACTAAACGTCCGTGTCATGGGGGGCTGGGAATGCCGCACCTGCCGAGTCACATCCGTGCCTCTAGGTTGGCTTTCCTACGCCGCGCATTGACTGGAGGAGATCCGATTCTGGAGGGGATTGTTAGGGACGCGTTCCCTGGCCTTACCATCAGTCCAACCATCTCGCAGTTTGAGCGCGGTCGTAAACCCCGGGATCAATCGGTTTTCCTTCGCGAGTGTCGGTCGGCCTTGAGGGCCGTTTCCCAGTCCAGTGACCTTTCTCGGCCTAGGAAGGTCTTCTATTAGTGGAGAGGCCCGCGAAGGATCCCCTACGAGATATGCTCGGCTTGTCGGAGGAGGAGTATCGCACCTACTGGTCTTGGGCGCCAGCGGCGGATTACCTCAGTAACCCTGAGTTTTCGCTTACCTGGCGATTGGCTCGAATCGGCTGCCTCTCAACGACAAGGCTTTCATATGGGGCTTGGCGGATTTGCCAGACTGTGAACGGTGTGGCCTTTGGCTTAGAAGAAACGGCTGCGCACGCCTTCTAGCATTGCCCCAGGTCCGCCCCTTATGGGACCATGTCGGCGAGCTGACGGCTCGTCTCGCTCCCGAACAGCTTGTGTCCATTGATCACGCATACGCGTGTGACAATGTGTCGCCCCGTATTCCGGGATGAAACGGATGGTGTTTCTGACGCTGATGGCCACGGCTCGAATGGTGATTTGGACGACGCGAAAGGAGGAAGTCTTGCGGGCAATCGTCTTTCTCATTCGGATCTAATTCGATTCTTTGAGCATCAGCTCAAGATGAAGATTAGATCGGATAGAAAACGATTGCATTCGACAGTCTTTAACGAAAGGTGGGTAAAAGAAGCGAGCTTGCTTCGTGTGAACGGGGCTAGCCTTGATTTTCTCTTCTAGGTCAACCTATTGCACATCGGGGTGGCTTCCTGTGGAACCCTACCCTTGGTTAGGTTAGACAAGCTTCAGTGTACCTAGTTAATGTGAGTAAGTGTTGTTCCTGGCCTGCATCCCGGCCGTTCTTTGGTTATGATCCAAGTCGAGATTCCAAACCTCCCCAGTTTGTTTTGACCCCACCCACTTTCACCTCGACTGGGTCAGTTTTATATTTTCCCATTCCAGCCTAATATTTTATACTTTTCCCACTCCCTTAGCGAGAGCGTCTCTTGATTTCTCATTTTATCATTATTAGAATTGTATATATATATCATCATTAAAATTTTTATGGCATGGGGCGCGATTTTGGTAGGTCTCCCTTGAGAGCACGTGGTATTATGGTGGTTGAAGGCTTGTTTGGTGATGGACGAGTTCTTTTGGTGAATAAGTAAAATGTAATGTACGAATGGGTCGCGAATCTGATTAGCTAGGTATAAGATAGTTAGTGTTGACCAGCCTCTACCCCTCCCCTTTATTGGCCTCGTGCCACAATTTGTACTTTTTGTACGAATAAATATCAGTCTCACCTCACATGGCCTTGTGCCAGAATTGTAATCATTTTGCAATAAATAGTTATTCCTATTTTCCATACACTGTTCTCTATCTTTGTTTCTTTAGTACTTAACAAAGAGATAACAAACACCAAGTTCCACAGTATCTGTCAGTATGTGATGACGTCATTGCCAGATTAACAAAGATGAAGTAACATTATTTCTAATGACGTCATCAGCTGATCGCCTTGCGTGCAAATACTTAAAAAAAAAAAAACGTAATGTCCGAAAGCCAGGTCTTGACCTCCCATCATATACACAATCAGGGAAGAGTTTACCAATTCAAAAGAACGATGTTTTAAAATGTATTTACATATGGCCGCTGATTTCTTTACTTCCAAGTTACGATCTACAGGACGAAAGCCACAATTGTTTAATTAATGGGAAAACGAACTAGAACATTAAAAGTCAAGAATTTACTTGCCGGTTTTACGCCTTTTCAGCATGGGAGAAAATGTACATAATTTCTATTGCTTTATTTTGGGGTAATCAGTGCATTCTGCTTGTAAAATTATTTGCAATGTATTCACAGAGTAAAAATCATTTTCCAATGCATTCCTAAAGTAAAAACCATTACTCAAGGCATTCCTATAATAAAAATCATTTTCCAATGCATTCCTATAGTAAAAATCATTTTCCAATTCATTTCTATAGTAAAAATCATTTTCCAATGCATTCCTATAGTAAAAATCATTTTCCAATGCATTCCTATAGTAAAAATCATTTTCCAATGCATTCCTATAGTAAAAATCATTTTCCAATTCATTTCTATAGTAAAAATCATTTTCTAATGCATTCCTATAGTAAAAATCATTTTCCAATGCATTCCTATAGTAAAAATCATTTTCCAATTCATTTCTATAGTAAAAATCATTTTCGAATGCATTCCTATAGTCAAAATCATTTTGCAATGCATTCCTATAGTCAAAACCAGGTCATATCGAAGTCAAGAAAGGTAAGGGTTGACAGCGAAATGCCTATCCTACAAACTTGTGCGAATGGATGGCGGTATCCTCTTGGTAGTTTATATATATATATATATATATATATATATATATATATATATATATATATATATATATATGTGTGTGTGTGTGTGTGTGTGTGTGTGTGTGTGTGTGTTGAACAAGAATAATGCCACATGACACAGAAAATTTTGGAAAGCCATGCTCACCCATGTCCTGAAGAGACGCGGCACACAAAAGAAGAAGAGAAAGTTTCTGAAGTAGCTTTGTAGATTCAGCTGGTGCTCGTGATCAGATACCTAGCGTGATTTTGGATACGTTTTTTAAACGGAGCAAAAGAACCCGTTTTTTTTTTTTTCCTGTGGAGCTACTTTCGGTCTTGTATCACGTCTAAGCCAAGCTTAGAAAAGCTTGGCTTAGACACGGCACAAGGCCGAAATTATGGGGAACTCAGTGAGGATCGAACTCATATTCAGTCGTAATTGTTCTAGCGAAACCAGCTTGCTTAACCATTGCATCACATCGAGGTGCCCCTTCTTATTCTTATCGATGAGCGAACACAATCTCCACACTTGAAGCTGAACCGGGATCGTATTAAACTAGACTCAGTTCTGTATTGGCCTGGCCTCGTTTTTTATCGTCTGAATTAAAAATATCTTCGCCAGGCACAAAAACGATACGATACGAACCGGTGTCCTGGGTTCTCGCTTCTGTCGTCAGCAACGTTGCACATATATGTTCATGTTCATTTTCGCATTATCAGAGTCTGCTATCGGAATTCATCTGTGCAGGCAAAACAACAAACTTCGGGTGGAACTCCGATGAACATGTGCTGAGCTCTTTTGCTTGAAGAAATTATTTAAGGAAGAAACTTTCTGAACCATTTTTTTTTTACAGGTAGATCAGCTTGACATAGACGAACGATTAACGAGGCAGAACGAGCTCGATTTTTTTTTTCCTTCTTTACAGAACTTTTTTAAAGGCCGCTGGAGGCAGCAGATAAGCTCGTCGTCAAGGCGCTTATTATTTACATCGCATAAATAAATAAACAAGGGAAAATATTTACATTGTTTATTGTCCTCGACTTTGTTTTTGTTATAACAACGTTTCGATCGTTGTGCCCTCTGGCCTTCATCAGGTGTATATCGGTTCTGGCAGCCTACTGGGAATTCTGAACGGAAAACTTTATTTAATCTACAGGGGTGTCACACTAACATAATTTATATATATATATATATATATATATATATATATATATATATATATGACCAGTTGCCATCCAAGGCTATAGAACCCAGTCTGTCCTGCTATTTTACCCATAGCTGGAGGAAGAGGATTCATACCTTTCCCAAAGGTATTAGCACGTAGTTGAAATGTAATGGATTCGACTGGAATTCGAACTCGCCTCTGCGATTCCTCAAACCAAGCCGCTATCCATTACTCCACCGAGGAGAAGGACAACTCCGAATTCAAAACCTGCGGAGGGTCGTTTGGGAACCTTGTGGCATTCAGTGCACCAGGTCTCTATATTCGTCCCTTCAAAAAGTGTGGATGGTCCTGCACGAGGCCTTCACCACTATAATCAAATCTCATGTGCTGTTGTCGGGCTGTTGGTTTCCTGGAAACTGATCTGCTTGGCCCTCATACGTCGAATCTCGACGGGAGAGTCGATTATATATATATATATATATATATATATATATATATAAGGCTCGATCACTAATATTCCATGGTTATAATTAATTACATTGGTATCGTAATCACGGTCCAATTCAACAGGCCAACAAATTCAAAAAGTTTTTGAATTTGTAGGTCTGATGAATTGGATAGTGATTACGATTCCAATATAATAAATTATAACCATGGAATATTAGTGTTTGAAACAATTTTATTATATTTTTGCTCTGTCCTGGACATTGAGTTCTACTTGGATTTTATCCTCTTGGTAGTTTATATATATATATATATATATATATATATATATATATATATATATATATTTGACCACTAGTATTATATATATATATATATATATATATATATATATATATAAATAAAATATATGATTGGTATATACGGAATGAATTCCAATAACCAACAAATACTATTCTTAAAAAGAGTGCTCAATACAAAGTAGAGCAGATATAATTATTTATTTAAAAAATTTATAACATAAATCTTACTTATTATAAAACGCAGTGTGTGTGTGTGTGTGTGTGTGTGTGTGTGTGTGTGTGTGTGTGTGTGTGTGTGTGTGTAACGTTTATATGTTGGATCAATTTCCTACATTTTTTTTAGCCGATTTCAACAAAACTTCACAGGACTACATAAATTACCTTGTGGTGGTTCTAACGGGACCAAAAAATGGGAAAAAAACAGTTGTTTTTTAATAAAATCAATTTGAAAACACGATTAAGACACATCGTGAGAATGAAAGGGGAGGACTCACCCACGAAAATGTAAACAAAAGAGCATAGCATGATGAAAAAAAAAAGCCGAACTTGACGAAAACAAAATTTTATCGTCTAATGTTCATATTATTAAAAAGAGGAAAGATCAAAGTATTTTTGGGGTATTTTTTTACATTTTTTAATCGTTCCTAGCACGTCTGAAATTTTCGTTAAAAATATTGTTTTTTTTTTTTGTCAAAAAAAAGGCCAGATAATCAATCATTTTCAATCATTTTTTTCGATTTGATAAAAAAGATGAAAATCTTACTTTGATATTCTTTTAAAAATCAATTATCATTTTTTCAAAACTGATTTTAATAAAAACAGAAATTATACTGTTTATTTAAAATATTTTGAACCAAGCTTAACTTAGCTTCTGCGCCGAAAAAATGTAATTTGAAAATAAAACAAAGCAGGTCATAACCTTTCGCGTCGATAACTTACGGGAGGAGAATTCTTTCTACGGATGGAAGGAAGTGAAATTATTTAAGTGAACAAATTATTTACCTTGTTACTTTTAAGGAAAACTTTCAGCGCTCTAATTTTTTATTTTTTATTTTTATTTTTTTTTTTTGTACTTAGCTTTCATTTTTACGTTTACGATGCTTTATGGAAAATATAAAGAAATTAAAAATAAGACTGTTAATAGTGAGATTAAATTTCATAAGAAAAAGGTATCTAATTAATTTAGGTACCTTTCTTATGAAATTTTATCAGAAGTGTACATAAAATACTATAATTTTATGTACATTTATTACATTTTACTGTGTTATTTGTATTTCCATTCATTTTATTATTAATTTTGATATTTCATTTATGGAAACATGTCATAACTGAGATTAATATAAAAATAAGATCATATAAATTAAAGTTTAGCAGTAGTTAAATTCATAAGATGATACTGTTACTTGTAGGTACCCTTCTCAGTTGAAATTGAAAACTCAAATTAACTTCTCCATACGTGTTTCGCAAAAAGTAAAGGGCTTAACAGCGGAGAACAATGCTGAACTCAAATAATGCAACTAAATTGTATTCTGGTTGGTCTTCCGTACTTGATAATTACTGTCCGACTATAAACACAAAAATTACATTTCTTAATTACCATGGCTAATCTGATTGGTCCAAATTATACAATTTTCAAAGCGCAAGACAATGACAATCTCACACGGACATTTTGAAAGGATGATGTTGCATTTAACTAATGTTAAAATATTTTTTTAAATTCAATTTAAACATTTTTTAAAAATCTTTTTAAAATTAAAGAAATAAGAAATGATTGTATTAAAAATTCAAAAATTTTTTGCTTCCAGAAAATATTGTCCATATTCATAAAAACAAATTAAAACAAATAAAATCATTTGAAAGTAAATAATATATTTGTTTTATTGAGTTTTGTATGTTACAATTCACAGCTGATTTTCAGGTACGTTGGCCAAAAAACAAACAAAAAAAAACATGAATTGCATTCTTCAAAGCCTTGTGCTTTTAACTATTGTAATCACTAAAAGCGATGGTCTCGAATTTCTAGAGTTTTTCATAAAATTAGTTATGGGGGTGTTAATAAATATAAAAAAATATTTCTGCCATGACTTTAATAAAAAAAATCATATTTATAATAATTTCGATCATCTGTGAATAGTTTCTGAAAGTTTCATTAACATCTGACAATTATTTTTTATTTTTGCAAGATTTTCCAAATTAATGTGTGTAAATACAAAAAAACGTGCTAAAATTATCTATGTTATTTACGACCCCTTGTTGCGACAAAGAGAAACAAGGTTTTTAAATCAAAATTTAGAATATTCTAAAAGATGGAAAATTTTTTTTAAATAATTAAAAAATTTAGTCTATCCTCTTCATAAAACATAAGCATTTTGACGATAAAATTTTGTTTTCATAAACTTTAGCGTCTTTTTTTTCATCAGACTATGCTCTATGTTTTAGCGATTCCGTGGAGTGACTTAGGTTAAAAAACCAGGTTGTGTGTGTGTGTGTGTGTGTGTGTGTGTGTGTGTGTGTGTGTGTGTGTGTGTGTGTGTGTGTGTGTGTGTGTGTGTGTGTGTGTGTGTGTGTGTGTGTGTCTCTTTATATATGGGATCGGATTTCTACATTTTCAGCCGATAAAACAAACATCCACTTTTTTGGCGGGGGCAGGTAGTATTTCTTATTTTCTTGCACACTTTTTTTTTTTATTTACATTCAGAATGCTTTAAAAATTCCATTTACAAGACAATTGTTTATAATAAAATTCTATTGACCAATCGATAGACCCATAACGATTGTAAACAATGTTTTGTTTGAATTTGGGTTTGACCAATTCGTAAAAAAAAAAAAAACTAATTAAGACATGCGTGTCCGTCAACCTTAAACAATAATCTTTGTCAATTTTATTTTTCAGTCTTTATGATGGTCGATACTTGATCTATCTCTTACTGTTACATCCCCGGGCAACAACGGGGTCTACTCTAGTATGTTATAAAATCACTACAAAAATAGCCATTTGTTTCAACACTTTCAGTGTCTTATCAAGTGATCACTTGATAAGACACTGAGAGTGTTGAAAAAGAAAATGGCTATTTTTATGTAGTATTTTATAAATATATTTATGTCATAAATTTTTAAATAAATAATTATATATATATATATATATATATATATATATATATATATATATACAGAGAGAGAGAGAGAGAGAGATACTATCCGAATCATCCGCGCCTTGCTGCATGTCACAGATGTTTTTGTAAGAAAATTATGATTGATTTTAAATCATTGCTATAACTTGTGGAGAAATCATTGTGAAAAAGTTTTCAGGGGCTAGTGTGTGCAAAAACAACTTTATTTGACCCCTCTGATATATATTTGATGCAATACTTGATTGAATGAATTGTTGAGCAGATTTCAACATTGATATGACAGTTGAATTGTCGCAACAAATATGTATTGTAAGGCACTACCCACTGATTGGTGACTTCTTGCTCAACTTGATGTCCATATTGTCTCATTTTGATCTTGCCGATGTGACCTCCATCTTCTGGCTTTCTCCTTCAATATTTTGCATAGGAATGTTATGATCCTTGTGTTTTAAAATTATAAACTGTATTAGATCTTCTTTAAATACACAAGTACTTTCGACGGTTCGTCCAGTCATCATCAGACATGGAAATTATTATGTTTTTGGTAAAATTTAGATAGCATCCGAGACAAAAAAATATAATGCGATTCGAAATAGTTTTTTTTTTTTTTTTTAAATGTGTTATTGATAACGGCTACAAACTCGTGGAGCGTGCAGTCGCAACGCTAAGGTTGAATTTTTTGAAAATTTAAGTGAGCGCGTTTTTACTCATATGGATTCATAAGATTTTTTTAGTTCACTGCACATTGAATATAGCGACCAGTTGCATACGTATGTACACAACGACATATGGATGCGCATATACGCCCAGTCCCACACTGTTCATATATATTTATATTTGTGTGAGCTGCAATGCATAAATGTGCGTGTATATATGTCTGCGTGTGTATGAGTGGCGTTCCAACGACAATTTTTCCTCCTACTTCCATAAAAACACCGATATACGCAACCATATATAAATCCAAAATTTAAAAATTAATCAGTTTGTCTGACGATCACAAATAGCGGGAAACCCAGAGTCACAAACTCACATCAATCCAACTAAATATATATATATGTGTGTGTGTGTTTTAAGATATGTTTTATGTTTATACGTTCATTTTTTATTGATACAATTATTTAAGCAAATGCTCTGTTTATAATAAACAGTATTAACGACATTTACCGGCCTGAATGTCCGAGAAATTTTCATAGAAAATATGCGTCTTCCGACAGGAATCGAACCTGTATCCTGTACGGATCCATCCATTAGCCTGACGTGCCTTAACCGATTGAGCCACAGAGGAGCGTATCGGTTAGCAAGGTCGATTTTACTGTTTTTAAACTACAATTCTCCATGATTTTCTCTCGTACATTCATATCTGCTCGATGAATATCCAAATGTAAACAAATAACGTCACACATTATGAAATGGACAAAGTCCGACAATTATTTTAAGACATTTTTCTGAAATATATAAAAAGAAAGAATAAACATAAAAATATCTCTTAAAATAATTGTCGGACTTTGTCCATTTCATAATGTGTGACGTCATATGTGTTTGTGTGTTAGTGTATGTATGTATGTATTATTATACTTAAAATAGTCCTATTCGATAAGTAACGCTTGTAATAATTCGGGACCAATAACAAACTCTTTCATAACTCATTTCCACTACATTTCTATAGTAAAAACAAATACCAAAGGATTTACATGATACATATAATACCCCGTTTCTATCAGTCATAATTGTATTTATTGAGAAGAGCTTTTGAACGCCTTGGACTTTCTAAATGGTACTATTGACTTCTGTCACGCCTTCTACTTTGTAAGAAATTCTGCAATTTAAGCGCCTATTGGCTAATTTTGTAACGACCAATCTCATTGGTCGAACTTTGACTTGGTTTTTTCGCGGGCATTTTTCAACGGCCCGTGCCCTTTTGAATCAGTTGCGGATTAGCTTTGAAAGTGTCCGGACTCATTTTTGAATCTATTTGTCAGGGCTATTAGCGCCCAAGCCTAAATAATTAGGCATTGAATGTCCTTCAGCAACCAAAATGGTAATGCTTCAGAGACAGTTACGGAATATTATTGGAATGGTCCGGACTCAACTTTGAATTTCTTGCACAGCCTTTTAAGTCCAAGCCTAATAATTAGGCATTGGAGATGCCTTTCAGCAACCAAGTGGTAATGCTTCAGAGACGACTTCATGTCCCAGCTTAATTCCTTCAAGGCTGTAGAATTCAGTCATAATGACTGTCGACAAATGTGTACGTTTACACGAAGAACTTTATGAACAAACTCGACAATAGCCGAGTTTCAACCGAAATGGTAATGCTCCAGCAACGACCAGCTAATGACAGCTTTTCTAACCTCGTAGTGACCGATTGTGTCCTACAGAAGTAAAAGACACTACCTATCCATTGAAGAACTACCCTACCCTGTTCCCAGGGGCAAAAAAGGGCAAAATCTTTTTTTTGCAAGGAAACAATAAAATTTGTTTTAAGTCTTAAGGTAGGCCTTGTTGAATTGTTTGTCTTTCTTGTCTCTGCCAAGGGTTAAACTGTGTAAGAAATTCTCACAACTTACTTACCTTTGTTCTATTGGAGTTCTTGCTGTGTTTCCTCTACTGTCGGTTTATGCTAAGAGTAAACTTGAAAATACGTGAAGCTGTTAATTTCAAATGTTAAACTCTGAAAAAAGAAAAAAATTCAGCTGGCTATCTTTCAATTTTCTACCCTCTTTCCACGAAAACAATTTTCTACCCTCTTTCCTCGTTCGTGGCAGCAACCGGAGCATATAATTTCGATCAGTGCCATTACAAGTTTCCACCTGACATCAAAGAACTAATTTAACACCAGGAGAAACTTGTTAAAAGGTCCAGAAAATGCTCCCCTGACTCAGAATAACCTCATAAACTAAAGTATAACTGGACACGATCGGCTGCGATTTACGAGGCAATGTCTAAAGTTTCGTTTGCGGACAGGAATCTCTCCTTACCACCATTAAGCGTCATTAGATAGTATAGCACGGTAGAATAAAGGATAGCGGCTCGGAGTGAGAGATCGGAGAGCCGAGTTCGAATTCCAGTCAAATCCATTACATTTACTTACCCTTGTCCTATTCTTCTTCCCCCAGGGTAAATAGCAGGACAGACCGGGTTCTATAGCCTTGGATGGCAACTGGTCTACCGCAGAAAGAAATGGCAACCTACTATGAGAAAAACAATCTGCCTCGTCAGTCATGTATCGAAAGATACATGATCACCTAAGCGTGTATCACACATGGCATTTTTAGAATAGCATCTTCATGAATGACTAAAAATTTTAAAGCAGTGTAACAGGTTCTGTTATCTTGGTAATATTGAAATACCCGTATGTAGTCTGTTTATGATTTGACTGTTGGCATGTGTTGTAAATCAAATCATAACAGCATCTTCGGCTCGGATTGAGGAATCGGAGAGCCGAGTTCAAATTCCAGACAAATCCACCTACGTGCTAATACCCCTTGGGGAAAGGCATGCACCCTCTCCTTCTCCCACCCTAATGGTAAATAGCAAGACAGAGCTGGTTCTATAGCCTTGGATGACAACTGGTTTACCGCAGAAAGAAATGGCAACCTACTGCGTCAGTCATGTATCGAGAGATACATGATCGCCTAAGCGTGTATCACGCATAGCACATAACTGATTGACTGAACCTTGGGAAAGGTATGAATCCTCTTCTTCTTTCCCCAGCTATGGGTAAATAGCAGGACAGACCGGGTTCTATAGCCTTGGATGGCAACTAGTCTACCGCAGAAAGAAATAGAAACCTACTGCGGGAAAAAATCTGCCTCGTCAGTCATGTATCGAAAGATACATGATCGCCTAAGCGTGTATCACGCATGGCACATAACTGACTGACCGACTGACCCTTGGGAAAGGTATGAATCCTCTTCACCCTCCACCCTCAGCTATGACTAAAAAGCAGGACGGACTGGGTTCTGTAGCCTTGGATGGCAACTGGTCTACCGCAGAAAGAAATGGCAACCTACTGCGGGAAAATCTGCCTCGTCAGTCATGTATCGAAAGATATATGATCGTCTAAGCGTGTAACACCCATGGCACATAACTGACTGACTGACCCTTGGGAAAGGTATGAATCCTCCTCTTCTTTCCCCAGCTATGGGTAAATAGCAGTTCAGCCTTGGATGGCAATTGGTCTACCGCAGATAGAGACTCAGATTGAGGAATCGGAGAGCAGAGTTCGAATACCAGTCGAATCCATTACATTCACTTACGTGCTAATACCCTTGGGAAAGGTGTGAATCCTCTTCTTCTCCCTCAGCTATGGACAAATAACAGGACAGACTGGGTTCTATAGCCTTGGATGGAAACTAGTCTAGGAGAAGGACAACTCTGAATTCAAAACCTGCTGAGGGTCATTTGGGGACCTTGTGGCACGTAGTGCACCAGGTCTCTGTATTCGGCCCTTCAAAAAGTGTGGATGGTTCTGCACAAAACCTCCACCACTATAATCAAATCTCATGTGCTGTTGTCGGGCTGTCGGTTTCCTGGGAACTGATCTACTTGACCCTCATACGTTGAATTCGACGGGAGAGTCGAATATATATAGAGAATGTCTCATATCGAGAACATTTCACATTGAACATGAAGAAAAATTAATTATTTTTAATAATATGTAGAAATCTCCACTTTTACCTGAAGACGGTCGCGAGACCAGAAACACGTGTCGTAGTAAAATTATGTAAAACAAAGCATAATATTTTTTCTAAATAAATCCACATTACAACCAAAAACGTTTGCGGCACCTCTCTTCTTTTTAATATACATACTTTTCTCTCGTTGGAACCACTACAACATATTTCTTTTTATATATATATATATATATATATATATATATATATATATATATATATATATATATATATATATATATATATATATATATATTTAATATATATATATATATATATATATATTAAATACATATATATTATGATTTATATTTATATATTAAATATATATATATGTATATATATAATATCAACTATAAACACGACTACAATGTGCTGACCGTGTTTGTAAAATAAAACATAAATGTAACTCTAGATATATACATAAAATAATCCATACATACTGATTGGAGTAAAAATAAAATCATTCTTGATAATGGCTAAAAGTATAGCCGAAAGCGCACGGATATACAAAATATTTGGATAATTTCTACATAATTTATGCCCAGAAAAGAAGAAAATTGTGAGAACACAAGAAAAATTAAATAAAAAAAAATCTTAACCGCAGTACCTTGTCAGTCCTATTTAATGAAACCTGTAGAAAAAGGGATTTCTTCCCCATATACACAATTATATATATATATATATATATATATATATATATATATATGACGTAACAAATGTGGTTCTACAGAAGGATGCTGAGAATGACATGGAAGGAATATGAGAGCAATAACGAAGTCTTAGTCATAATGGATACCAAAAAATGAGCCCAGTGAGTAAAAACGCAGACTAATGCTGTACACAAAAAAGAAAAATATAACACCTACAAAGAGGAAAGCCGATTTCATTCTATCTGACCAGCAGACAATGCATTAATTATTCATGGGTTGAAACACATAAGTGATGTCATAAATAAAATATGAATAAAATAAACTTTGTTTTTGTTTATTTATTGAATTTTATCGACACCAGGTAATAAAAAATTACATTAAAAAAATATGAATTAATTTTCCAGCTTCCGGTACAAACAGTTAACTTCATAACTCACAACGCTTTTACTTCAGTTTTATTTCTCTCTCTCTCTCTCTCTCTCTCTCTATATATATATATATATATATATATATATATATAAACAAACATGTATGTTGATTTTTTTTTAATTCAAAACTAAATTCTTCGCAAGCAACGCACTTACATTTGCTTCATTTTCTTATCGGACAAAAGAATATGAACATAAGTTTGTGGATTGGTTCTTTTTCTACAGTTTAACTCGGATATAAGAGACCCGGATATAAGAGAAACCCGGATATAAGAGAGTTTTTTTCTGATCCTAAATTAGAGCCATACTTACCTAAACAAAATAGACCAAACCCGGATATAAGAGAAACCTGGATATAAGAGACTTCTTCTCCGGTCCCGACAACTCTCTTATATCCGGGTTACACTGTATATATATATATATATATATATATATATATATACAGTATAACCCGGATATAAGAGAAACCCGGGTATAAGAGAGATTTTCTCTGGTCCCAAATTAGAGCCTGTGTTAATGTATATAAAATAGACCAAACCCGGATATAAGAGAAACCCGGATGTAAGAGACTTCTTCTCCGGTCTCGACAACTCTCTTATATCCGGGTTACACTGTAATTCAAAACTAAATTAAAAAAAATAATATGTCTTCTACACCTCCAAGAAAACTGTAAAAAATCAGCACATAGTGATGAAAGCATTCTTGAAATCTAATGAAAACATAGTTTTTATTGTCAAAATCGTTGTTATTATTAAGAGGAAGGAGCAAAGGATTTTAAAATTATTTTTTCTTAATTTTTTACTCCTTTTTAAAACATTCGAAACTTTGATTAAAAAAATTGTTTTTCTTGCGTCAACGGTTGTACTCGCATAGCAAAGTTTAGCCTCTTTTTCTGAAGTGACAAACACATTAATTCGGAAATGCTAGTAAAAATCAAATAATTATATTTTTCTTTGTACAGTGTAACCCGGATATAAGAGAGTTGTCGGAACCGGAGAAGAAGTCTCTTATATCCGGGTTTCTCTTATATCCGGGTTTGGTCTATTTTGTTTAGGTAAGTATGGGAACACTTTGTGACCAGAGAAAATCTCTCTTATATCCGGGTTTCTCTTATATCCGGGTCTAATTTACATTAATATACATTAACACAGGCTCTAATTTTGGACCAGAGAAAATCTCTCTTATATCCGGGTTTCTCTTATATCCGGGTCTAATTTACATTAATATACATTAACACAGGCTCTAATTTTGGACCAGAGAAAATCTCTCTTATATCCGGGTTTCTCTTATATCCGGGTTACACTGTATATAAGATTAGTCTGTGATTTTATATTTTTTAGTCACTATCCACATTTATTTTTTGTCCTCAATTTTTGGGTGATGAGAAAAGAAAAAAAAAACCCTTTAAGCTAATAGACGAGGGTATGTCAAAATTACCTACACTTTCGCCATAACATATTAAGCTTAGTGCGTAGATTCTTATTTTTACTTTCCTTCGTATATATACCCTTTCAGAAAGGCAACATGTCACAGCCTGCATTGTGCAACACAACAGTCCGCACCCTCACGGTTTTTGCGGCCGGAAGACAGAACATTGACGTCAGGTGGGGCCAAAGTTGTTTTCCGGCCACATCCAAGAGATTATGGGAAACGCAAGGTGAAGAAAACCTTTAGAATTCCACTTGATATTTATTGTGCCTTTTTATTTTCTTCTTGTGTTTATGGTTTTTTTTTTAATCTCTCTATTAAACTTTGACCTTTTCGCGAAAATGTGAGTTCTTTCCTCTGTTCGGATCCGTTACTCTTGTACTCCATACATTTGGACACACACTCATCCCCCCCATATATATATATATATATATATATATATATATATATATATATAACATATCAAAAAAAAAATTACGGTGGGTTTGAATTTAGCGTAGGTCACATTTCATTGTTTAATCACGACAAAGCCCAGAAGCCTATTTCTTTTAAATGTATTCTGCTTTTGAAATTAAATTAATCTTTCGCTCGCCAGTGATTTGACATCGCCCGAGGAGATACATTTGTGGCGTTGAAGCATGATTGTAATTGTGTAGCGATTTTTAATATGTTTTTGTTTTAATATCCTAAAATAAATAATATTTAGCTCTACTCTGTATTAAGACATCTTTTAAAAAAATTAATTGTGACATACAGTGGAATTATACTACATTTCTTCTCATTCTACCTGAATATATATATATATATATATATATATGAATGTTCCACCACGGAATATGTGAACGAGCGGCATCAATGTAACTGTCCGGGTTTCAATTCTCGGTAGTGAATGCGCACTGCTGTTGAGTCTCAAATATCGGACGAAATGGCCGTCCAGTGCTTTTTGCATTTTGTTGAGGTTTCTTCTAAACTCGATGAATTACTTAATTAGGATTATCTCAAATCCTCCTTAATTTATATCACTTGTATATCTTTGTTTCAATCGGATTGTAATGCCCTGGATGGAACGGCTTGG